>JAUBNQ010000013.1:14951655-14968820 GCA_032353495.1 Ctenopoma kingsleyae
TATTTTGAATTAGCATAAAATGTGTTTATTAGCTCACAAAACAGTTCATTTACAGCATAATTCTTGTGACCAGTAGACCAGGGATTTGTCCTCTTTTTTTCATTGTAGCCTCTAAAAATGACACATCTATAATTGTATAATTATATTCAACCAAATAGTGCTGTTTTTTCTAAATACTTTTATTTCTGAATATTTTTAAGACTGATGATAATTATACATCAAATAATTCACAAGAAAATAGTTAAGATTGAGAAATGTCTTATAGTGTAAGTCTATATTTAGTCCTCTCATATTTATCATGTCATATGAAGCTTAGGTTGAGAACTACTGAAAAAGACTGGAAAGAAAACTTGCTGACTACTTGTAAACTGCTTATAAACAATCTGAAAAGCAGTTTCCAGAGTTGGATTTGTTCATTTTTTCCCGAAGTCTGTGTTTATGAAGAATTCAGCAAACGAATCCTGGAACGAACATCAATTACTATTAATGAAAATAAATCCTATTAAAAGTAAAAGAATTCAATCTGTAATTTAAAAGAAAATATAGATATACCTCCAGATATACTATCCAGCTCATTAAACCATAAATCAGTGCATTATTATCAGTTTGAAATAATACAACTTTTAAAGCTTTTTTATTAGACATTTGTATAATCTTGTAAATGTAAAATTCCCCTTTGAAGCCCTCTTCCTCTTTTAACCTCCCTCTCTATCAAATATCATCAAAAACAAATGAATTTGGTCCTCACGTTTTTCTGATGTTTTTGGCCCTACAGACACACAGTATTAATGATCCGTAGTTCATGGTGTTTTTAATAAGTAATTGATTAGTGCAAGATAATTCACGTCGGCTGTCTGTTATTGCTCTTTTGCAATCAGCATATTATTTTGAAATTAGCGGGAGAACAAAATGTTTTTAATAGATTTAACAGTCCTGCAGAGCAGCGAGCAGACATTTTTATCAGATGATGTGGTAAGTATGGATTTTTCTGTGGTTTCCTATTATAGAATACAATGGCGTATTCTATTAAACTAAGCATGTAATCCTGGAGCTGCTGACTCCTCTTCATTTCAAATCACTTTGTAATTCACTTAGATACCAAGTCATATGTTATTCTAATACATCACTTATTTGAATAGCTTGGAAACACATCAGCTGCATTGAATTCACTTAGTGAGGCTGTCTGTGAGTTTACTGGCCTGTGATGTAATAAGGTTTCAATAAGTTCAGTGACATTCGAGCCATAAATTACAGAGCAGACAAACACGCAAACAAACAATCAGACCACATCCAAGCTGAAACCATTTATAGGTCAGATTTATATTTCCTTGTTGTGAAGAAAGCCAAAACTAAACTCATTCAAATAAAAATACATAAAAAAATATTTGATTTAATCTCCGTGATGTGCATAGTAGAGCTACAAAACACAAGGCATTACATTTATTTTCAGCCAAACATTGTCTTTTATTGCACTCTGTGTTGGCAATAGTTAACGCTTTAGTGACCTCCTGTTTCTATTGTTCAGGTTAATTTATCTGGGCCAAGTTATAGGGACACATGAATGGAAGCTGATGAAGAAAGAATGGAGTCCTGCAGTCTCACTCACCACCGGATGGGTGCCCTCATGGTTCTAGGTGGGGGAGTGGCGCCGGTTGCCAGGATACTGGCTCGATCCAGTCTGGTGGTCCCGCTGTTTTATTGGACAACACGCTTGACCCTCTGATGACCCCAAATTGGCCCCTGACCTCAGTAGTCACACCTAATCAATGCAGCCATGCACAGGCTGACTCACGGGAAGGCCGGTGCTGCCTACCTGCTGGTAGAAACACAGAGCACCGAGTGGAACCACGGATCAATATCATCTAAAGTGACATCTGCAACCATTTAAAATCATATTTTGTGTAATTATTGTTTGATATGTTGTCATCAACATGACATGTGGCATCTGAAAAATGCGTTTTAAGTGGTTCACTAGTTTGTGAAGGAATTTGGAACTACAAAATAATGCACCAAGGGGAAACAAATCACCTACAGCATGCAGTGTACACAAGGAAAGTCCTAAACTCAGGGTTTAATGGTGAATCAGAACTTTACTATAAAGCAGTAAAGTTTTTTTATTTTTTCAAATACTGCTGTGAGTAAGATGCAAACCATTTGACCACTTGTCCTCTAATTTCAGCAGGGGACAGTTATTGCATGACATATCCCTTTCTTCTGACAGTTCCAAGTCAAATGCCAAAAAATAACAAAGTTAAAAAAAAAAAATCACTTAAGCTCCATAAAACTGTCTATAATGTGGCAAAATACGATCTCCAAACCAAAAAATGCAAATTGCAAAGTGCACATTGTGAGATAACAATTGGTTACTCTTCATTAGCTTAATGCCAAATTCATCTGATTCTGTTTGGGGTTTCTAATCACTTTGTGGAAGAAAAAACAACAGTCTTACAACTATATTGCTTGAGTATCAAATTGTTCACGCATTTAAACCAAATATAGTGTACATATATACATATAATATATATGTCCATTGGGCGTGGTACACTGAATATGAAACCATGCCACTCGATCTGGCCTGTCACCAGTCTGTCAGCAAATACAAACTATGCACTAATCCCATGGATTTCTTCATTTTGTGGCCTGACATGAAGAGAAATAGGATGACACGCCCAGCGATCTTTCAGATTACTTTAGAGTGGCCAGCTGTCTCAGACAGTTCAGACTGGTGGGACCGAACAGACAGGCTGGAATCTGCACCCAGACACACACTTCAAAAAAACAGCAGAGAAAATAAATTTCTAACTACGCACTGAAAGTTTGGAAAGTAATTAAACAGTAGCTAGACTACTAGTCAGTGGTTATCTCATGGTAAATAAAAGTTCAAACTAATTATATATACAGCATATGAAATCATGATGCTAGTGAAAAACTGCGTTAAAAAATAGATTTAAATGATTTACTCTACTCTGTTGTGGGACTGTGTGTAGTTAAATTTTGTTTGGGGATAATTCCCCAAACACATACATTTGCATTCCTCTCATACAAGTCATTCGTCAGGTCTAAACCCAGACAGGGGCAACATAACAAACAGATCATAGCCGTGCTGCCTAAATGAATGCTGGTGTACTCATCTTTGAAGTACGTGATGTTGTTGTTGAGTGTTGGGTATGTCGGCAGTGCCAACATCAGTCAGCTGTACAGTTCAACGCTGCTCAGTCCACTGTGACCCGACTCAGCCACATGCTTTTCTTTTAACATAAAGCATGTTTCTATTTTTAACCATAATGTTTTCACACTAAACTGAGTTTTTATTATTCAAAAAGTTAATAAATATCAAAATGTGCTTAAATTTCTTCAAGTTTAAAATTTTAAATTACATGAATGTGTTCATCACCAAATTCGTTCTAAATCAGAACATTTTTACATAGTGCTACAGAAGTGTTCAGCATGACACATCACTTATAGTACAGACCTAAAGAGTTATTTTCTGGTGCACTGGAGAATGTTTTTTGTTGTGGCCCTGGACTAATTATGGGAGTTTTTCTGAGCCGGACGGGATAGTTTACAGCACAAAGAAGTTTCCAGTTATTGTGGCTGAAAAAGCAGAGCGTGGAATTAGAGGCGAAGAGCTGGCAGTGATCCTCTGGCAGAAATCTAATCTGTTTGTATAAACACAACATGCACCCAGTATGGACAACACCAAGTGCACCTCCATCTTGATTCCATATGCAAAAACAGCTGATTTGTGGGGGCCTGGTCAACATCCAACTCATTCGCGCCTCATTTTAAACGTTTGGTAACAGCTGAATACACGTTTAGGGCCACATTTTTTTCACCGCATTAAATGAGTTTGCAACAAAGGACACAGCAAGAAATCCCCGGATAAATATTGCCATAAATAGAAAACTAAATGAGACATAACAAAACTACAGTTTTAAAATCAGTAAGCCTTTCTTTAAATTGCTTAAGTGATACATTTTGAAAAATCTAATGATAATTTTTAATTATTCTTTTTCAGATGCACCTTTCAGTGTAATACTGTATTACATCTGTGAATGTATGTGAGCACTTTTTGACAAAGCCTTTCATATTTTATAGGATTTTATATATAAAATAAAATTGTTTTCATCAATATTTTCTAGAATTTAACATTTCTTTTAACATAAAAATTATGAAAACAAGTAAAGTTAGCTGAGACAGTCTTGCTTTGGACTGAAATGAGACTAGTGCCTGTGATTTCTCTGACATAAAAAAGTCAGAGAACAGTAAGACAGTAACATAAAACAGTAAGAAGATTTGAAACCTGTCTGTGGACAAAGTCTGGGTCAGCAGAACTGTTACTGGAGTTTTCTACAAGATATAATTTATCAGCACAAATCAGCTATTGGAATGATTAGAAGGTTTGTCTTGGCCACCGAGGCTACAGAACCCACCCACCTTGCCAGCTAACCAATCAATTCACCTGACCACAGCACCTCTGCTCACATAAATCTGCTGGACCGCTCTGCTTTTGCCTGCTGGCACTTTTTAGCATGTGTCAGTTTCCCTCTGTGGTTTTGTATTCATGTATATTTGTGTGCATGTGTATCTGTGTGTGCAGAGTAAGAGTGTGACCCAGCCCGCTGTCTGTATTGAAACATTTTTCCTTAGAGATGAATTGGAGGTTTCCTGATCTGGGGCGTGCCACACACATCCATCACAATGGCAGTCCGGTTTCCCGGTGATTTAGGACTTGCCAAAGCAGCCTTACTGGCCACTGTACTCAGGCCACAGCTGTTCCATTGCCCTCCCACCTCCCATCCTAAATATCAATACACAGACAGTCAGGACCTCAGCTCATTGCTACAGATCTGTGTGTATGTGTGTTTTTATCTTAAAACTGATTAATCTGAAACTCAATAATAAAAAATAATTGTATGTATTGGACCAGTACTCAGTAAAACTGAGTTTGTTAAGTCTGGCAAATGTGGATGTTTTTTTGGAAATGTATGTATTTTTCAAGTTGGACTTTTTTTTTCTAATGCCAAATGTTATATTTGTTTTGCCTCATAAGTAGCCTCCATCCTGCTTTTTGTATAATGACCTAACAAAGGCTATAACATATTTTAGAAAGCCTTTTGCAACAATAAAAACAACAACGAACACAGTATAGCTGTAACTGACAAGCGCAGATACTGTAATACACAGCGATTTGAAACTTCCCACCCAGCAGTGACAATTTCAACAAAAACCTTATACTGTAATTTGATATAATTCCTCTTAGAGGTTGTTCATCTAGGTAGGAGTGCACACACTCACAAATGTTTTCCATAAGTGTTTAACTTGAGTCTGTTTCAAGTAATATCAGTGTATTGAGGGTACAGTTGAATCGTCCTCAGCCCTGGGCTTGGATTTTTTTGGAATGCTGGCTGTCCATTTACACAAAGCGGATTTTGCATCAGCAGGCTTAGAAATGAGCATTGCTTTGAAGTGCTCTAATCCTTCCTCTACCTTCAGACAACCTTTCCTGAGCCACAGCAGATTCACAGAGTCACAGTCACAGCTAACCGCACAGGCACGATGGTCCATACCACTTAGCCTCAGATACATACAGTATGCATAAATACGAGTATGCAAATAGATCTACACTTGTAACACATAACCTCACAGACATACAATATCTACTAAAAGGAAAGAAATTTGCTCCGTACAGTATGAGTAAATAGTTATAATCTTCACACTGTAGTTCTATTATTAAAAAAATGAAAATAACTTTCCAGACTATTTGTCTTGTGATCTCTTCAAAAGAAGTCTGCTTACGAATCAAAGTCATTTTCTTTTCTAAATCATTGTCTTTTGTTTTTCTTTCCAGTTCTTTTATTTAAATAAATTTAGTTTATTATTTTTTTTAGTTAATTTATTTTCACGGCTTGGAGTACAGGAAAATAATTTTTAATTTTTTTTTTTTTCATTTTTCTTTTAATAATTTAATATATTTTCAGATCAAGGGCTTCAGGTTTGCTAACACCAATCTAATCTAATCTAATCTGGCTCATTTACATAGCTAGATACATAGATAGCAGATTTTAAAATAAGTCAAATAAGCCACGATCCTAATCAATGAACCACAGAAAATGATGAATTTACATAAGCACACTTGTGCATATGCATTTGCATGTAAACAAGCATATATGGTACATTTCAAAGTTCCTCAGAAGCTTACATGTCCACATGTGGCTATGCACCAAAGGAGGGAAACATCTTACATCAGATCCAGCCGATAGTCTCAAATTTACTGTTAGTGAAACTCCTGCACTCCATCGAAGAGGTGGAGCTGTCAGAGTGGGTGGCATACCCGAGCTGACAGCCTGGTGTGGGCTGCTGCTCTTTATTCACCAGACAGAGATCAGCAATTTTTAATTTCCTCCTTGCCGCACACTTAAATCCACACACTACCAAGACACTCTTCAACAACAAAGGCCAACTTCTTTGACTGAAGAAGATGACTAACAATTGGACCAAGAGATGGATTATCCAATCCGAACTGTTGTTGTTAGCGGGTGGTCTGTATCTTTTCATACTCCTCTCTCATAGACCCAGAGTTCTAACCAATCCCCTGCCAGATGGGGTCACTAAAGTCTCACCAACAGCACCCCTGCTGGCCAGAGTTGTTCAAGGGGTAAGAGTGAGAGGAAAACAGTGAATGACATCAATAACACGACTTGCCAGGCCTGTGCCGTGTGTGTGTTCTGGTCGATATATTTCAATCCAGCTGTTCAGTAATATTGTAGACTCATGAATAATCCGCATTCCTCATTTGTTGTCTTTGCCTGACCGTTTGTGTGTATATGTGTGCTCATTGCCTACTCGATGCTGCAACCAGACGGTGTATGTTGGCTGCCTTTCTCTCCCTTCTCTGTGCGCCAGTTTTCTGTCTGAAAGGAATCTAAGGCTTTCAAGGCTCTTTTTGTGAACTGCTCATGAAAGGCCTCTCAAATGCTATACTGCTGGTTTTGAAGTCAATATCCTTTTTTACTTTGGATGAGATCTTCTAGTCATGGTTCTGCGACTCCTGATGTTTTAAAATGGTATGTATGTGCTCTAATGCAAATGAAGCTATTGTTTTTCTGGAGAACATAACAGATTGATTTAAATTCTACATTATGATTCATTTGCATAACTGGTCTTCTTCTGTATTTTTCTAGCGTTTAAGTTATTTCCTTTGTCTGTGTATTTCACTGAAATCTTCAACAATGAAATAAAAACCAGATAGACCTTCATAGAAACTCTTGATGGATGAACTAAACATTTGTGCGCTTTCATGCATTAAATCCTAAACAAACTTTTCCAGAGCCATGGGAACTTATTTACAATGATAGTGTTCAAACTAGCATTTTAAGTGAAATTAGAATTCAGGGGATGATAAGACAGTAACATTTAAAAAGTTAACTTCATGGGGGTCATTAAATTAGTAGATTTCAGAACATTTGCCATGATTATGATGAAAAAGTCCCACTTTGTTATTATCCCAGCTTTTCTCTCCAGCCGAAGGATAGCCAATAGAGTTGAGTTTTTCCTCCCTTGCTGGGCTCTCTGATGATTTGGCCAGACAGCCAGTGGAAAATTGGAAAGTAAAAATTTTTGGGGCGGGGGGTAAAAATGAAAACACTGGCAGGACGATGGGGAACGATGGAACCAGTTTATCCCTGTGAACACACTGGCAGTAAGATGACACTTCCCCTCCCGCTGAAATGCTGAAGACTACTTTGTCATTCCCCTAATTGGATGTGATTACATTATAACTGGGAGGGAATGATCCCACTCGCTGGCAGGGGTGAATCGAGATGCTTGTTCTACCACAAATTACCTCTTACTGAATTAATTTTCTTTGAATAAAAGTTGGCAGCTACTTTGTGATTCAACAAGAGGCATCACAGCATTGTTTGGACACAATTGTGATAGTTGCTGCTCACAAATAAACACTACAAAATATGAGAGCGATTCTTACATTAAATAATTTTGATGACACCCAAAGGTACCGAAGGTTAATTGGGGGCTTGAGTCAATAGACAGGCCTTCTGTCTCTGAGAAACAGAAAGTTTCTTGCCCAACCCATGCCATATAGAACGACCCTTCCTCATGATTCCACTATAACAGCTGTCCAACATTTAAATACGTTGTCTAACTGTGGTTTAGTAGAATAGACTTTAACTGAAAACAAGGTAAAAGTGACTCCACACATAATGTTGTTAATGATTGTTAATAATTTTAATGTCACACATTAGAGAAAATTGACGCTTTCGTTGTCAGTCTTGCGTTAAATCTGTTCACTCTGCCATGTTTACTATAGTTGTGTGTGATGTGTTGCCATGAAGCGTGAAATAATTAATGTATGCAGTGGCAATAGCAGATGACATTTGTCTTATTACAGGTCAGTGATGTAAATATTTTACATACTGGAGCTACTTTATGTAAGCTGGTTACAGCTGGCTTTCTCAAATAAGTTGATTTTTTAAATTGTCATGTAAATTGGAATCCTGGTAATCAGGCTATGAGATTAAGAAAACCTGACATCCCCAGGTAGATTTCTACTGAAGAAAATGTATTTAAAAAGGATTTTTAAAGTTCAGACATTGTCAGGCTGCTCAGCACACAGCACAATGACAGTCAGGACGCAGAGCCTTTTGTCACCACAGTTAAAATCCAGTTAAGTCCAAGGTAGAGAAGAAAGCTGATTACTGTACACATGGACACAAAGATTTACAGTAACCAGCTTACTTAAGAACATGTAAATATCTTTCCTGGTTTCTCTGAGTAACCTAGTTACTTACACTATATTGCCAAAAGTATTAGGACACCCATCTAAATCAGTGAATCCATTGCAGAAAGAAAGGTCCATCAGGACATGACTGAGTGAGTTTGGTGTGGAGGAACTTCAACCTTTGGGATGAATTAGAGCAGACACTGCGAGCCAGGCCTTCTTGTCCAACATCAGTGCCTGACCTTGCAAATGCCCAAATATTCCCATAAACACACTTCTAAACCTTGTGTACAGCCTTCACGGAAGAGTTGAAACCATTAAAGTTCATGTATGTGAAAAGGCAAGTGACCCAATACTTTTGGAAAACCAGTGAAGGTGCATGTAAATGCAGTCAGTGAGTTACACCAGTATAACATGAAAAATGTGACTATAAGATGTTTTCAAAGAAGACTGGGAACCATCACTTTTTACCTGACTCCTTCTTGTGGAAATCCACAAGTCCCACAGGAACTAAAAAAAAATATTGTTCTTGCCATTGGAGCTCTTTTTGGAAAAAATGCAGTTAATTAATACAGGTTATATAAATAGACAAAACTCTTAAATGTCTAAATAGAGGAAGCAGAGACCATCAGTTACTATCACAGTAAAACTTTTCCTGGCCATAAAAAAAAAAGAACGTTTTTATGTTGCCTGTCAGAGACAATTTTCTCATATGTTCTAATAGATGAAGAGAGGATGATAAGGAGGAAGTTAAAGTATCAGGTAAGCAATTAAACTGAAGCGCCCTCTTGTCATCCTCTTCTCGTCTCCTTTAGTTCTTCCTCCTCCTCCTCCTCCTCCATGCTGCTTAGCATTCATTAGGCTCAGCTTCCCCAAACACTGTTTTATCTACAGGAAACTTTACTGTGTTGAACTCCTGATCACCCTGATAAACCGCTGGGCTAATTAAACAGAGGCTCATACAATGTGTTCCTGCATGTGTATATGCATATTTATGTGTGTATGTGCGTGTGTAATCCGTGGAGTGTGTCTCTTTATCTCCTCTCCAGTTCTTCCCCTCCCTCTCTCTCTCTTTCTCCTTGTCTGTCAGGCTCAGGGAAATGATGCTGAATGCTGAATGCTGAAAATATGGCACACGCTGAAAGCAGCATTTAAATCTTGACAGTGGCTGGGATTAGCTAGGTAACGAGGAGGACAGCTTGGGAAAAACAAGCTGGCGAGGTGAACTCGAGGACAGAGAGGCGGAGGAAGAAGATTCGAGATCTTGGGCACATGGAAAAATGGGACAAATTTCAGCTCTAAGTTTCATAATTATCCCTGGAACTATTTCTTTTCTTTCAAAGTTTTACTTTGAAGTTTTTCTCACTTTTAATGATTGTCAAGCTTTTTCATCGTCCTCCTAACCCAAACTTCAGCCTGAATGGCCTGAAGTTTTAAAGTCCTCTTGTGGCTTTTTTTGTGTGCCATTATTATCTGTAAAAAAGACACCAAAGTGACTTACAAAAACCACTTGAAAGAAACTCTGGCTACCTTTAATGTTAAAGCCCTCCTCACACTCCACCCCCCTTTAAACCAGCTCACATACGCTGTGCTAAAAGAAAACACCATCCTGGTTGTATCTTCAACCTTTTGCTATCGTCCCCACTAAATCCTAATCCTCACCTAGGTATCCTGTGCAAACCTTGTCTTGATGAACATGTACTGAACTGACTCTGTGGGCTTCCTCTTTGGTTCATGAGAGAGGATGAAATGAAGAGAAAATGAGAAAGGATGAAAGACAGAGAAGGAGCCAGGGGATAGAAAACTTCCTAACCCTAACCCTCTCAAAGAATTAGGATAATTTTAATTAATGTTTTATTTAGTTCATTTTTTTTCATAATTTAATTCAAAAAGTGAAAAACTCATATATTCTGGATTCACATGATTATTACATCATATATATTACATAATTACACATGAACTAAAATATTTTGATTATTAGAGTTTAAAGCTCATATTACACACAGTATAAATATATACGTTCAGTACACACAAACACAATCATGGGGAAGACTGCTGACTTTACAGTTGGCCTGGATACGATCAGTGACACACTAGGATAAGCCGGGAAGGTCATCACTGAAAAGGCTGGTCGTTCACAAAGTGCCGTATCGAAGCATATTTATGATAAGTGTGCGATGAATGCAGCCTTAAGATGACTGTCAAACAAAGCTTCACAAGAAGTGGTGTGGCTGTTAGTTCATACATCTTGTCATGTTAGCACGTATAATGTGTGCTAACATATTACATTTTAACAAACAATATGGGCAGCAGCTAATGTTTCTCTACAACACCACCAGTGGTCAGAAAATACACCATGTAGCTTTCTTTAGATTAGATTACTTTCAAAGCACACATACACACAAAACTGAGCTGGTGGAGAGCTGGATAAAGTGTAAGGTGGTCTTAGATGTGACGTGTGCAGCATCCACTGATCTCTGCCATATCAGGAGGGAAGTCATGATGGTTTGATCACTCTATGACATCTGGGATTCACTTCGCTCACTGATGTCCTGGAGCCTCGGGTTTCATAGCAAGATTTTTGGACTGAAGGTAGTCTGAAGTCAACAGTTTGATTTCTTCATTTTCTTTTACCTGCTTCTTTCCAAAGCAGGATCATCTAGTGCTTAATGTCTGTTATCATAAAACTCTTAATACTAATACGGCATACTAATAACATGAATCAATTCACTGATGGTGATAAGCGTACAACAAATCAAACTACATTATATTCATTGTAATAACTGATGCCACTGATCGGTATATTCTGTTTTAAAGTAAAGGGCCACTTTTGGTCCCATTTATCAGTGATGTGTCAGTGATGTGTCCATGCTTTGGCGTTGTCACTTTACTGTCCTGTCACACAGAAACCCTCAGAGGCAGCACAGACAACCCCTGAACTCTACCACTCACTGGTTCAAATTCTGACACATGAAGTACACACACACACACACTTGACAGTCTGACAGAGTTGGCTGCTGGCATACTGACCATGGGAAATGATACACAAGGTCACTTACTTTTTATCAGTTGCAATAAAAAGTTTTGCAGAAATTCTTTATTTCATTATTTTCTTCTCAGCTGCTAATCTAGCTCGATTTCAACACAGTATGTCTGTAACTACATTAACTTTAATGGCTCTTATGGCCACAGTAAAAAAGACGGCATTTATATACATTTATCACTCAACATTCAAACAAAATTATTGTGATTGTATTTTTGTTTGGTGTTGTTCTTTTTGACTCATTGTAAATCAAATCAGTTGTACAATTGTATCCAATGATTTGCTTGAATTCTTTGTATTATATTGATTAAAAAAACTAAGCTGATGACAAAAGTGTAGGTTCTGTGGAGGGAGACAGAAAATGCGATTGTGACAGAGCAGACCTGAGAATAAGGATGATTCTGGCTTGTGAGAGGTACATTAGAGGACAGGACAGATGTAGGGAGGTGTTGCTTTGAGGCAACAACAACATAATCGACTCAGGAACATTGAACACTCCCCCTGTTACCGTGTCCTCTTATCCTTGTGGCTCAGTAGCAGCCTTTGTTATTTTTACAATAGCAGCTTTGTGCTGGCATGTCATCCTTTCACGGTCATTGTTTCTCACCTTTAGCTCAGCGGCGAGGGAGGATGTCTCTGTGGAAAAGAGTGTGACCTCTCGTCACATTCGTTTGTCATTAAATTGTTCTCCTGCTCTCTTTCTCTTTGTTTTAAGCCTTTTCTCTCTCCAAATTACACATTATTGTTAGATTATCATCCTGAGTGGACACAAAATATCTTTCGGCAACAAACCATTCATGCATCCACACAAAATTGAAATGAGGATATACAGAGCAAACCATTTAAAACCCACTCATCCAGTGAAATAAAGATTGAATTTCTCTCTCTGCTCTCTCCATTTCTCTCTCTGCTCTCTCCTTAACATCTATTTCTTGCTTGTTTCCTCTCACCCACATCACCCATGTGGCACTGGTGATATGTCTGAGTCAGGGGACTAGAGATATTCATGCACACACGCACACACACACACGCACATACACTCATTACAGAGCAGCAGCTGGAGTCTGAGACAGTATTAATCCAATTTCTGCTTGTTAATGGGATTATGTCTTTTAATTAAAGGCAAGTGGAGAGCAATTATGAGCGGTGAGAGGATGTGGCACAGTTCACTGTCATGTCATCATGTAAGTATTCAAGGTGCTCTTATGCAAGTGGATTTGATGCTGTATATGATGCTGTGCATTGCAGACATTTTTCACTTTTTATCAAGCAACAATATCGTTGCTAAATGTTGCAATCAATGCAGTACTTTAAATTTGACCGATAGAGTAGATGTATAATACATATGTAACTGTACATTATGTAGGCACCAGACATTTGGATCCATTTCTGTGCTCCACAAAAAAGACTACCAGTGACTGGGAAGGTGTGAGAGAATATTTTACACGTCACAGAATAATTGTCATCACATGTATTTCTCTTCTTCTGGTTTTGTGTTGGCAAACCCCAGCGGTGAGGTATTTAAACAGAAACTGCCTGGGGACTGAGAAGCAGCTGCGAAGACAGGTGAGTGGTTCAGGTGAAGAGCTGTTGTCTCCATGGAGACAACAGGTAGACAGATGCAAGTGGATAGGCAAGTGTGGACGAACAGTGGAAGGATAAAGGTTGACAGGAATTGAACAGTGGCGCTAGATGTAGAGGAGGAGAGATGAAAGGACAGAGCAGCTGTTACCATGTCCTTACATCATTTGTGTTGGTCGTTTATGTGAACTGCCTTATACTGCATTGATTGTTAAACATGCAAACACCGTTCTTTCCTGTGTGTGGGAGACAACTAACTATTTTTAGTGATCTGCTCACAAACTTTTGTACAAGACAGATGTTGAATGTAACCTCACTTGATGGAGGAAAATCTCATCCATTAAAGTCAAGACAAAAACATCCGGCCTGTAAAACCATAGACGGTGCAAAGCTTAAGTGCGTAAGGTCCTGGATTAATGTTGAAGGCTTACTTAGAGAGATTTGTAAATTAGAGCCCTCCTATGGCATTCTTGTCTGCTGAATGTGTTGTCATAATAACTGGCCTTCGGAATTGATTTTGTTTCGATTGCCTATTACTATATACAGTATATCTTCTATTGTGGTATTTTCAGAGATACTAGTCTGTATTTATATTTTTAAGGGTGAAGTTTAATTTTGTAGCATAGATTATAATGTGAAGAAGGTGCTATTTTTTTATTTTATTTGTAAAAAAAATTCTGTATCTGTGGACTATTTAGGATTGTGTTGTAAAAGGACTAGGTAGCTAAAGTTGCTCAGTGTGTCTTTTATTGGCTTGATCACATACATAAAGGGATAACCGTTTCTGAAGGGGACTTGTTATGCTGCCACCCTGCAGCCACGACATAAGAGAGGGACAAACTAATTGCTGTGTCCTGCAACACAGTGATTCCATTAGCAAGGTGAAAACCGGCCTCCCTGTTGTTCTACTGCATCAAAATCCACTTAGAGGCATATTAAAGAGAAAAAAGTGACACTGTTCCGTTGCAGTTCTTTCAGTGGCACTGAGTTAGAGGGAGAGAGCTACCATTCTTTAATCACACCTTTCAGCCAAAGACTCACTAATGTGTATCTGTAAGACATAAACTGCTGCACGCACAGGTAGGTGCTCAAGACACACGCTGTGTTTATATAGGTACCGGTACACAAACTTTTTTTTATTTTTTACATTTATCACATTCACATTCATGCATTAAGAGTGTATGCATGGCTGCACTCATACATTGATAATCTCTTCTCTTAGCACAGACCTTCAATTACCTGCAGCTGGAGACAAGATTCTGTCTTCATCCCTCTCTGTCTTTTTTCCCCTCTAAGAACAAGGGAGTGTTTTGTTCCAATTAGTCCCAGAAGACAAGCTTCCAGCAGCCACCCAGCCAGCCCTCAGGATGATTAAACCCAACACACCTTGCACTCCTCCTCCAACAGATTAACATACAACTGTGCTGCAGGCAGAGAGAGGCAGACAAAGAAAGGTAGAAAGAGAAAGGCTACGTAACAAAGGAAAAAGAGACGTGGAGAAAAATGAGAAAACAAGTGTGAGGGATAAAGGTAATGAAGACAGAGAGGGTGCCAGAGATGTAAACATATTAAGACAATAAAACACACATAGAAAGAGGAAAGCTGATTTGTTGATTCTTGTCTCTTCTTCATTTTGTCTTGTCACACCATAAATGAAAAATCTGATTCAAAACCAACATTTTTCACACAAACCCAATAACACTTTGTCCATTGTTATTTTCACCTTTCATTTTGTCAAGGTGTTGATTAATTTGACACACTATTTATTTAGCCTTGGCAGAACACTATGCAGTTATTAATGTATTGCACTTTAACAAGAAGGGCTGTTTGTGTTGATCACACTTCATTGTAAATGTTTCAGCATAATACTCTATAAAGCTTTTATTACCACCACACAGTGAATGTTACTGTACAATGTCAACTGAATTAAATAAATGAAAAGTCTGCCTCAATTTCTCATCCTCAGCACCAAGTAAAAGAACAACAGACAGTAAAAAAGAGAACTAGTGGACTAGTGTCCTTGGTGTGGTTCTGTCCCACTTGTCTTTGTTTCATATATTTTCTTTTAAAGCAGTTCTTTTGTAATACACTAAACAACTAAACAAGAAAGAAAGTGGTATTGAAAGTATGAATGCAATCATTCTTGAGTCTGTTTTTGCCCCATCTTATTCATGGATGCCAAAATCCACTAATAATGGACATCACCAAACATTAGCCTACATTCTCTGTCACCATTAACAGGCTAACTGTTAGTAATGTCACCTTCCAGCAATCTAGAGCATCCAGTGACTGAATCATTGAAGCAAAGAAACACAGACAGACCTTACTCAGACAGACTGCTGACCTTTGTACCACCACCATTCAAAATAAATCATATGATATGATATTCTGAAGAAATTTGTCTCTTTCATGCAGATATTTTAAGAATTGATAACATTAAAATTAGTTGCAATCTGCCAATAGGTGCCAGTTCCAGGGATCTGGTGTGCTGCATGCTGGCTACCTCGAACACTTCAATGTAACATAATTATCATTAATGTTCCACCTGCACTTTCCAGCTATGACAAGCCAAGATGCCCACAGAGCAATGCTTTAAGTATGAAGAGTTAGAAAATTGAAAAATGGAACAAGATCTAGGGAAAGGAGTGGGGCAGATTTATCAGAGAAACATCTTTGTCCACTCTGTCTTTTGTTATTGTCCTTGTGTTTTGTCTCTGCATTTGTTCTTTCCTCTCCTCGTATTTGATTCATCTTTTTCACTACATCCTCCCTATCAGTCTTCATCTCATTAGAAATGCTAATGTAATTTCTGTAGATAAACAAGACTATTACATCGCAGTGATTCCAACACTGTTATCTCTACCATACATTGATATACATTTTGTGTGTGTGTTTGTGCATGAATTAGAAGGCCAAAGTGGTGCTGATCAGCAAAGTGACATAGTGGGTCAAAGTAAAAAAAAAAAGAAAAAAAAAGCAGGATCTGAAATGTCCCCAAAGTATAAATGTAAACAGTTACATTAACATAATTTGAACACTATTAATCTTATTATATTATATTTGTACTGAAACCTCTCAGCAATGTGCAAATCAGTTTGCAATTTGAGCAACTCGAAACATTATGATCAACACACTTCAGTTCAAACCTTGACCTTTTGTTAGAAATGATCTAATCTCTACAGGACTAACAAAGTCTTTAGTTCAGCCTCGGCAGAAGCTGGTTTCCAAGAATGGTGTATGGATGCATACTTGTCAGAGTTAGCACAGTGATGCGGATGTTGCAATTTGCTGAACAATAATTAAACTGTGATATTAATATTGATATTAATATATATTGGTAATTATACTACTTTGCTATGTTCTAGACAATACAATGCACATTTATGTTGCTGGACATTATCTTCTTAGTAGGCATATGAACTGGTAGTTGTATGGTTCTGAGAGGATCAGGGGGCAGGGTTGTTGTATGTATATGTGTTTACGTATGCATATGTTAGGCTTTGCTTGGGCAGTAGTTAGCAGTATGCAATTAGCCATAGTACGTAACAGTAGACATTTAAAAGATTGAATACTGCGTGAAGCATTCAGTATTTGCTTGCTCTGACATTCCAGATGATATTGCTTTAATTTGGTGTTATGCATTTTCTGCTATTGAGGGTTTGGATTATTGTTATTTAAAGTGTATTGTAGTGTCTATTTTTAATCATTGAATATTGCAACAGTTTGTTATTAATTCTATGTTTTGCATGTGAGTTGGGTATTTTGTTTGATGCTCACCACTTAATCTAGGTCTGACATATT
>JAUBNQ010000013.1:14968920-14979505 GCA_032353495.1 Ctenopoma kingsleyae
TGACATATTCACACACAAACAAACTGAAACCACTAGACTAGATCCGAGACAGCCCACTGTTTGAGTAAGGATCCTAGTATAACAGCTGCACAATGATGCTGAATAAAAATAATTGACATGCGTTGAAACTACTCAGCCTGATTTTAAAACATAAGTAGAAACATACAAAAGAAAACGAGACAAAAGTCATTCTATTGAAGAATAACTAAAGGAGTAGAAACTTGATGATTGAAATGGCTGAGTCCTGACCTTAATCCTGCAGAAAGTAAGATTTTAGATTATTATTAGGTCATATTTATGAAGGTCATAATAGAGAAAAATTCTTAGGGTTCACAAGCTTTCAAGTGTCACAAATCTAGTCACAATAGTCATACAATAAGTAGTTTTCATGTCCAAAATGAAGACGTTCTCTTCTCAGTTTTTCTCAAGATTAAGACTTAGTATGTGTTACCTTGATGAACATCTTTAAAAAATGTTCTATCTCACATTTGCATAAAAATTTGTGGTGGCAGTTTATATTTAAGGTGATCCAAAAGAAGCTGAAATATTGTTTTGAAACTTTAAACAAGTAAATAACGCCTGTCAACACAAACCTATGAAGTGGTTGGAGGAGTCACCATCTGTGTAGTACTGACATTATTTTCACCATGCCCTCACAAGTAGCAAGAGTTAGGGTAAGGGGCATGTGGAATAAATGAACATGAAGTCCTCACTAGTATCATAAACCGAACTATGTGTGTGTGTGTGTGCATGCTCACATATATGTGTGATGGCTCACATCTCAGCTGTGAGGATTACATGTGCTACCCAGAGCTCTGAGCAGAGCTCTAGGGATCCATAGGGATAAAACCACCACATGTCATTATGAAAGTATGAACTAATTAACTCACTTCTTCCCTCCCAACTCATCCACATACCTCACGACCTTCTTCACATGCAACTGACCTGCACCAGTGCTGATCTGGTCTGTGGAAACGTGCACCAATCTGTATTCAATTCTCTAACTTCCCCCTTTTGTATTTGGAGGTGAAACTAAAGGCTGAAGCCTCTAAAAACACGAGTACTGTAAAATCATGTTTTTCATGGAGAATCCCACCACTCTCACTAGACACGTTTTTCCCCTAACCTTACTTTGGTTTCTGCGTTCACCTTACAACTATAATTCTGTTAAAATCTTAACCTACATTTAAGCATTTTAAAACATGACCTCACCTTCAGTATCTTTTCTCAAAGCAATTTCTGTTTTAACAGGGGCCTCTTGTTAAGCGCATTTGAATAAAACATGACAGAAGGAAGATTATGTGTGAAAATCCCCTCCAGTACAAGAATGTGGCATTCAGCTGAAATGTTTCATCAGCCTTTGATACAAACGATTTTTCACACTGTTGCAAGAGAGGTCAGGGGCTGCGCCACTGCTGAACTGTACGGTAAACACAGTCAGTTTGAACAGTTACAAGATTTTAAATAATTACCAGCCGCTTCACAAATACACGTCTGCATTAAATATGAAATCAAAACGCGATCTTTTTTCTAACTCTGACCTCAGTACTTTTCTTGCCTAAACCCAACCTCACGGGGGACTTTGGTGTCGAACTTGGTTCTCTGGCATGTCAGTCCTGCACTGTGAATGCCGCCCATCCACCCCAACCACCGCCTTGCAAATCTCTTTGTGTTAATAATAGCAGCACATCATTCATTCACAAAAATACGTTTCAGTACAACGTAACAACTACGTTCTTAACAAAAACGGAATCGGCATCTCAGTTTTGTCGTGTACGAACATAATTTTTAGGAGACAGTGTTGCCAACATAAATGTAGAAGTTTAGATTTGTTTGACAAATTCTCAAAGGTGAAAATCATGACTAAAATGTTTTGATACTTACAGACTGAAACAAAAATAGCAGTTGGTAAAGTTGAAGCTGGTTTTAAACTCCTAATATATTGACAGGAGGTTAATTCATGATAAACCAGTATTACACTATAATGATTTTTACAGGGATCATGCAAATGCAAAAATTACAGCCAACTAATGATGTTGAAATGAATATAGTGGAATAAAAATATTTTCTTCTTTCTGATTTATAGTGGAGTAACATAAAGTAGTAGAGTACTCCAGTAAAGTACAAATACCTCAAAAGAGTATTTAAGTACTTTACTTTACCTAGTTACTTACCACCTCTACATTTATACACACCCATGTCAGTTTAAAAGAATCTGTGATCATTGTGTGAACTCACTGAGGAGCTATGCAGAGATTTTAATGAACAGATGTTAAATTGGAACTTACAACAATATGGGAGACATATTCTCCCATATAAAAGATATTTTACTTGGAAAGTTCTGGGTTTAGATTAAGGGTTCAGAATAAGGTTCAGAATCTATGAGCTATGAGTAGTTCAACCCAAACCTTTGTTCTTGGATTGTTTCATTTTAAGTCCTGGGCCGTCCCAAACCCAGTATTGGGAACCATTGTATTCCAATGCGCTCAGCAGTTCGGGTTGGGGTCGATTAGATTGGGATTAGAGTCAGTACTTATTCATGCTTGATTTTATACATCAAAGTTACCTGAAACAAAGTGTATGTATGTAAACAGGATGTTTGTAGGTGACATGGTGTGATGTGTGCATGTGTGAATTTTTGTTATTCCCAGCCAAAAATCTTTGCAAGACATCAAACACAATTCCCATCCTCATATTCAGTGATGCGATCAAATACCAGGCACTGTGCCTTACAATTCTGTCAGCGTTTCAGCGTCAGAGACTCCGTAACTAACAGCTATTACAGCAAGTGCAGCTTCCACCCTGATGTCTTCATTTGGGAGACACCATCTTCCACACAGCCCTAGACTGAGCTTTCATGTGTTCCTCACATTTATGTCTCAGTTGTTTTTGACTGTCTCCATCCTGCTCGGCTTGCAGTTGTCAACTCAAGTGCATTTTCTTTTATTCTGAAGAGAAAACAAATGGCTGTAAGAAGTCAAACATGATCACAAACAATAAAGTTTGTGACAAAGTTTGCTCAGTCCCTTGCTCTAAGAAAGTGAAAACATAGCTGAGAGGGATAGAGGGTCAGAGTGGGCAAAATTACAGTACAGAGGGGAGGAATAATGACAATAATATTCTTTTGTCAGTATCTCCATGAAGGACACGTCTCCTTGACTGACTCCCATATTAGATATGGACTATATGACTTTGGAACAACATTTTTTAGTATTTACTTCATGTCAAAACACCCTCTCTTTATTTCTGTTCACAATACAGAGATGCACTATTAATATTTTGTATACTGTATTTTAAAATAAGAGAGATGTAGGATAAGAACATGAAAATGATCTTGAATGAGGCCCATTGTGTGAGGCCCAATTCCTTTTAAATTGCCATACGTTTTTGGGACTAGTACTGGCTCAGTATTTTTGGTAGAGAGGAAGCTTAACAAACATTCTAATAGCATGAGAACTCACACACATTTATGCATTCAGACATATCCAAAATCCATTACCAATTTGCACTCCTTCACACATACAGTACATGCACACACGCTTTGTGCAAACACATGCTGTGATGCCTGGGAGGACTTCTCTATCAGCATCCATGATAGATGCTGCCCAATCTGGCAGTGTACTCACCATCAGCCCTGCCATCTGCTGGGCTCTCAGCAACTTGTTTAGAGGTTAATAGCTTCATGATCCCTCTATCAGTTCTGCCCATCTTCAAATGGCTAATTCTTATTCTCTGGCAATGATTAGCGGGGCCTGTGGTGCAGCCTCCTTCGTCCCTTTTCAGCAGCACCCGGCCCACCATTAGGACAACAATCCCCGGTTGTTACCGGACATGTGATATCAGTCCAGAATAGATTTTACAAAGCAAGCAGCCACAACAAAATGACACATCTGGAGCCGCTGGAGATAGATCAATATCCATCCTCACAGGCATCAGGGTTTGTAACAAGCTGATCCATTACAACAGCCAACAGACTTGGAAAGCTGCTAAATAGAGGAATTTCTTTCAGTTGACAGTTTTGTAGTGAGATGAGATCTAATACAAACATAAATGCATGTGACTTTTATTTAGTTGCATGGATTTATGTTGATATACATCAATATAGCATGGTTGATGATTTCTCCAGTGGCAGTTTTATGTATGTGTGTTTGCCCATATCAGCTAGAGGAGAGATAAAGAGTCCCCACAGGATTTGTACACGTATAGATACTGTAATCTGTCTCATTCAAGTAAATATAAATTGTCTTTCAATAGGCCTCACATGCTGTACCATCTCATTTGTAGGACAACCTATCCACTGCTGGACTGGATTTCTATTGGGAAACTAATGGACATGCTGAGTGTTAATGTGTTAGCTGTGGGGTTTAAAAGAGTGCAGGCACAGGAAATCTGAAAAGATCAACTTATGTCAGGACTGCGGGGACCTCGTTGCTCCCTGGAGGAGTCTGCCAGTTTGACTTCTACTGAACCCTATCCATAACTCACTGGTTTTCTTAGAAAAACCTCCAACTGCCTCTCAAATTAAGTTTAAGGGATTTTTTTCCAATGTGACTTCTTCATGACCCCCATGAATTTGCATATTACATCGCTGAGAACTGAATATTAAGCGCTTGAGCGAATTACTGTCTCTCAGTTGATATTCCCTGTGCAGCTTGAGGTAGTGAGCAAACGGGCGGGCGGGCATTTAAAACCGCTTTTGAAGATAATGTGATTTTTCATTTGCCTGATAAGGATGTGTCATATAATGTTTCATTATTTTGGACACTAAGCATTTTTTTTCTTTCTCTTCTTCATAGCTTAGTGAGAGGAACAAAAATTAATCCAGCATCATATTATTGCTGGCTCAGAAGAGGAAAGAGGGTGGGGAGTTATCCACTGTGATTGCTGTCGAATCGTCTTCAGGGATCTGCTCTGATTCTGACGATGCTGGCAGACGTCAAAGCTCTTAGGCTTGGGGCCGTGAGATGACATGCTTTCACACCAGTGGTACAGTATTTGCTCGTCTTCTAGAAGTCGCAGCACAGTTGTGTGATTTACCAACATCCCATAATGCATTCTACCATGACTTGATGATTTCTTATGATCTTGATCTCAGTGCTTCAGGGAAATGATTTATAAGACGCACCATTCATATTTTATAGATATTGCATGTCTCAAAGCTCAGATGTCGACCACATGTTTGTTTCCAACCTCAACCTTTACCTTTCAGTGCAGCGTCTCAGGTCCAAAAACGTATTACTCAATGAAACCTTTTGAGCTAGACTATGTGGAATTAGGTATCTGGTTTCAGATGATTGCTCCAGCCCATGCATATGCATTATATAAACATGAAAAGGCCCGATAGCTCTAAGGGAAACTATGATCTCTCAACACATTCTAATTAAAGATTCCTCCCTCCACTCTGGCCAAAACCAGCTACATTCCACTTCCTGATTATCTAATTCTCAATTTGTGCTCTAGTTGCTTTTCTGTTTTGGTATCTACATTCTGCCACACAAACACTGATCTTATGGTGTCAGTTGCAGAGGAGGATATTCCATTTGTCTCATCTGCTCCATTACATAGGGATTTTCTCTTCGGTGATAATCAGTGAGCGGTGCAGGTTCTTTCACAGTGGGTGCTGCTGGCCACAGATGAATAGCTGAATGATACTCTGAAGGTTCCCAATCCAACCCGTCTTCCACCACCATCTTTATGTCAGTGGATAGAAACACTGAAATAGATTCATGAGCTTTCCTTTCCAACCAACCAATACTGGTCCAGCACCTGGCACCAATCAAGGACTGTGATTGGCCGAGAAAACAAGCAGACACACCACTACAGCCATCAATGCTAGAGATGAGAGAGGGCGCTAACAAACTGGGAGGAAAAGTGTGATAGTAAACAGTGGAGAGAGGAGTGTCAGTGTCAAGACCAGTGTTTGCATGCTAGTTTTCCAGCTGACTAAGTCTTATCCAGAGCTCAAACATGATCATGGCCATATGTTTAGCTGATATAGACTTCATTATAGCTACAACAGTGGTATTACCCAACAAAAAGTAAAATGAAAACAAAAAACATAAATACACACACACACACTCACACATAATTGGAACACTGGGAAACTGGGAGAGTAACATCTGAGATCTTTGTCCAGAAGAGCACAGTCCTAGGAACAGCTAGGATATATCTGGCTCTAGTAGAGGACCTGAGCTTGAAGGATAAAGACTGCCCGCAGAGGGGCGAGTAGAGATTTTTTTTTTAATATAACTAATAATTCTGTGGTTAAAATGTAAAAAAGTGACTTATGAACATGTTGTCAGTGTTAGCCTTTCCATGATCTCTGCTCAATACCTTCTAAACAAAATACACACTCATCCAACATGTTCCTTGACATCACCAGTTCTCCTGAAGCTCTATTAAATATTTAGACAGCACAGTGTTGGGAATCACTGCACGGCAGGTTAATACCTTACAAATGCCGGATGCGGTTTTGTCATACAGGACAATGTTTAAATGTCCTGATGTGCTGAGATCAGTGTGATTCTTGGAGTCCTGTCCAAACAGTGGATAATAGGGAAACAGTGACCTCTCCCAGGCTGATCATTCCTACCACATGGAACATGTTTGTACAGACCTGCCATGGCTTTAACCCAGGAATGCAGAACTCATTTCCCTGCATCTTCACATTCTTTTCTGCATCTTTACAGACCTACATGTATTTTATACTCAATGATGTGAAACTGATCAACAAGGAAGAACAGTGTTATCTAAATTACATCCGGTTTGTTAGGAGACCAAAAGAAACCCATTATGACATGCTGATAAATGGCTGGGCATCACAACTAAATGATGATGAATGGCCCCATTACCATCACATGTCCATGCTGGTTTGTTTTTGTCTGGGCCTGCTGAAGTTTGATACCAGGTCAAGATTTGCCCTTGAAGGGTTAAGAAGACATCTCCAGGCTAAAATAAATGCCAGGGACATAGTATGTTGACTTTACTCACTAGCACAAAATTTAATTAATTATATGAATTTGACAAAGGAAACAAGGAAAATTCAACAAAATTCACACACTTTTATAATGTTGAATTTTCAGTCTTAAGTCTTAAATTATAGGAAAAACACAAACCATAAGCACAAAAATGACAATACCTTCATTTTTGAGAGTCTCATTTATTTGTGGATCCAACCATTACTGTAGTAACAGTTAAAAAACACTGTGTTGACCTGTTTTGACATTTAGACTGAGCATGTATCACTGGGCTGCAAATGAATTTAATACTGTATTTTGCTAAAGTCTTGCTTTTCAACCAAGTAATAGAAAAATAATAAAATAACAAGCTAGCACTGAATTGAATTGTCTGTCATTTTGGCCAGGTGCAAAGTGTAGGTGTACCTTGTTAACTTATGTCTCAAAGCCTCATTACACCGAACAAATCTGAGATTGCTGACGCTACAGTATTAATTACATAGGTCCTATGGACTTTAAGTCTGCCATCATGACCTTCACAAAGGGGAGATGGCTTAGTCAGCGCTTGTTGTGATTTTAGATAATACCAAAAAATGCAGCAAAAGATGAGCAATAATAAATGCACAGTAGCACACTGCTTATTCATATTATTCCATTCTTCATATAGTCTATGATGACTATGCAGGGCAAGAAGACCTACTTACCAGGGCCTCAGAAGAGCAATTAAGCCCTCTTCATGGGAAAGCAGCAGAGGTCAGGAGCACTAACTTACCTTGAAATGTCTAAATGGAGACCTCCTGTTTCCAGGGTATCAGCGTCTCACTGGTTTATCCTCATGGAATGTCTTTGATTATTATGGATAGGATGTACGCCAATGTGAGTGTCAATGCTAGCTATTAAAGAAAATGATGGGGCCATACTTTTTTTTGCACAACCTGTATACAACACATCTTGTTAAATTACTTCTTTCTCTTCTCGCATTGCCCGTTAACACTTTCTGTTGAACCTGACAACGGTTTATGTGATCACATTTTTCTTTAGTCTAATTTATTATGCTGCTGCAAATACCAACCCTTCCCTTAGGGATAACTGAAGTTTCATCTTATCTTTTTCAAAATTCATATCAGTAATCTTTCATAATTGGTTGTGGGTCACAGAGGTTATCTTCCAGGTCTCTGTGGTAAAGCTTTGCTCTCTATGCTTGTGTACATGCGTGTTACATGATATGTAACACTGCACATTTCTCTTAACTTATGCCTAAGGGCATACTATGTGGAAAGCATGGTTTCTTTAACGTTGCACATTATGTAATGATTTACTATTCTGATATAAATCATATTAGATCAGTCCTAAAATGTTATTTTTAGAAGAGAAAGAAAAACTTAATCATATTACAGTATATGAGTATATGAAATTTGGGATGCAGTAATGGATTGAAGATATATTTTCTTGCAGTGATATAACATTATGAGATAATTATCCCAACTGTCTTTCACGTCTTTGCTTACAGCACATGTGGTTCCTGCTGTTTATAACTACTAGAAAACAAGGGGGGAAGAAGCATTCACTCTACTTCCTCTAGGTATAAGTAGCAAAAAAGGATATAGAATATCAGTGAAAAGTTTAGACATACCTTCTTCTTTGGTATTTTTTCTTTATGTTTTATTATTTTCAACATTGTACATAATAGTGAAGACGTCTAAACTACGAAGGAACATGTATAAACAAAAGAGTTTTAAACAAACCAAAAAATGTTTACAATTTTGGATTCTTCATAGTTGCTACTTTTTACTTTAAATACAACTTTGCACACTCTTCACATTCTCTCAGTCAGCCTATGAGTTACTGTAGTCACCTGGAATGGTTTCCCGCAATCTTGAAGGAGTTCCCAGACAGAAATTTGTACTTAAGAATAGTACTTGAGTAAATGTACTTTCTTTACTCTCTTCCAGTGATCTAGGAAAAAAACTGAAGGGCTTGTGTGACCTTTTTCTTGTATGACAGTCACTGAACTGAGGGTTGATGTGATCATTCGTGAGTTAAGGTCACCTATTGTTTTCCTGTTAGCAGTGACTATCACCAGACAAGTCCCTCTATAAAGAGTCCTTTGCTGTCCTTTGAGATCTGTCTGTCTCAGTTCAATCAATAATCCAATCGCACTCTCCTTGTGGGGGAAGAGTGCATATGTGCATGTGTGTGTGTAACTGTACACTCCAGACAGAGGCCAGCAATAGGGTGAAATGCTCCTGTCTGACCTCCAACAGCATCATTTTCTTCATCCTCTCTCTTCTGGCTTTGTTGGCCCATCATACACGACTCCATTTGGCTCCTCTGATCTTTTTTTCCCTCAACTACCCCTTCATTTTTACACCTGTCTTCATGCATCAGTGTGTCTATCTGTCTATCACTCAGTCACAGTCAGTAATAAATTGGTTTGCTATCTGGAACGTCTTTCTCCACATTCAGTGCTGATTACTGTCAGTGTATCTGTCATCTTCAGTGCATGTCACAGTGATCGATGGAGTGTGTGTTTGTCTGTGTGCGACATCAGTGGAGCCACCTTGCTGATTTTTGGTTTCTGGATAGAAGAAGGTCAGGTCAGCTTGGCACCAATCAATTACTACAGAGCCTAACTGTCTATTCCTTTATTACCTCAAGAAACAAGCGCACACACATAATCACCCACCTCATATCAGTGGCAGATAAATCGAAGCTCAATGATCAGACACTTAATAAGGAGAGGAGAACTAGAAGTAACAAGTCACCTCTGCCAAATCTGCAAACCATAGGGACTATATTGTAAGTTTGTGTGTGCGTGGATGGACACTACTGGTTTCCATACTGAGATCAAAGGGCTAATAAGGCTTATAGGCAGACCAACATTATATCTGCTCATGTGGGGAGCTAAGGACTGGATTAGATGCAACACCTGTCTCTATTGTACATGTGTGTTTTATTCATCTGCACATGGACAAGAACAATTTAATTCATGCACCTCACCAATCAAATGCTTAACAGAGAGAAGAAAACAAGAATTGACCGGTCACCTGAGTAGCATCTGCAAACCTTAGGGACAGTGTTTTTTGTGTGTGTGCATTGATGTGTGTGGTTGAGACTGCAGCCTGTTTTGAAAAAAGCCTTTTAATTAATAGACTCATTACCTTCCAATCTTGCCATGCCCTTTCCTCTGCAGCGTCTCAGTCTCCAGAGGGAAGCTTAGTGATTCTCGTCTGTAGTGAAGAATCACATCCCTGGAAACAAGACCCTAAAGTGACCCCCCTTGCCAGTAACATGCAGGACAAAGCAGATGTGGCACGATTAACACTGAGAACAATTGTAGCGAAGAGGAGACAGTAGTTTTAAAATAAGGTGGGTAAACTATCCAACAGATAAACACACAGAAAACACAAATGTTTAATGCATAAATATTGAATAATCAGTTTCCCAAATACATTTAAAACTGTGCTATAGATGCTATATTAATTACCGCCTATGAAGTGCAGTATAGAGTTAAAAAAATGGAATGAAAAACAAAGTAAGAAGGAAATCGAAAGGGAATGAGAAGAAGCATGAGAAAAAGAGAAATATTAAAACTTTGACATGGTTGGGACAAACACAACTTAAGAAGA
>JAUBNQ010000013.1:14984173-14995001 GCA_032353495.1 Ctenopoma kingsleyae
TTATAAGTCATGCTTATGTTGATTACTTAAAAATCCATGGAGGTTTTCAATAAAAATCATTAATGAGTAGATCCTTAGAGTAAGGTTAGCATCACAGAGTAAATAAACACACCAGAAACTAATATATCTAAATATCTTTATACTTACCAAACCAGACCAAACTACACTCAGCTGCAATGACTAAAACAGGCATATAATAAAGGCAAAAATGTGTGCTCCTGAGAAAAGTACCACTTCTCCATCTAAAGCTGATGCCATATGCTGTTAAAAATACAACAGTATAGTCCCAGTGCCAAAAGTTGACCAACTCTGGCTTTGTTGTGGAAGTGGTTTAAGCTTTGACTGCTGTAACATTTTTAATTTGTTTAAATTCCAACGGAAATTAAATCGCAGGTTGTAGTTACCAGCTCGAGTTTGTTTAATTTGTCTCTCTGTGTCTCTGCCAGGGCTCAAGCTGTTGGCTTTGCTATCTGTCAAACACACCGACACAGCCACACAGAGGCTTGAAAGAAAAGGAACATTTCTTGTGCACAAGGAGCACGTACATTGCACATACAGTTCAATAATGTGCTGGGGATGGGATGGAGGGTGGGAAATGGGAAATATTCTAAACCATAAATATAATTTAGGCAAACTGGCACCATTATATAAGCATCACTGAATAAGCTATTAGCAGTTCTTGCTTGCAATGCTACTAGATTACTTTAATAATGAAGGCAACTTACAAACATAACGATTTACAGGAAAGCTACAGGGAGGGCCTTTTCAGTTTTAAAGTATATGTATAGATGTTTATTCACAATAGAAGCTGAAGATAATTACTGTATATCCTCTTGAAATGTAAGTCACACCGTGTGTTTTGTGTATCTTGTGAGTGTCTCAAATGAAACATGACATTTGCTCTTTTCATGCAAATTTGAACATTCAGTGAGAAAGATTTAATTTAAAGATAATGGACTAAAGCTGTAGGGGTACAAAAAACTTTGAAGGAGCTGAAAGAAAAGGTTGCATGTCAAAGCAGTCTCTATAAATACAGCCGTCTCCTTTCATGTGTTCCTCAAGTGCAGCTTGATGTGAGAGAATATTAATTTTTTGCTGCTGACTGGAGCAGGAAAGGCCGGAAAACAACTACTTTGTCCTTGTGGAGTGGTGTGTTTCTGCTTGCGTTGGCCAAAACTCTCTAAATGTGTGTGTGTGTTTGTGTCTGAGAGAGAGAGAGAGAGAAAGAAAGTTGACTTAAGGGTGAGACAGTGAGCAAGGAGAGGAAAGACTGAACTGCTCTTATACACATGGCATAAACTAACAGCATTATTGGTTTGTCTTAAAAGATCAGGTGAAATTGTTTCAAAAAATGGGCATGTTAGAAAAGTACACTTGGACAGCAAACACTTATTCTGTATTCTATGAAACACTAAAATGTTAGGTATCAAAGGAACTCCTCGTCATATTCTTTGTCAGTTACAAAACATTTTTGCATGACTCAGTGTTATATCCTTATGATGAGTAACACACACAAACACTGAGTTGGACAATGCTTAACACTTTCTAAACAAGGTAAATGACAGCAGCCAAACAGCTCCACTGCAAGTGTGTACTGTTTTGTATGTCTATATGCAGATGTGTGCACATTTCTGTGACAGTTTGTAAATGATAAATTATGTATGCTTGTGTCGTTGTGTGACACTGTGAGATAAGAAGGTGTTGGTGTATGATAAAGCGTTTTAAGCCCACATACTATACAGTATGTGTGTTAAATCTTAGGCCTATGATGTTCATTTTCATTTTTACATCTCTTGGTGCATGGAGTGTCCGCGTCCTTCTCTTGTCTCTTTCATCTGTGGGGGCTGTAGAGCTTCATCTTGTCCTTTGTATGTCTCTCATCAGTTTGACAGACAATGATATTTCAGGAAATTGTTGTCACTTTTTAATAAGATCCATAAACTGTGGCTTTCAGAACTCCTCAACAAAAAGTCTGTCTTCTTCAGGCTGGATTCACTCCCATCCACACTACAAATTCTCTTACAATCTAGCAGTGGTAATAGACATAATCAAAGTAGTTGAGAGCTGTTGAATATGCCCCAGCACATTGTGCTATATATGCATATGTGTGTGTTGACTATTACGTGTATACAGTATAACAAGACAAGACAAGCTTGGCTTAGTGTTTTAGCAGTGTGTTTGTGTGGCTCTAGCATACCATGTCCAAGCACAAAGCAAATAGGATTTTCTAGCATCTTTCCCTCCCTGTTTTTTTTTTTTCTTCCTGTGTGTGCGTGTTTGTGTACAGAGAGAGGCTGAGAGACAGAGTATACACTATATTGTGAGGCTTCGTTTCCCACTGTGGTCATCCAGATTGCCAGTCACCGCAGCCTTGTGTGCGACATGCAAGATAAATCCTGTTTGCACACACGCGCATACACTCTCTCTCTCTTTCTCACACAAACACACACATACACACAGGACCGATCTATGAGCCAAGAGATGTGGGCTAGCCGGTTCAGCTTAACCACAGTGAACTCTGGTTCATCCAAAACAAACGAAGAAGGCCACGCAGGGATGAGGGTTTTAACAGGCTTGATCAGACTTACACTACGTATTCCACTGGTGTAACATCAAGTATTATCTTTTACCCTTCTTCTGTTTTTAAAGGTTTAGCTTTTTTGTCTGAGTTCCAGAAGCCAGAATAATATCATGCATACACTAGTGAGAATGTATCACATGAACAGTGGACGGAGGTGGTAAAATACACTGTTTCTTTATTCAAGCTGAACATCAACAATCAATTTAGTCTTTTAAGAGGATGCGGGTTCACACACTGTGTTCAAAATCAGTGTCTCTCAGCTCCTGTGGCTTATTTAAAAAGTTGGATCGATTTATTTTGGAGTGGAGAGCTCATCATATCAGAAAGGCAATTAGCAGGCTCTTCTGTTGTTGCAGCAAGCAAAGATCCTCGTCATTTTAATTTAATGAGCTACGTCTGGCTCAGAATAAGAATCTCTGTTGGAATTTAATAATGGTTTCCACTCTGTCTGGATCTGTAGAAAAAGCTGAGGATCCAGACTGATGTTGTCACAGTGTTAGGTAGCATCCAAGGATATTATGGGAAAACAGACCCAAAAAGACTCATTAGGAGATGTCCACACAGGCTGAGAAATGACAATGCTGATACACAGGCAGTGTGGGGAAGACTCCCCTTGAATAATAGCTGTTTTGTACTGAAGGGAGCAGATCGCAGATTTTTTTTTTTTCTCACTGACTTCTATGACACTGGAGTGTTTTGACTGATTCAGTTGTTCCAGTAAAGAGTGAGAAGCAAACCATGCTCCCTCAAACAATAAAGAGCAGACAGTGAGGCATGATGCAAATAATACAGAACAGACACCTCTGCCCTCACAGGCCACTGTACTTACAAACCAAACACGTAGGCACGTGCACACAGAGAACCGAAGTATGTAGATAACTTTGTTATCTATGAAATGCAATGATTTTACCGCACATATGTAGGTGAAAAAAACACATATTTAGTTTTCCTTCAGATTTCCCTATTCGTCTCATGCTGAGTAGCATAGAACCAAAATGTGAATGGCAACCAAACTATTGTTCATTCTGGTCTCATGGAAACCCATTCAAACAAACACATGTTGAGATTTAAAGCGTGGATTACTAACAGATTTCTGAGCGTGCTCCTGCCCTGCCTGCACACACACAAAAACTAGCCAGTTAGCATTCAAACTGAGAGCTATAGAATTGTGGCACTAATGGAGCATTAGATTAGGGTTAAACGCCTGAATGGGGAGTGGTCCACTTGCTCTGGCCCGGGGCTACGCATACAGGACCATCTCTTAGCATTAGCATAATTGCTGGACACCGGAGCACAGCAGAAGGCACTGAGCAATCCCTGTTCCAGCTCACGTAATTCATTCTGATTGAGTTGGGCGGACTGGTGCTGAACACCATGAATGGCCCTGGGATGGGAAAAGCGGACGGATTGATCTCTTGGATAAGAGCTTAGAGAGGATACAGAACTGCAAGGATGAAGAACAGAGCACTAGTTAGATTTTATTGCAGTGAATGAACACACATTATTCAGTGCTGGATAAAAAAAAAAAGAGTGAAGAAAGCAAGTGAATTGAGCAGCTGTAGAGAGAACAAGCATGTCTGCTACTCATAATTATCCTAATAAAGAAGCTTTACAACAAGTCTGACCCTCCCAGTATCACTATTCTTGACAGACAGAGAGAGAAAGAGAGAGATCCCAACATAAATATGTAGCAGAGCACAATAGTTGGAACCATCTCTCTCTCTCTCTCTCTCCCTCCCTTCTTCCCTCCTGGGAGGGGTCCTATTTTGAATTTAATGAAAGAGGAGAAAACATTACATTGCACAGGACTCAAGTGGGACTCTAGAAAGATCCAAACAATTTTTATTGGACAATGGCAAAAATAATGATGATACACAAGCAGGAATATACTGTGCATGTGAGATGAGAATGAATGAGAAAAATATGACTGGATTAGACAGTTAGTAGTTGGGCACATAATAATAATTAATAATTAATAATAGTTATAATAATAATAGAATAGTTTACAAAAGCCCAACACTGTTGATGTGCTTTGCTTTTGGGCATCTCTTTTCTCCATACTTGGGCATAGTGTCAACATCAAATGTTGACACAAAACTTTTCTGTGTAGTCATTGTAGTTAATGTAATAAAAAAGAAATTTCACAACAAATCTAAATGTGCACCAAGGCTCTTCTGATCATGAGCTCCTGCTCCTGCTCCTTCCTGCTTTGAAGAAGAATAACTGGGAGGTTAGCTGTGAAGTGGGATTGATTTAACACCAGGCCATGGAGCCCAATTTTCTCATAGTGCCAGCTTTAGTGTGTTCCTAAACTCACGGCCAGTGCCCTCTACACATTTCCTGTGAGGGTTCCCTGAACTCAAACAAGTGTTTCCCCTCCCACCTAGCGCTACTGCTCCCCTCCCCTCACCTTGGATCCCTATTCAGCCTGTTTACCATGCCATAAGGCCTATTCAAATCCCAGTCGGCAGGTCTTCCAGAGCCTTGCAGATCCAGTGAACTCTCCCTAACCTACTAATCAGACCTCTACTCCCTTTCAGGACTTGAACATAAAGCCTCATCTTGACCACCATTTTGTAGGTCAGCCAGTGTGGGCTTTGTGCAGGCCATAGCACCACCAGAGAAAGATCCTCCTCCTATTGATGCATCTTGAGCAGCTCCCCAAGACACCCAGACACCTCCTTCTGCACATGAAGGCATCCAAAGACTTCCAGTTTGTTAAGCTGTCACTGCACATCTAAATCTGTTCCCTATTGCAATGATATAGGCCTTTCCAGAGTGAGCAAATGAGAGTGAGAGAGAGCCTTTGTGTGTGACCAAGGTATTCAAAGAGCTGTAAAAAAAAAAAAAAAAATCACACACTAAAACTGAGGCACACACACCGGTGAAATGAGATGCAAATCCAACCATTCACTTGGCAGTAAGAGTGTGCTTTTCTTTGTATGTGCATATGTGTATATCCTGTGTGCGTGCATGTTGCATTTGTTGTGTGTTGTGTGTGTATGTGTGTGTGTGTGTGTAATTTGTGTAGCGTGGTCTCAGTCTGTGCTGGCATAACAGTGCCTGTACAGTTGAGCAGCCGTAACACAGTTGTTGGTAGGGGGGCATTGTGAGATGGTGGCAGGGAGAGAAATTACTTAAGGAGCCAGGACAACGTCTTCGGTTAAACAAGGCTGCAGTGAGGGGACATGCACAAAGACACAGGCAATTCAGGAGATGAGCAATACTAGGTGAAAGAAGAAAGGGTAAAGGCTGAAATGGTTCCTGGTTAAGACTTCCAGCTTCTTTCTCTTAACTAGACAATCAACACTCACAGGTTTGATTTGCATGGCTAATGAGAGTTCAGGGCTGTTGTTTGTTTTGCTATATTTATGAAGCAGCCCTTTGGTTTGTAACTGATTCCGGTGGTGTTGCCATACTAGCTGTTAGCATCTGCTTTACGGAGTCTTCCATTGAGGTCTTGTCTTAAAAACAAAAAACACAGGTGCTGATACCAATTAACAATCAGACAAAACTCACTCTGAGTTGCATAGTAGTTGTTGCCATGTTTATGTTTGGTCATTTCAGTTTTGCAAAGCACTATTTGCATTATTTTCCTTGCCAGCTGTTGTTAGTTGATGATGTTAAAGCTGTGCTCTTCAAATCATTTTCCTCTGAGAAGCAACTCTACCTGCATGTAGCTGTCTCTGCAAAAATTATGCATTTATGTCCATTGTATGTCCACAACTTCATCCTGTCAGGATCTCTTAAGGGCAATCTGTAGAAGAGTTCAACCCAAGGTCAGAATAATCTAAATAAAAGCAAACATAAACTGTGCTCTCAATCTTTTTTTGAGAGAAGCAAACCTAATAGGTTTGTAGGACAATAAGTGGCCACAAATATAAACTTCAATACAACCTACAAAAATAGTTCAGTGTTTTAACCTGCAAATTGCAAATTTGCTTTCAAGTGAACCCTGTTTACAGTTCGTGAAGTAAAAAGCCGGGTTACATCAACAAACATATAAGTGATGCCACAGCGTGTTAGAAACTCTCAGAGGAACAAAGAGAGGGAAATTTGTCATAAACAAAGTGTATCTTTGAAAGACACTGACTTGGTTTACCTTGGTGGAACTGTTTCATAAGTCTCAGGTGAACTTTTAAGTTTTTGGAGGCTTTACATCTTGGCCCCAGTTTCTTATAGTGTAGTTGTGTTCCAGGTGAAAATTGTCATGGCATGTGTGCTGAACAGAAAATTCTAGCAACAAACACCTATTGTACGTGCAACTCAATATTGTATTGTATTTCACTATAGTATAAGATCAGCTTGAAAATTCCCAAACTATTTCTTTAATGTCAGAGGAGGCTGGTCCAGTTTTCATCCAGCATGTGCAGGTGTTTTTTTTTGTTTGTTTGTTTTGTTTTCTGTGAATCCCTTGTGAACATGCTTGACATTTGAAGTAAATGTAAGACTCCATATCTAAATATAAAATCCATAAATAGTATGAAAAATTGGTTTTGATATAAAAAAATATACTTTCAACTTTGCAATTTATGGCAGAGTTGTTTAGTTAGTAAATGCAAGGCCTTCTTGAATTGATGTCACTCAAATTCACACATCTGCAAAACTTTACAAACTAAACGTAAGAAGTGAATTTTTAAAAGTGCGAAACACTGTAAGGTTACAAGAGACTATAAAAAAGTGAGTGAGTTTTCTGCATGCGCCTGTGTGTGTCTGTTAGGGAGCATTTATGTGACTAAGGAGTGGAAATTAAAGGCTCAAGTGGTAAGTGCTGGTATTAGGAAGGGAAATGGCCACTGAGAGGTTCAAGAACTCTCTCCGTTGTTAATGACCACTACCCAGTCTCAGAGAGGGAGGCAGTCTGACATACAGGCACACACATACACCTGTGGAAAAGCGACAGGAAGAGGAAATGAACAAGTGATCCACTTCACCTTCTACTGTGCATTCCCAGAAAGATGTAAAAACTGTGCCAAACTTCGTCATGGGCTTGAGTTAGAGCAAACTGTTTTGGACCCAAGACAATGTTCTTCGCCACAGTATTTTATGTGTGTGTGCACATGGGGAAGCCCCTACGTTGGCTATAGGTATAAGAAAAACATTTCACTTGTGTGTGTTTTAATATCATTAATGGACGGGTCTGTGTAAGTGTTGAAATATGACTCAATTAACAAGTACTGCAGATTTGTTATTATTTCTCCCTGAATTAATCTTATGGAAATAGGAGCCCAGAGTAAGGTAGATATTTCCCATGGCGTGGTTCTGTGAAATGGGTTACACATGTATACTCTCAGCCCACCGCTGCCCTCTCACGTTGTAGATCCCTTTCTCCATTAGCTCCCACTCCTTTCTCATGTGGCTGTGTGCTCGGTGCACAGAGTTCGCCATGGTTGGTCACTGACTAAACAAACAATATTGCCTTTCTGCCTCGAGTTTGTCGATTTGGTCTGGCAATAATTTTAGGTAAGAGGAGTGAGGAAACAGTGAGCCTGTATGATCGTTACAGATGGTATTATCACTTGAAAATAGGTTTAATTGCACTGTGCTTATAGTGCAGGTTAAGTAAACCTACAGTAGGGATCAAATTGCACCGCTGTTCCTTCCCTTGTGCATCACTGAGTGGCTGTGATGCTGTGTTAACTGAGAAATAGGAATTTAATAATTACCTGGAAAGGAATTTGTCATACTTCAGTTTGGCACGATTAGTTATAGGTTCATAAAACAGGTTTCTTTAGCTACATTTTTCAACAGAAATAAAGCAGATGAAGAAAATATATTTAACAAGAAACAAACTATCTAATGTATTATAAGAGGTGGTTACAATAAGTTAATACAACTTTTTTAAAACTTTTTAGTTATTAAGTGTATACTACAAGTGCAGAGCGTTCAGGGAAACAATACCTGTAATGGTCAATTGTTTTGCCTTTTGAAAGATCTACTGCCGCTATCAATCACAACAAGATGGCTAATGTATTAGAAGTGCAAAAGAAACAGGCAAACAGCTTTGAGCTGCAAATACCAGACACATTAAAGCCTGGAGCACTTCCAGAGAAATCTTTCAATTACACAGAGTGAATACCGCTCTGCATTGAGGACAAGATGGATAAGTTAGAGAATGGTCTGTCAAAGAAGTAAACTACACTATAGATTTAATTAGAGTAACACATTGGAGAGTTTATATTTGCTTAAACAAGACTGTGTTGTAACAGACAGGTGGACGGTAAATCAATGATCTTAGCACAAGAAAGAGCTGGTTCTTCTCTCTGTGAGACAAAGTGAAATGAGACAAGGAAAGGTGAATTTATTGAAAATAGTCAAATCATCAGAGTCAGGGTTGTTGGTTCACTTATAGGCTCTATATAGAGAGTCACATCAGACACAGATATCCAGTTCTAACAACTTCCTGTGAGACAGAAACAATATGGAGAAATATGAGTTCTCCTTTATTTTGATCCCTACAAGGATAGCATCCTGCTTAAACAAGATTGGCAAATGTCAGGTGTATTAAATAACCACTAAATAACTTTCCAAATAAGATTGTCTACCTCAGCCTTTCAGTCATTCTGATGGTGTCCCTGCCAAGGCCTACAGCATCCACTCCATAAAAGACCAGTCTGTGAGTGCACTCTGAAGCACTTTCTGCCAGACATGTGGTTCTTATTTTGCAGCCAGAGGAGTAGATTAACATAAAAGAGGGTGTGTAACAGTTCTCGCATTCAAAACCCTGCCTGGGGCAAGAGGAGGAGAGGCCGCTGCTGGATTACCTCATTTAGGATCCATCAGAACACTGTTTACCTTGCAAAGTGTGCATCTCAATGAGCTATTGCAGTGGCAGCAGGCATATCAGGGTCAATGGTATTAACAAACAATCTTCTTTTGCAGATACCTTTGCTCTGCACATGGAGACTTGTGCGTGCCAAGTACACACATACTGTATAAAAGGAAAAGAAGAATCAAAGTGTAACTTATGATATGGCAGTATTTTTTCCATAACCTTCAGGCAACTCTGAAACAATATATTTCAAGACAGTCACATCTCTCTTGAACATAAAGACAAATCTTGAAAGTAGTTGATGAAATTTGTTAATTTTAAGGTGGATGATGGCCTTACCTACCTTACAGTTGGAGTGACAAGTCGGCTTTCGACTAGCCGTGTCCCAGGAGCTGAAAAAGCTGTTTTAGTATCAGCTTTACATTAGCTTAGTGTTTTAATAAATCACTGATCCACTCAGCTTAGAAATGATTGAGGAAGGCTGGGAACTAGCGATACGCCTGAACACGAATAGTTTTTCTGTTTTATCTGTGACCTTATAGTGATGCATTCTACCCAAGTGCTTAGTATCAATGGGGAAATAAGGGACATATCCCCACCGATTATAAAAACTGGTCATTTGTCCTCCCCTGATAACTATCATGACATGTTAAGCAGCAACAGTGAACACACAGCTGTATGTGCAACTTCCAGCTCACAATCTAATGTTTTTAACTGTGGCATGGATAAATAGTCACTGAGTTGTCTACTCCAAAGGTCAAAAATTTCAGTAAAAAAAAAAAATAGATGTGGTTTAGAGATACCTGATCCCACCACAGACCTCAGACACACCTCCTCAAATCACATAATCACAGCCAATTGACTAATAAGAGCTGGCAGGATTAAGAGTGGGGATGTCAACTTCCTGTCTAGCTAGTTAACTTCTTACATTCATAAAACTATAAACACATGACATTGACATTTAATCAGCTTTACAAATAACACTATCCTCCCAAGAAAAACACAAGCAGTCCAATGGTCTGCAGAGAGATGAAGTGGGTGGAGAGGACAACAAAGTGTTGGACATTAACACAAGAGGCCACTCTTAATGTCTTGTTTTCTGCCAGTGATCCACATGGGTTTCATATTATACCTTTTTAAGTTTAAATGTGCAAAATACAATTCAGATAATGCTTTCTGGCATGTTTGAGAATGTCTCTATTCTACCATCCTAGAAACTGTTAGGTTTTTAGTAGGGATGTTCAATATTGGCTTTTTTACCAATATCCGATATACCGATGTTGTCTAACTCTTAATTTCCAATACCGATACCAATATATGTGGGGTCCCCCCTCATAAAAACAAAGAAAAACTAAATCATTTTAAGTAACTAAAATCACATATCTCATATCATGCATACATAAACTTTAAACATTATTGCAAGGTGTGCCAAACAAACAAAAATATCTCAAAAACTATACCTCGGATTTGTCATA
>JAUBNQ010000013.1:14995101-15014931 GCA_032353495.1 Ctenopoma kingsleyae
AAGTAGCTGAAGAGTTTGATGTATAATATGTGCATGGTATGTAAAAGTTGTGTCATTAAAAGAGTAAAAACCAATACAGATAATTTCCGATATTACATTTTCATGCTGATATCGGCCGATAATATCGGTAGGCCAGTAATATCGAACATCCCTAGTTTTTAGTATCTGATGCTTCAAATGCAAATTAACTACTGCCTCTCCTCCTCTTTGCCAAAGCGTAACCTGTATGAACCATGGTTCATGTACCTATCACAACTCATGCCATGAAAGTATTACCCCCGTCACTGTTTGAAATTACATGGTATTGGAATAAAGTTTGTTTAAAAAGAAAAAGTTATTTCCATCGTTACAGGGACGTCTCACTAGAACACTAAAAGCACAACATGTGAAAGCAGTATTGAACCTCACTTGTTTCATGGAGAGAGTTTTCAAAGAGGTGCATGCAGAACTACACACTATTTGACACAAGGATGTTTCTGAATGGTTAGTAAACTATTTAGTGTAACGGTGGGACATGTAACAATAGTGACTAATGCTCATAAGTCTGCTTCCTATGTGTAATATAGGCCTGGTGGTTCTACATAACGACTATGCTGCTACAGGGTCCTATTTTGCTGCAGCCATAATGCCAGTGTTTGTACAAACACAGCTCTCAACGCAATTTTCCTCCATGTTAGTATGCTTTTTAGGCTGCACCTGCCTTTGCATTTTTTTTGGTTGTGGGCGAATTTGATTGTGCTGGTGTGGTAGAAGAGGCACAGCTTAGCTGTGTTTACGCAAATTAGGGGGCAAAGTGCAATTTTTGTTTTCATTTTGTACCAAAATAGTGTTGAGATAGCCCTTTTATCACAGACACAGTGCAATTTTAGTGCCATCGTTTGACAGGGCATGCACATACAGGTACTGCTCAGAAATCAATACACAAACACCTTTCAATTATCAAGTGTGGCCTCTTGTTTGATGCATTTTCTCTTATGTTCTGATTACCTGGAACCCAGTAACCTGGAATTCTTTCCCATTGATCCTCCTGTCCACAGAAGGTACCTTCACATTCTACTTACTGGTTCCAGCAGACCCCCCAACTCTTATTTTTAATTAAAGACTTTCTAACCGATCTTGTGTGTCAAGTATCTTTTCCGAGTACTTTCCTCACATGACACATGACTAAACACAGGCTCAGTACTGCTGCTGAAGGATAAAGGAAACATTTTTGGGGTGTAGAATACTGTCTGTGCAATGACATGAAATAATAAATCATAGAATAAATTAATTAATAAATTGGAAAATGCTGATAGAGCAGAGGCAGAAATAGTCAATTTGTTTTTCCTCGCAGTGAGAATCCAGGGAGAGGGATCAGGCTACAATCCTGTACTCATGTGACGCTGAATACTCTTCCAAGACAAAAGTGTGTCGGTGATATGTAGCAGTGGTGGGTCAGCCTGGCAGGCAACTTGTTTTGGGTAAATATGACGTGCTGCCCTGTTCAGGAAAACAGGTTATTCTTTACTCCAACATGTGCAGTTACAGCTTCAAACATGCATGCAAATATGATAACATAATTTTCCAATGAAGTACAAAGTAAGACATTTAAGACTATCTGAGTTTGAGCAGAACTTGTGACAAACTTCCCATTGAAACTTTGGAGTATAAGATGTATATAGCATTACTGTATAGCTAACGTGGCTGCACTCAAAAGGTTAACCCAGTAAAGAAGCAAGACAAAACACTTTACAATAGTAATACTTCAAACTTAAAGCTAGACCTAAGTTGGGTTCACAGACTTGAAGTGAATCTAGCAGTGCTGAACTGGTCCCCAGTCTCAAATTATTTGCACAAACACATGTATTTTCCATCACTGTCAGGGCATTTCCATCAAACATGAAATGCCGTAAATCCACTGTTTCTACCTGAGATGACAGCAGTAGATATTCTAACCCTAACTGACTCTAATTTAATTAGACCCGGTCCAAAGTATGGTTGACCCAAATAGTCCTGAACAGAGAGTGAACACAGGCAGCACTGATATGTTATCAATTCATTAACAAGCAGCCATATTGGAAAACAGCTGCTTTATAACCTATTAATGGTAATACTCTACATCATCAGCAGCTGACTATGTGCAGGCTTGGGCCCTTTTCGATTCATTTGGGTTCTAGGCATATTGACACACAGTCCCCGACCTAATCCGATCAGACTGAGGAGAATTTCAGGTCCTCAGGTCCTCAGAACCATGTAGACCCATGAAGACCTCTAGATGGGAGTAAGAAGAGAGCTCTGTGTTCTTTGTACATCTGTCAACAGCACTATCTATCAGAGCACTAATTTTGCACACTGGTCTGCAACACCACTGGTAGCCAACACCATGGAGATTGTGTTTTATTATTCAGTCTGTCCCTACCTGCCAGAAGCTAACTGCTAGCTGTCAGCAGATATCAGGTTGATGTCCAGTTAAGAAACACAAACAACAGGAGTAGATGACTACAAATAACATTAATGAAGCAGTAATTTCAACCCAAGCCTCAACATTTCCCTAAATCTTACTCTGCATTTTTTATGTGTGAGTCTAAAGATTAAATACTAACATTTTCTTGTGAATATTGGTTTAAAAAATGTGTGTGTGTGTTTTGTTGTAGGGAAGGGACAAACAACATATTTTGACATTCAATCTGGAGGACTTGGTACAGACATAAAAGCACTTGCAGAGAATTGCACTCACTACTGCGTAGTTATGCCAAAACAAAAAGCCTTCCAAATAACACATTGTCTAACATTGACATAATGTCAGCCCTAATTAATGCAGTAAAACACAATGCCAATCTGGTGTTAATTTGGTGCTAATTTAATTTGTAGACTACATCCACAGCCAAATTAAAGAAGAAGCAAGCAGTCACAAACTGGGACAAAAATGCAATCCATGAACACATTCACAGATGAGAGCCATTTTCCATTTCCTTTTGTTTGCCCTGTTGACCTATGCAAGGAGCTACTGACTAGCTAGGTTCAAGTTCATGTCTATACATATCTAGTGTATATCTGTGTAGATGGCTTAAAACAAAGCAGATGTGACTTACACAATGTAGGCTGAGAAAAGCTGATCTTTGATGAATACTGGGTTTTGAAATATGTTAATGAAGAAGAGTGGAGGGAGGCTCTGTTTCTTGCATGTTTCTGGGGATTCAGATCAAAATGGACATTTAGGAATTTCTGAACAGCAGTTTTTATATTCAGTCAATAATTTAATACTTCAAATTGAATTATATAAAGCAACATTTTGAAACTTCTTCATATAATACCACTTTTGATGCTAAAATCCAGTCAGCTTTTTTCCAAACCAGATCCATTTAAAGATCCCTCTTCTTCCTGCAACAGACCTTTAACCATAGGTGAAAGAGTTTCCCAAATAACTCCTCCAGCCTCATACTGCTCAAGAGGGAATACACCAGACATGAAGGAGCCCTTTATTGGAGAAAAATTGATATACTTTTGTGCAGTTTGATTAAATCATAATGCAACGTAATGAATCTTCACCTTCGCTGTTACACAGTGCAGTCATGTTATCAGGTCCTAAATATAACCTCATTATATATTCCATTTCTTCAAGCCAGATTAAAAAAAGGTCTTCTCGAAACGTCAGGTATATATTTCACTTCACTGTGCATACAAGGGCTGGGGCCCCTCTTTTTTCCTCTCTCTTACTCTATCTTCTTGAGTTATAGCCACCACTCAAATCTACCAGCTCCAGATAAAGAGGGCCTTTGCAACTGGAATTAGAAATAGATGAGAAGACCAGGGTGCAGTGCTCGGATGAAAGGTTCAATTATTTTTATGATTGGTCTCAGGAAATGTCTCAAAATGACACGCATTTAGATCCGGTAGTGCTCTGTGGAGATTTACTCATTGTAACCTGAAAAGTTATGCTCATCCTCTCAGCACAGTATCTGTGTAATCAGCGCAGCTATACTGAAACATATGATGAAAATAGTTGGTTTCCCTTTGTTTGTTAAGATTTGGTTTGCTTATCTGTTAAGGTGTTATCCATCTGTAGATGACCCTTGTTAGCTCAAGCAAATGCATCCAATCGAATAAGGTAAATCTGTAATTAGCATGGCGCATAATAAACTTGACCCCAGAGGTGGGACAGATGATGTCCTAATCAGAGTCAATGAGCTAATCTATCTTGACAGAAGAGTCAAAGGTCACAGATGAAGCTGCGATAAGAGTCAGGCCTAATGAATAACAATAGGTGGATTAAGTGGCAATCCCTGACAGGGGGGAGATTTGACCAATAGTGTCCCACAGATTTGCAGTTTGTGCCCTGCGGACTGAAAGAAAATCTTTTATGGAGTTTATATTGCAGTGTTTGGAGCTTACAACAGAATCTCACAGTTCACAAAACTACTAGAATAATTTTAGCTGCCATGTTACAAGAAATGGCAAATTTCTTTTTAACTAAACTGCACACCTGACCGCCAGTAAACAGTCAGTTCTGTATGCTATATGAGTAAATGAGAGCATATCTGTGTATGTGGCCTATGTCTTCAAACATTTTTTGCAATGCATGTATGTTCAATATTCTGCCACATTTGATGAGTAAATTATGTGAAAATGTCATGTCAGTGATATAAATGAATGATTTGCAGACCTTAAGTCTCTATTTACTGCTCAATACTGAATAAAATGAGCCATTAAGTGTTAATTGTGTTTGTGGTAATGAATGGGTGAATGCGTTTTGACAAGTGGTTTTGTGTGTCCACTTAAAATGCAATATTCAGTTTTAACAACAATCTTTAAGGGGTGATTCAGTTTAATACGTGCAGTAAAAAGTGCAGTAAAAAAACAAAGTGACTCTCCAGTGAAAGTAACACACCAGTGAAAACTCAACAGCAGTTATTTTATGGTCAGTTTTTTTGTTTGTTTTTGCAACTAGTTTTAGTTTAGCTTTTTTTTTGTTTCTTTAAGGGCATACAGAAAAATCTTAAAATGGAAAAAGTAACACAACAAATGAGGTGATAGATATCTGTAATGATACATATAGGCTGCTAATCTGAAACCAATTTATAGTCGATGTATACAGTTTTGCTTTAAAATTAAGTTTTAAATGGCTTTATATTTTGTGTCTGTGATTGTGTGTGTGAGACACCAGTGACAAGACATGTACAGTATAACCTATGTAGGAATACCTGCACAAAATATGCATTTTTTTGTGTATTTTCTGTTAACATGTTTATAACTAAGGTTAACCTGTTTGTTTTTCTACATTTATTTCAGAGTGTAAATTTGTGTGTGCTTCTGTATCCCTACCAAGGATGCCCCCAATGGGGTTTCCCCTGCTAACCTCAACAAAGGTCATTGTGGGGGAGGACACATAGCCAGCACTGACCTCTGGGGTCACAGGATGCCTGTATGATGGAGATAGCTAGAGAGAGTTAGATAATAGAAAAACAATCCATGCATTGTGTGTTGTCTGTGCAACCGGCCTGCATACATGCATTACTCAATTCATGTTTGCACACTCACAGCATGCACACAATAATTTTGTGCATGCATGCGTGTGCTGGTGTGTTTATGCCTATGTGTGCAGCTTGGGTAGGTATTGGTCATTCCAGCATTAAACACTGAGCAGTTGCCCACGGCTAGGTGCATGTGCAGCAGATAACTGTGTTTGCATCGCTGTCTCCACACATACCAGGCAAAGTCTTTGTGTTCACAGCGCAAATATTACTTTCTATTTACCCCATGGATTATATACTTCAGATAACTGAAGATAACAGTGTTTCTCAGAGCGCCTGTCAGTGTTGCGTCCACCTGGCTATAACTCCATTATCCATTCAATTTCAAATGTCAACATTTGATTTTTGTCTTGGACAAAAGACCTCATGAAAGACTTAACAGAATTGAAAATGACAAACAGAAAACAGATTATATGTGCAGTGTTTAATGCAAATCAAATATACTCAATGATAGGAAACAGTTTTACCTATTTATTCAATATATTCATCAGTTTTCTTTTTGGTTTGACATACATAATTTATGTACTGAACAGTGACATAAAAGTATCTATAATATCTATTGAGACAAAATAGACACACATGCACACATAAATATGAATTAGTGATGCAGGAATAAACATCAACATAAAAGGCACGACTGTGAACTGAAAAAGGGGCAAATATGATAAGTGGAGAAGACATTGGGAATGAATGAAAAACAATGGTCTACAACAATGGTTTCTATAGTCAGTGACTATAAAAACAATAATAATTGTACAATAATAGTCACCTACAATCATAACTGTTAACACACAACTAACAGTGCTTAATACAGCAATATAATACAATGCAATACAACAAAATTACACAGCTGAAAGCTTTAAAACACCTCCACTAAAACATTAAGTGTTAAACATAACAGCAATTTTAAGACGTCTTGTACTTTGCTCTGTAACCTATGTTTGTTCATCAGTTACAGTCATTCAACAACTCATGAACTATTAAACAATTTTATAGACTAATGTGCATTTACTAAATCACTGCATTTATTCAAGTGTCCATGTTATAGTGATGCTTTAGTCTGCACCAACACAGAGGGCCAGGTAAACCCTGGACAACCTTTCACACTCACATCTATGGAGACGCAGTTCACTTATAATGCAAGCTGATAGACATGGGAAGGAGATGATCTTGAGTATGGAGAAGAACACTCACACTGAGGGAAATCACATTTCAGTCTCTAGGAAGCTGGTAGATCAAAACTTGAGTGTTACTTCATATGAAATGAAATTGTGTCACCTATTATTCTTTCCTCATAGTTTATCTTGTTTCTTTAGTCTTGATATTAGAATCCACTATTTTGTTCTTTCATATTTTCTTTTTCTCCCCTTGATCTCAATTTGTTTATAATTTCAGAGCTGCTTTAAGCGATGCTTTTGCAACTTGGTTAGGTCTGGTAGCGAGCACACAGTTTGGGTGAAATTGAACATTTTCTTAAGGTTAGAGGAGCCTTGTTGTCACGGTTACAATAAAAAATATGGACATGGCAATCTCATTTGAAGCAATAATGTTTAGATAGAATGGTGGAGTTCAATTGTCCTCTCTTTTAGGTCCTGTGGTGCAAGACTTAATGTAGGATAAAGCTGATAAATCTCTTATGGCTTTTTCTAGCTTTGTGAGCATGTTATCTCTATATAAAACAATAGGTCTTCTGTGCAAGCATCTTATTGGAATCTATATTTAAGTTTTATTGTTAGGCAACATCTTGTAATTATGACAAGAACAAATGAGAAAGCTAGTTGGTAGTTTATCAAGTCTGTAGAGGGAAATTTAAAACCACTCTTTATTATATGTTTCAAACAGTCATTGTTGTTTCTTTCTTTGTTGTCTAAGCTCTTAACCAAGTGTCAATTAAGTTAATCATGAGGTCAAAGATAATCTAATCATAATGAAGTACATGTTTGGGCAATGGTGGTGCAGTAGGTAGGGCAGTTGGATTGAAAGGTGGATTGTGGGAACCCCAAACCCTTGGCACCTAAAGGGGGAAGCCTGTTGTTGTGTAATTTTTATTTTTTTATTATCTATTATGTTATGTTATTTTATATATAATTTTATATGTTACCCAATTTGCAGTAAAATATCAAATAAAAACGAATTAATACATGTGTAAAGTTTTCCATTGACCTCAGGAGGCCTACATGGAAATTAAAATGACCCATATAAATTAAAAGTATAAAATATGACATAACTATTAGACTCAGTTTTGATCTAAAAGGAAAATGTACAACATGTGCGGCCTGATGAGGTGAAAGGAAAAGGAGAGAAATCATCTGATGAACATAACTGTGTCAGAAAAAGAAAAGGGGGCTGACCTAAAGTTGACTGTAACAAAGGAAAAGATAATGGGTCAGTCAGGGTACTTGGAAAAGTACTGAGTTTCCCCAAGATGGCGAGGGTAAAATTGCTGACTGAGCAAAAGACGCAGAAAAGTGCTGACAAGATGCATTTTTGAACAATAGGTGTGGTCCTGAGATGGTATAAAAGATGATGTACAGACGAGATTTTAGACACAAATCTGGATTTGTGGCTCACTAAGGTTATTGTCTTATTGTGGTAAATAAAGCTTTTTACACTTCAGCTCTTGCCTGACATTTGCCTGATTATTCTAAGATTTCCAAGGTCATCAGTTCTGATGAACATGTCAAGAACATAAATTTCTCCACAACACTGTCCACAAAGAATTTCTCCAGAGGGATTAATAAAGTATCAATTATTATTATATTTTAATTCAAACAATTAAATTCCCATAAACCTAACCAAACTGTTTTGTGCCTAAACTTTACCAATGACCCTTTCAGAACATGAATTATGTTTATTTTCATAACCATAATGATGAAGGTCCAATACACCATTGCTAGTACATGTATGCTCCATGTGTTTATCACTGTAATCAGAACAACAACAGTCTGATACCCCTGCTGCCAGTAGGGGCAGTTGCCAAACCACAGTGTGAAGTCTTCTCCAGCACATCCCAAAGTTTCTCAATGAGCGTAAAGTCTACACTCTGTGGTGGCCAATCCATGTGTGAAAATTATGTTTCATGCTCTCTGAACACTTTTTCACAATCTTAACTAATCTTTAGGTGTGTGCAGGCCTTAAGATGCAATGTGTTTATTTACATAAAACAAACCATAATCTTTCCCTAACCTTAACCAAAGGGCTTTTGTTGCCTAAATTTAATTACACAGGACTCAGAGTCAAACTCATGTAGTGATAATTATGCATCTTGTAAGCATGTTGTCCTTCTTGTGAATCTGTTGCTGTTAATAAATGTAGTGCTTTATTGATGCAAAAATACACTATTTTGCATCCAGCCAGTGATCATATTCTCCACAAAACATAATGCAGTTTAGTTTAAGTTTGCTCACATGAATTTTAGGAGACATAGTTATGCTTTTCCTCTCATGCTTCCCACTCTCCTCTCCAGCACAGATACACATCCAGCCACAAATTCTGGACTGATGTTGGTCTAATTGCAGCACTGAAGCTTTGAATTGTCTCTTAGACTGTTTTTCAGAAAGCTTAATCGTGTGGACAGGCAGAGTGAAATAATTATCTGCATGCTGTTTTCCCAGCCAAAGCTGGTAATTTAGCAGCAATTGACCTCCTGCAGTTTGCCAGCAAATGAAAACATGTAGGCCAGTTTGCTAACGAGGGACCTGAAGACCCCAGGGTTCGTCCAAGCCCTGCTCTGCACAGTGGACACAGAACCTCTCACTTCAGTTCCAATATACCTTTTTACCACCTCCAGGGGAGACATCATCATCCTCACACTGTGTAATCACTTAAGCTTGCAGCAGCAGAGGAAAGGCCTGTTGGGGGAACAGCTCAATACTGTGATTGTCTGGAAAACAGGATGTACTTCTTTCCAAGGTGGTTCATTGATGGCATGCAGCCTCAATTAGTTGGACTGTGCCTTTTTACACTAAAGTGTATAGCTCTTCCATTCATTATATTTCATTTTTTCTGGTTGGCATTTAAATTTTTGTTGTCTTACTTATGGCATGCTAAGAAAGCCTGCTGAGAGCATTTACAACATCATAGGACAAAACCTCTCCAGTGAAACCCTGACTTTTAAATTTCTTCATTTTCTTCAAGTGGCATAAATTCTTCGAAGCCTTCAGATTGTCAGCTGACCCCTGTTTTCCTTTGTACGCATGAAAACAACACAGTTGGTTTTAGGTAAAAAAAAAACATTTGATTTTATAATTAGCCTGCCAAAAATGAAATACCTCAATTACCTCTTTACTATGAGTTTGTATTTTTTGACTAAATCCCTTCGACTGCACGCTTGCTCACATAAATTTAATTGGTTTTGGGAGGTTCCAGATCCTACTGTGTGTCACTTTTGACACACTTCCCTTGTAATAATGCAGTAGTTAAAACACAGCATTAGTGATACAGAACAGTGATTACTTATTTAACAAAAGTTTCCCAAGGTGGATTTGTTCTTGAGCATGGTAAACTACAACATTGCTACAGCAAAAATATGTGTTGTAGAAGCACAACATACTTCTGTTGTACTTTCTAAAATCACATTTTGACCGGGGGCTGATAATGATGTACAGTATAAAATAAAAACAGCTAATATAATTTTCTTGTAATAAACTTTATAATGGTTATATTGCCTGAATGATTTGTGTTTTTTGTCATTGTAAGTTCTCTGTGTGTGAACTATAATGCTATTTGTTCTGTACTACATACTACAATGTGTAAACCATTAACCATTTCAAAAATAAAATCAAAAATACCAAGTTGATGTGTATGTGAGACAGAGTCACACATACTGAGGAATTAAAGTAAAATGTGCGGTTGCTTAATTAAACATTGCGGCTTTGTGAAGAGTGAGTAACTGCCTCACCATTATGTGTTAATTTGTATGCATGTGTGTGTGTTGTGAGGAGCGAGTAAGTTCACCACAGAGAGATGGTTAATGGTACAGTTACTATGACTGTATTTTATAAGCAGCAGTTTGTGATGCCAGTAACTGGCTGAGATAGAAGGCATATGTCACCAACATGTTTGGAGCACACCAACAAAAATAACTTATGAGTAACTTCTATATGGGAGAAATTCATTCATACTACTGCAATTCACTGTTCCCGCTTAAATCAAATATTTCAAAAACCCAGACTGACTGCATTAAAACTGAGGGTATTATACATACTGTAATTCTGATAACACAATACTACATGGTGCTCACAGTAGTTTGAAACATCACAGTAGTTTGAAACATTTATATTCACTTAACACAAAGTCCCCAATTCATTGACTGAAGAATGAAAAAAAAAACTTTAATTAGGAAGAAAACAAACAAATACTAAGTAATCAAAGTCATAGTCAAAGAAAACTTTATTGTCATCTCTGCTATATACTGTACAGTTACACAGAGAGATGAGACGACGTGGCTCCAGCTTTATCAGTACAGAACAAATAGGCATACAGAATAATCAAAAAATATGTATTAATAGAATATAAAAATCTTTAAACTTTCAACTAAGGTACAATATAAAAATATACACTTTAAACTGGAAATAAACTAAAAACAGACAGGAAACAATATTCCTGTCTTCTATGCACTCCCATTATATTTGAAAAATAAAGGCACAATAATTTCTGTCATGATGACATTTACGTCTGAATAGTTCCTCTGACCTGAGCCTGAGATCATGTAATGTGTAGTTTTATTATTAGTTCTTTTTAATTATTGTAACCTTAAACTGAAATAAAATAAATCCATACAAGTAACATAAATAAAAATAAATCATAAATATAAAGTAAGTCATACATGTAATATAAATAAAAGTACTTATCTTAAAAAGTCTTAAAAATATTGTCTACTTTTGACGGCAGTTTTATTGTTTCTAATATATTATTTCTAGTGCTGCAGCTCTTGAAAAAAAAAAAAAAACATGCACACTGGCACTTCACTAGTCGGTACGAGCCCCTTCAGGGTCTTTAGTGGCTTTCTTTTTGCATGCATTCCTTCTTTCAATCTTTCCCATACAAGTCCCAAGAAGACTTTGCTTTATATGTTCTACGGGGGCAACAGAAGCAATCACTTTTCATATTTTGTTAAACAATGATGCAAGTGAGGTGAGATTGAACCACATAAAGTGCAGAATTGGTTGATAATTCTTTAGAGGTTCATCATGAACCCTTTCACCAGTCATGTTGTCACAAAACATAGCTGCTCTAATAGTAGTAGTAAATCTAAAAGCTCCCTTAACAGTGTTTTAGCTCAACTCTTAATCCATAAATTTAAATGTCAAAGCGATTGTAAAAAAGTCCATATTTAGCAGTTTGAAGTTGCTTGGTGTGTTTGTGAGTTTGCTGTAAGGAAAAAATGAAAATCAGTCTGGATGTTTCTGCACTAGCTCCAGCCAAAACACCATCTGAATGTTTCCAGTGAATGTTTTCAATGTCAGAATAAAAATTGTTCATTTATTTCCCATGAAAGTCATTGTTCATCATCCCCTGCTCAGGTAAACATTTGTACACTGAACTGAGACTAACACTGAAACAGATTGTATACTGTACGGCAGGCATGCTATTGTAATCAGAGGATGTAGCTGCATCCTTGTCAACCCGCTGACATATTCCTTATGTTTGCCCAGCCTCTGTTGTATTGAGCTGCCATTCCTGATTAGTTTTGATTGGTTTCATTTGTTCCTGTATGTTTAGACATCAATCATAGTCCCTTACTGGATTTCTGCTATCTCCCAGCTGGTTGTATTTTCATGTATGTACGCATTTCTCGTGAATGTGTGTTAGTTTCTTTCTGCTGTAAATCTATAGGTGATCAGAAAAAAAAAGAAAAACAAAAAACAAATGTGGGGTGTGAATGTGGGAGTCTGGGTCTTCAGCAAAGCTGTTTAACTTTGGCCCACTGTTCTGGCACATGTATTTGTCCAACTGGTTTAAGTCAACATCCTGTATCAGTTTGCCAGTGCATCCTACTGTTACCTTTTTGTACATATTAATAGAAAGTCAGATGCACTTGTTTACCTTTGAGTTGAAACTGGTGCACATTCCAGTGGTTTCCTGTTAAGCTTAGCTTGAATTGATTTTTAAAAGATTCCATACACAAACATAAATGTATTGTAGCGATGCCTTCAGTTTCAAATGTAGTTTCAGATGTGGGAGTTTGTACACTGAGACGTCTGTCTATTAAACGTAAATATGCAGGCATGCATACTGTACTGTATGTTTATTTACTTTGACTGATTGATCAAGTATATGTGAGAGGCAGAGTAATGCGGTATCTGCTGAATCCTTGAACAGGCATCCAAGCTGTCAAACTGCCCTGATTGCAGTTACTTTTGAAACAGGACAGATCTGTACTGCCCTGATCTTGACAGTCCAAAATCTGATTTAAAGCTTCAGTAAAGAGTAAAATAATCAATCTTGAAGACTTCTGCTGCCTCTGTTTGCTCTGGTGAGCAAGAGAGATGTGGAGGAGTGTTAGGATGCAGCTTCTGGCACAACAAAAGAGGGTAACTTTCCATGAAAGCCTATGGGAGGATGGGGCTGGCAGAGAAAGAAGAAAGGGAGGGACAGTGTGTCAGAGTGAGATGTCTGACATGTGGCTGAGTTCTTCAACCTGGCAGGGCCTGAAATGGCCTTGGCTCTGAAGTTTAGACAGCAGTAAGGGAAGAATGAAAGACAGACAGGAGAGATCACGTGTGGAAAAAGGATGATGATATTACCCTTCTTCATGTAACCAGGCAGACAATCGGGATTTTTTTTTAGTCAGTGCAATTACAGTGTTGTTCTCTCTGGAATTGCCCATGTGGTTCTGCCCCTGGCACAGACTCTACCATGGATAGATGGGTGGATAAAGAGGAGGAGAAGAGAAATAGGAAGAAAGTGTAAGACTGTGTAAGGCTGGGTGGGTTGGCAAAGTGGTGCAGGAGTACCCTGGCAGACAGCAAGGCACCTCTAATCACATTCAATCAGTCATGTGTAGAAAGCCAAAGCCAACCTGACTCCCAAACTCCACCAGTCTCTCACCTTTTCTCATCTATTTATCCTTCTTTTTTTTGTCAGGAGCAGGAGTGTCATACCACCAACTGGACCAGCTGTTCTCAAATTAAATCTTAGCCTAGCTAGAAAGTGTTGACTTGTAACTGGATAATTGTGTATTACAAAAGTAAAACAATTTGCACCAGAGAAACTGCTCTTATATGGGCTAATATTTGTTGCTTTTAAACATTTACATCTACTAAATACTAGCTACCAATTCTATTGCAAAATGTAGCTTATACTGATTAAATGGATGAGATAGTCTATCACATGCAAAGAAACCTAACATTTTTACTGTGGCGTCTTTGTAACACAGCATCTTTTTTCAGATTTTTCTGTGACAGATAAAATGAAATAAGCTAAAGTATAAATGCCTTTGTGAGTGAATGCCACCCTTGGTTAGACACTCCACTGATGACTGACTAATCACTTGACAAAGGCAGCAACAGTTACACACACTGTTGTACAGTTCGGGAAAACAGTGAGATGCTTGTCTCAAGGCCAACCTCCGTTGTTGATAATAAATGTGTTTTTTCCCAAGTTATGAATCATACTGTGTCTTTTTAAACATTTCATTTTATTGAGTGACAAGAGGTTTCTCTACTGCACAGAGTACTGCTGTCTGCTGTAACAGTAAACCTAAATAAAAATGGTCATTCTGAGATAAGGGATAGCGTGACACTAGAGTGTGTGTCAGTGAAATTGTGCCACTGGGGCTGAACGCTTTAGACTGTCTAACAAGAATGTGTGTGTTTGTCGCTTGGATTGTACACGCAAGCCATGCACCCCCAGGACAAGCTGCAGGATTATTACGTACTCATATAATTATTATGTGTTTTTTTTATGTTTCTTGTTGACATTCTCTCCTGTTGTCCCCATTGTCAGCCATGATGCTGTTGTACTTTGTGAGAAGGATTTGCTGTTAATATTATTGCATTTTTTCTCTTGTCAAATTGTTTCAGGGAGAAGAACAGGGAGGTGCATAATTTGAATTAGTATTAGTATATGTTGACTAATTCAAACTATACACCTCCCTGTCCTTCTCCCTGAAACAATTTGAGAAGAGAAAAAATGCAATAATATTAACAGCAAGTAGTCAGCACTATATAAAAATCTTTATAGAGGAACACAAAAAGGGTAATCTTCAACTCTCAGTTAACTATTGAGTTTATATAATCAACATTCCAAGCCTATGTGTTTATATTGATACGGTTTCCACTGTTCCATTAAATTCACTGCTGAATTTAGAGCCACACTTCTGACCTGAACTCTCTAAACTTCAGATGTACTCAATGCTAACTGCTTACCTGAAAAGGCAGCTAATCAACCACAGAAATACAGAAAGCAAAGCAAAAATATCCCCTAATTGGGCACAGTTGCTGTAATTTTCATGTTTGTTTGTGCCTTGCAATTAGGAGCATTTCAGCTGCCAGTTGGACTGTATAGGGTGTTTTGAGGATGAGTGCACGCTTCATAATTTGAATCACAGTGTGTTGCAATCATCCATATATTAGAATGGATCAAACGACCTCTCCTCCCTAGTAGTTCTGATATGCAAGGATAATTCATTTCTGCATTCATCCGAGTGAATTGAAAAGTCAAAAATACTCCTCATAAGCAGCTAGCTTTTACAAGCGAGGATAGAAAGGTTGTGTGCAGAATCTTTTCATGGAAATGCTTGTGGCGCCATAGGAGGTTGGTGCCAGAATTATGCTTGTTGATAAATTCCTATGATGAGACTCAGAAACAGCTGGCTGCTTAGACTAATTTTCTGGTCTCTTGTTTCCTCTATGCTTTCTGCACTTTCTCATATGTAGCGAGCGCGCACAGCGATATCAGACAGAAGAAAGGAGCAAGAGACATGAGAGTCAAGGTGAAGTTCATCTCTGAAATCCCTCTATTACTGAGACACCCGCACACACAGCTCTATAGATTCCTTCAGTGGTTTAGTCCACAGCTATCTTAGCAATTACAGCAGTTTCCCACGGGCTCCAGCAAAGGGTCTGTTAGCTAATATGCTAATGAAGACAAATGGAGGTAATCTCTCCGTTCTCAGAATGAGTCTTGGTAGCACAAAAAGAAAGTTTGAAAGAGAGATGGCAGACAGAGGATAATATAAGTTTATCCAAATGTCTCTGCTTTTTAGCCACACCATAACCCACCCCACCTTCCTCATCAACCCACAGAGATAAAAGCTTAACACAAAAGCACCAAGACTTTCAGCGTTCCGGCCCTGTGCCTGCTTGTCGGTAAAAGCGCGTTAAGCCCTCTCCAGAATCATTTAAAGAGTCTGAAACAAGACAGGAAGAGCATCAGACGCTCTTCACACGCAAGACAGCCGCTGTGACGGCTGATGAGGGTTTTATCTTTCCGTATTACACTGTTTCAGTTGGATGTGGTTCAAACGCACACTCATCGCTGTGCCGTTCTAAGGACTATCTGTGTGTCATAAAGCAAAGCAACATAATGACACAAGACCCATTACACACAGTATTTAGAGATTAGACTAACACTGTGGGTTTGTGGTCAGAGTCTTGCTGATGGTAACCATGTGTTTCAGAGGATATACATGCTTAGACTGTGCTGACAAATAATGGGATAATGCATGCCAACATACCTGATTCATGATGAAGTGCTGTGTGGCTTTAACGGGAAGAGAGCTGGTTTCGATGATCAGTAATAGAGTCTTTGTCTCTTTTTGAGCTGCACTGTTGATTTCATTAATTCATAAACTGTGATGCAGAAGACAGCATATCTACATTTTTGTTTTTTTTTTATATCTACTTTAGCCTCTACTTTATGACTCTACATGAGTTGAGAGAGTCCCTCTAGCAAACAGACTTTGATGAATTCCTGCACTACAAAAATAAAGTGAATGAGTATTGCTTCTAACAAGTCTAGCTAAGATACACTTAAAGCATGTTTAACAGATTCAAATAGAACCAGGAAGCTTCAAGGCATTGTTGAAATAGTTTAGATTGTATAGCTGGAAAAAGTATGAACATACCCAGTAGATTCACTGGGGGTAATAAAAACATTGACACAGTGACTTATTTTTCATATGTGGCGGTTTTTGTCTTAGTGTGCAAATGTATTTGATGAGCAAGCAATTTTGGCATCGTCAGCAATGTATAATCACTAATATGACAACCTCTTATTATGAATTGACGTGATTATTTTCAACTGAGCAAACATAATCATTCCCAGTCCAAGAAGCACACATAATTGTTCACTTGCTCACATCAGCAGCTCAACATCACTTTCCTCTAACAGATTACTTGTTCGTTTTGCGAGGGTTTGGTTTTCTTTTCCATGAACAGAGTCAAGTGCACTTTTTTGCACAGTCTCTATAAAATGTTTTAATGATCTGTACTTTCCTTGTAAATGTATGTTTATTGCTGCATTCAACGCAGAATCAAATATGTAAAGAGTATTGGTTTAAAATAGTTACAGCATTGTTAAAGATAATATTGAATCTTAAGTAACTCATGTTGCAGTTGTTATGAGAAAAGTTTGTCTCTGCTTCTGAAGGGCCTCTTTAAAAGATATTATACATCAAGGAAAGCATGACACTACTTTATAGTTCACAGTAGTTAAATGCCTTGTGGTTGAAAGGTTTGCCTCGTGATGTTTGACTAATGAATAGCTATATTGGAAGAATAGTTCAGCTATGTTTCCACTGGGCTTGTAATCTGTATTTTATGCAACATAGCAAGAGTTGCCACAAACAATGAAACTCCAGCGAGGTTTACCCTAAAGGATTAAACAGGACATTCTGATGTTTCAACAGAACTTACTGACAAAGTTGAGATTAAATTTGTGGATGTGCGCCACACCCATGGCCGCGGTTTTCGCCAGGCTTGCCAAACTCTTCATAACTCCACAGGCAAGACTAGAAGCAGATGATGGAAACACATAAGATTGAGTTAAAATGGTAGACAAAGTTAAAATGGCAGACAGAGGCATAACTAAGCTTTAGGTTTTTTGTTTAGCTTTTTAAACCTAAAAATGTTGTGTCAAAGCAACACTTGTTTTACATCATCCATCTGCAAAGCACATTAATCCTCATGTTGTTAGCTATGCTTTTATGTCAAAGCCCTATACGTTTTCACTTCTCAAATAAACCAACCATACTGTCTACATACTGAAAATGCTCTGTGTAGGTTGAGAAAGTGTAATTTAATGAGTAGGTGTTGAAATAATTATATGACTATAATATAATTAGTGCGTATGCAGGTCTGTTCGCTGTCACTCAGTGCTCCAACTGTCTGTTTTTTTTAACTGCTTGACTGTCGCTCAGGTAACCTTAACAACAGCCATGATTAATGAAAAAGCAACACCTCATTTAGTAGGTTTGGCAAGGGCCGGGCAACAAGTGTGCATATTGTGTGTGTGTGTGTGTCTGTGTGTGTGTTTGTGAATCCACCGTGTCTTCCATTTTGTCTCATTGTCCCTTCCCGCAGCTCCAGAAGTAAACATGAAAGTCTGTCACAATATGAACATGAATCTCAAGTATTTGCATATTTATTGGTGTGTGTTTGCATGTACACTCTGTGTGTGCTGCATATGCACATGGAGCAAAGGTAAAGTAGATACATACAGTATGTGTGTGTCTATCTGTACATATAAATGTAGAGCAGCAGTCTAGACAACACAGATGTACCCAATGAGAGTGAGAGATTAAGGAAGCTGTGTGATACTGACACACACAACTTGTACTCCATCATGTGTATAATTAAGGTGCTTTTCTCTTGAATATTTTATTACATTTAACATTTATTACATTTGTTAACATTTAATCTGTATGTTTCTTCCAGTTTTGAGTATAATAGTATAATAATAATACATTTATGAGTAAAGTTTATTAATAAAATGACCAAACCTGTATTTTTTCTTTTTTTGTATTTTGTTTCACCAAGGTATTAATTGGCAAACATTGTTCTAAAACCTGAATTAGTTTGTGTGTGTGTGTGTGTGTGTGTGTGTGTGTGTGTGTGTGTGTGTGGGTATGAATCTAATCCTATAGCAGATGGAGGAGGAATAGTATCCAAGATGATACTGGCAGGAACAACAGAGGGAATGAGATGGAGGTTGAGACACTGTCCTTCAAAGATTGATGAGAGCTGATTTTATGAGTGATGTCTTTTATTTTTTTTAAGAAAAAAAAAAAACTTTCCAGAAAACTCTTTTATGTTCATTCTCTTCAGCTAATTCTCAGGCATGATTTTGATGTTTCAATACTATGACACGTGTTTATTTTTACATTCAACCTAGTGATCAAATAGACCTATTTTACTTCTAGCATCTGTTTTGTCCTATAGAAATGATAAAATGACATCATCACATTTATAACTTCTGATTTCAATTTTAGAGAGAGAGAGGCAAAAGAGTGAGAGAGCTTCTGACTGTTGTTTGCATTTTTGTTTCTTTGTGACAAAACCTCAATGCCATCAAGGAACCCAAATTTTGTTTCCTCCCTCTCTAATTACCAGCACTTATGGTTTAGCCTTGTTTAGTTATCCTCCAGTAAATAAACCCTCATGTCAGACTGTTTCAGGACATTCTCCAGCTCCAGGCCTTAGTGCTTTAATGTGTCCTCAGGTAAGAAACTGTTTTCCGTTTGTTAGAGAAATAATTAGAAACATTTATATTATATCCAACTATAGATGTAGATAAATTCACTTCAGTTCCTCTGGTCAGTCTTTCTCAGGTTCCCTGGTTTACTAGTTGCCTGGTTTATGTGAGTGACATCTGCCCTGGCTCACTATAGACAAAGTTAACTGTAATGCTGTATTTAAGTGAAGGATTTATTTGCTTTTTCCAGCACTCCAGTTATCACACAATTAGAAAGTCATTATCAGTTTTTATCACACCCATAATTATGCTTCAGTAGAGACAAACGAATTTACAGGTTAGAAGTTAGTTGTTAGTAATTAGTTCACCTCTAGCGGCCATATGACAGAAGAAATATGGTTGATGATAGTGAGCAGCAAAATCCACATTTAGAGAGGTGGTCTGGATAAATGGATAAGATAACAAGACATTATCAAAAAAGACACAGCTGCTTGTCGACTGTGTGATTACTTTTATTAAACTCAAACCATGGTCATTCAGAAATACAACCAAGTACTTTTTGTGCCTAAACTTGGTAACCGCAATTAATTATTGTAACAATGACGACATACAGTACAGGCCAAAAGTTTGGACACACCTTCTCATTCAATGTGTTTTCTTTATTTTCATGTCCATTTTTATT
>JAUBNQ010000013.1:15015031-15047259 GCA_032353495.1 Ctenopoma kingsleyae
TTCATGGTCATGAAAATAAAGAAAACACATTGAATTGGGGAGGTGTGTCCAAACTTTTGGCCTGTACTGTAGGTCTTACACATAACAATGATTTAACTGAGTTGAGGATAACTGCATACTGAGCTGATTATTTGGAACTCAGATTGAAGTAGGGTCCTACTAACTCATTTCTACGGTCTTAATAACAAACTGAACATGGCCATTTAATGAAGTGATAACATTTGGAGCAGGTGCAGTTAGTTGTGTTACGGTGTTGCTTTTCTCAGCCACAGCCATCTGCTTACACTGCTATTTTATTCTTTCAACAGTGGGCAATAATCCCATCTTCTGTGATATCTATAAAAACAAGTGCATAACAGAAATCCCAAAAATCTACAGCCAACATCTTTTATGCTCTCCTCCCTGCCAGCCTCTCTTGTGGGTGGATGTGGAAAGAGAAAGTTGTTTCTAGTGGGAATGAGGCCCAGCTCTGTCTCACAGGACCCTGTTATGGCAGGTCAGTCAGTCCTATCAGTGCAGCCTCCCATTTGCCTCTTGGAGGGTGAGAAGGAGACTTTGCCACATGAACCATAACCTAATTAATCATTGGTGCAAATGGAGGAAACAGAGGGGCACTTGATTTCTTTGTGTAAACAGTTAGACACACTCAACTAAACACATTCATCATAAGATAAGAATAAACACCTCTTATGTGGTGCTGATATTAACATGTATTTCAAACCCAGTTCCTCTGTCTGTTGCTCAATGAGAAACTTAAAATTGTCTGTGACTGTAGAAATAATTGTTTATAATCAGAGGCACCAACTTCTACTGCTTTTTCTCTGTTTGACAATATCACTGAATTCCTGAAGGGAGTTAAGTGGTACTGTCTGTACAAGATAAATATTATTTTCAGTTTTACTTATGGCCAAGTGGAGCAAATGTCTGACAAGTATTCTTATTGGTATTGTTAAAGGAACCATCACCATTCCTCTTGAATGGATTCATAATGACTGTAGTAGTATGGTTATAGAACACATGAGTATAATAAACATTAAAAATATCTACAATAGGACTTTAATCTATAATTGGATGGACTGTTGCAGTTTTGTTCACTTTTAGATTCCCCTGTAGTGCTGTAAGAAAATAAAAAGGACAAGGGAAAAGCGTGAGGGGTGGTGGTGCTGCCAATGGTTAGAAAGCTGCCCTGGTATAGTGTTTGCTGTGGGGGGATAGTGTTACATGCCAGCAGCCTGCTGACTTCTCCTCCTTCTGTATGCTGTGACTATAGAGGAATGTGCTGCATTAAAACCACAGGGAGGAAGAGGGTACTGACAGCAAACACTAAACACAGTCAACCTATTTGTTTGTTTGTTGTTTGTATGTTACTATGTTAGGAGGCCAGACCTATGTGGCTTCTAAAGAGCATCTGCTCTGTGAGTTGCAGCGTTATGCCGCCATGCGAGGACACACCATGACTTACAATTGCGGCTTTGAATCAATATTTTCCTCCATCGCACACTAGATTGTTCCAATGGCAAGAGTTCAAGAATGGACAAGCGCTCATTGAGAAGAGGGAAAAATGTTGGAGTGAATAGACGGGAGGGACCGTTGCATTTTTCCAATTCACCACAATCAGAAACAGATTTTCAGCAATTAGTCTGAACTAACTTGCAGGTTTGTTGACTAAAGTCACAGTGACAGTGCCTTTTAGACCAAATGAAACCAATTACTACTGACTCTGTCTGACTGTCAGCATGAGGTTCTGTCATGTGCCACATTATAAACATATTCACTAATTATCAAGAATGCTTGTAATTACTCTTTTTTTTTGTTGACTGTGACTCTATAATATTGCATTAGTGCATTTTAATTTGGCAGCATTCACTTTAATGTGTGTAATATAATAAGTACGTCATTTCTGAATGCCTGTTTTGATTTCAAACTTCCAGCATAGCCAAGATTACATTCTCCATTTTTTGCTGCATAGAGCATGAAAATAAATCCAGTTGCTTGCTCAGTTCCCCACTGAAACTAAAGCCGAAAAGTAAGAGTCTATAATGACCAGCCTTTGAATTGATTGTTAGCTGTAAGGCCTCTGGTATTAATCTATTTGAATGTCTAACAAGTGAATTAGTGGGTTGTAGAGGATGATGTATGAAGAAGGCTGGTACATCTAAAGCCTGCTGTAAATCCACATGCCACAGCCACTTAATAATGTGGCCAGAGACCTCCTGGCATCATTCTTTTCTGTATCCACTGACAACGAGAAACTCATAAATCACTCAGAGTAGAATAGTGCTCCAGGTTAGCTGTTAAGTAATTTTCTCTAGCATATCTACATTAAATGCACTATAAAACTGCCCCAGTTCATTTTAAAGAAGTTTAGAACAAATTGCTAGCTACGTAATACACTGAGCATGGCACAATAAAAAGAGACTTTCCAATGCAAAGTGAAGCTCCACTGCTTCAGAATACAAAATGGAATTACAGAATAGACTTACACATATTTTCAGAAATGCAGTGTTTCCTATTTTGCTTTGTAATTATTTGCATAAATTTCCCTCTAAAACATAAGATCACTAAGTTAATTAAGTGAAAGAGAGACATTAACATTATTCCCAGTGTAACTTTTGGTATCACTTCTACACTTAAACATGGACAAATTTTCTGAATGACACCTCCTGCTGGCACCCATTTTGTTTTGATTTAAATTTTATTTTTGTCTGTTTCCTCTGAGTGGCCTCTCTGTGTGTGCAGTGTCTTTTAACTTTTCTCATACGTCAAATGCCTTCCCAATTTCCAAGCCCCCGACCCCCCACCACAACAGCTGGCGTTTCAGCGAGGGCCTTGACATTACATTGCCACACTGCCCAACCTTTCAGTGCGGATCAAGTATTGTAGTATTAAGGGCCCCTAATGGCCCTCGCAGATAAACGCACATAGTGGACCCAAATGGAAGCACATCGTATGGCTTCAGTCATCAAAACATGGTAAAAAGTATAAACAGAATCTATGCTGGTTTTTTTTTTCAAAAGTAGATTGATATTGATTGTATGTTGTTCTTCAGTGTAATTATTTAAAAGGAACAAGTTTAAATCTGACCTTGGTCTATGGTTTTAGCTAGTAATTAAATGTAACAGGCAAAATGAAAAACCAATTGCTTTCATAAACTATTGTTTTTTTTCCTCCAAAACCTTTTTGCCCATGTATTTGTGTGACTTCACTTCCCTCAGATCTAAAATAAGGTTATAAACATGTCCTCCCTGGCTATTTCAAAGTCTACATTAAAATGACAGGATCCTGTAAGCTGCTCCAATTTCTAGATTTAATGCAAGTGTGCATATTGGTCGCTCTGTAGTCAGAATTAAAACCAAGACATTCCTTAAGTATAAGCCAAAATAATAGCCCAGTTTTGTCTGTTTTATTAAAAACATCAGGTTCTTTTGGTTTTACAGTGTTATTCAGAGAAACAGATATTTCAGATGTACATCTGATTAACATTCACTTCTTGGGACATTCACATCACATTACTTTATTATGATTAGCATTATAAGAAAATAAGGCAGAAAATACTGTAGATAGAAATAGTCAATGTGCGATTACAGTAATAGGTCACAGGAACATGTAATATTACCCCTTAGTTCTCTGATTTCTCATATTTTTCTTAGTGCCTGCTCTCCATTTCAGTTATTCAAATTCCAGTTGTGGATCCACTCAGGCTGTAAAATATGCTGAATATGTGAGTTTGTCATTCAGGGTAAGAATACGCCGTGGTAGTAGATCTAAACTGACCTGTGATGAACTTAGGCGCTGCATTTTCTGTCAGACTCTGTAGGACCCAGCGGAAAACTGCTCCAACCGGAGGGAGACGGAGCAAGAGAGAGGGAGAAAGCTGAGTGGGGAGAAGACGATCTCAGATCAGTCAGTGGCTTCATGGAGTTATGTACCTCTGATCCGCCGCCATGGATTGCAATCCGCGATCGCTCCTTTTCATTTTACCCATTTTATTGTGCTGCGTTTTCCCTGTGTTTCCCATCATCTATCCCCCAAATGAAGGTAAGGAAACTCTCAGCCTTGCAGACATGTGTGTCTGTGTCTGTCTGTGCGTGTGCGCGCGCATTTGTGTGAACGGTGCGTTACGGCACATATCGGGCCAGTGCCGTGCGCTCGCGGTGGACTTGATACTGTCCAAATTATAGTGACAACGATAACAAGATCGTCTAAAGTGCGTGAGGGTGACACTGAGGTCCACTGGCTGCCAGTATCTGATCACCAACAGACGATAATTAGACATTAAACTTCAAAATAGATCCAAAACAAGCAGACAAGGTAGCCTCATTTCGGTCAATCGTCAAACTAAGGGTTAATAGTTGTTTAAATTGGGCTCAACTGATCAAAGCCAGTATCGCAGAGTTATTACGGAGTGAATAGATGCAAAGAACCCTGGTGTCTGCGTTTCCACGAAAGGTTCATGTTGATCCGTTTTCTCCTTTTGGGGTAGACGCCCCAGTTAAGCTCACACTCACCGATTAGAAGGCAATAAATGCAAGATGAGCACAACTGCATACAGTGCGTAAAAACGCCGTTGAGTGGTTTTATTGTTTTGACCTGATTTAAACTCAAAACATATGACTTGTATCTGCAGTCTGCTGTGAGTATTATGCAGTCGCGTAATGACTGTATTTTATAGTATTATTATAGGCCTATTTATGTCTGACGTTTCGTTAAACGAGTGAAAAACGACGGCGGTGCAAACGGCTCTTTTCCATTTATTTCTGCTGTAAGTTTCTCTCACTTCTTCTGTATCTTGTTCAACTATACATTTTGAAACCCGACAATGTGACACAGACCGGCTCGCTCTCGGCTCAGTAACTTCTGCAAACACGTGAAACTACGCTAAAAAAACCAAAAAAAAAACAGAGAAAGAATATCACCAGAGCTGTTTGCAAATTGTCTTAACTTCAAAAGCAAAAGCGTCACTTTTTATGCTCTTTATGTGCGTGTTAAGGTTAAACTTTTCTTATAGCGGGGTCAAAATGAAAAAGAAAGACATAACCGTGCTGAAGGTGCTGTGAGTTCTGGAAAGGTCAGTGTAAGCGGGGAGGGGGGGTGCATTTGCGTGAAGATGTGGGTCAGGGTGTCTGAAGGAATATGGATCACAAATACAAATAGTCCCTGTAAAAAAAAATATAGTGATTTGATAATGTCATTAAAGTAATTAAACGAATCGGAACAAGCATTTGGTTTGCGTAATCTGTTCTACTGTAATCAAATGTTGAGACAGACAAGTGATCCTTCTGCCGTCCATGTAGAGAACTGTAAAAGTAAGTGAGTAGGCTAAATCAAGTCTTCCTGATGTAGTAGGATGTTTGGAAAGTTTTGGTCTAGGCCAGGTCAAAAGCGCAGCTCTAATCTGATAGAAACACCCTAAAGCGTAAATTGCACTGGACATACACTGTGCCAGCCTGTAACCCAAATAAACCATCGATTGGGTTGTTTCCGTTTACTTTATTAAAATCGACAGTGATGGTGACTCTTGTCATTGAAATAGCAACAGCTACACAGTGAAACATGGTTTATTGTGAACATACAGATGATTTACTCCAAAACTTCGTCAAAAACTGTTCTCAGAAAGGTTTCAAACCAAAAGAAAATGCTGGTTGTGTGTAGATCAGTCCTTCAATATGACCTGTTAAAAATGATCCTGTGTCATGTCTCTTTAGTCTAATGTGTCAGACAGACATCGCAGTGCTGTTGCTCTGTGCATCTAATTGTTACTGCAGCACAAAGAGATGAGGTTTCATTTATGATCTCATCATAATCGGGTAAAAAATTTGAAATTCTGTGAAAAACTGAGAAGAAAGTGAGTGAATCAAGGTCAAGATGGCCTGCTGCAAAGTTTGTCTTTGCCCTGAGAAACTTTTTATTCTTTAATAGTCCAGATTTAAGTGGCCCTAGTTTATAGAAATTTAAGGCTGATAGAAATTTAATATAATCGCGTTTAACACTTGAAACGAAAGAAGACCACATAAAATACACTTAACACTGTCAAAATATTCAAGAGTCTAGTGGCAAAAGTGGGTATGTGTTTGAGTGCGTGTCAGTGAGGGAGAGGGAAAAGAGAGAGAGACTCAGAGAGGGTGAAGGCTTCGCGTTGGAGGCAGAAAAAGAAAAGAGTCAAATCTTCTAACGGGTTCTCAACTTAGTATGAACAACAAATAATGACTAATATGAAGAAGAAATCAGTTTCAGTCACCTTTCCAAGACACGAACCTGCCAGAGAGTGTCAGTATCGAGCCGCACGGTCTCCGTATTGGATAGAGATGCATACACACTCGCATTTATATGAAGGTGTGTGTGCGTGTGTGTGTGTGTATGTGTGTGTGTGCGTGTGTGTTGGGGGGCACACGTTAATTATGATGGCACTGATTCTCAGTGTGTCTGTATAATCAAAAACAGGCCCTGTTTTAAAGTGCTGCCTACAGAATAGTGGTTTAAAAAAACAACAAACCCACATAAAGCTGCAAAGTCACACATCAGTATCCTACAATTTATGAACCAAACTAAAAACATGTCAGCAGTTTATCAGAGAACACGATATTTGGGACTGATTAAGTTGTTTCTAATAGTCACAGAATATGGCAGGTACTATATATTATTTTATTTATACCAATTATTGTCGTTAGACTCGGTGACAAATCTGACAAATCACTAAACCTGCCCCCCCCCCCACCGGTTTTTCCTCTTTACTTTAACTCATACTGCTCAGTACGTCAGTGCTGACACCATATAGACAGCTTTCGCTGGTTTCTGTCTTGCGGCCGATCTGCTGCAGATCATTTCCAGACTGAAAGCGCGCAGTAGATCGTGAAAGAAGATCCAGATACAGAAAATATATGTTCTTTAGTAAACTTGAAAATCAATGAGCAAAAAGGATGTAAACCCATTAACGTGTAGGCTACTGTAGCTTTAAGAAAGTTATCCTTAAATTAGGAAATTAATCAAAAGCTTATTTCGACAACTTGTAGATTCCACTGGACTTTTCGTAGATTTATAACACAATACCTTAATTAATTACATAATAAGTGAAGAAAAATATATTAATGGCAAATAAATCTGTTTTAACATTATGTTATTTATTATTTCACTCCTCGTTTATAAGGAAACCAGACGTTTAATTATATTTTTTCTCAGTCTTACAGCCCATTTTTCAACATTTTTGATTTATTTTTATTTTATTTTTTTGAAGTTAATAGCCATCGCTGTGTGGCTTTCATTAGGTCTCAATGATGTCGTATAAAACCTTTAGGAAAAGTTCGGGAAAACACAGAAAATCCCCGGGAATATCATTGCGTGGCGCAGATTTATTTTATTGTAGACAGATGTGAGATGCGAGATGTAATTTCATTTTTTCCCCCACATTTAATCGAATAAATAAATAAACAAATAAAAACGTTAGTTGCCTTTGCTTTGGTGCAGCGTGGCCCTTTGCACTGGCCCGCTGCGGGGCGTCCGGAGGCCTCGGGTATTTATAACCAGCGGTGGATTCTTGTTCAGGAGAGCCCGACACAGTAAGTCCCCGTGGGACTGATAGGCGTTTGTGAGCGATGGTACCTTTCAGAGGTGCTGGAAATGTGCTTACACATGTCCCTCCTTTAAAAATAAGCTGCCTTTCTCATATTTATCTGTATGTCATTGAGCTGACGACCTAGAGTGGAATCCTAGAGTTTACTGCAGGTGGTTTAGACTTCATAGCTGGATAAAACAATAACTGTGCAGGTGAGCTGTATGTCTATATGTGTGTGTGTTTATGTCTATGATTGTATATGACATAAGTATAAAAATAGTATAATATCAGAAGAGTAAAAGAAAGAAAGAAAGAAAGAAAGAAAGAAAGAAAGAAAGAAAGAAAGAAGCTGACAAAGACAAAAAGAAACAATGAAAGAAAGAAACAATGGGAGAAAGAAACAGAAAAAAGAATGAAAGAAAAGACGAGAAGAGAAAAGAAAGAAAAAGCGAAGAATGGGGGCAGAGGGGCTGGGCAAGCAGCAGCAACATCAGACAGAGCGACTCTGCACTTGAATAATTCATAATGGGAGGTGAACACTTCACCCTTTAACACAGACACAAGTCGCCTTGCTTTGCCTGCACTGTGGCCTGCCAGCCTTCACATGCACAGAGCCAAGCAGCAAAGACAAATCCATCCGCTTTCCTCATAACTATACTGGAGAGATGAGATGAACATGGAGCTACGCTATTTTATTCTGTTGTGAACAGAGTGACTTACTGTAGTTCAGATGGGACTCTCTGTGATCAAGCCATGTGTTGATTCCAGATCAGCATTTCTAACTGTGACTGTGGCTAAGGATTTAACATCCCTGTGCGTCTGCTGGGATGGCCTCTTCATATTTTACTGGGCGTGTGTTAGTTAGTACCAGGCAGTAGGGGAAATTTATGGAGCCGCTGATTTAAAGTTTGTGCTGGGCAGTTATAACTGTTAATTTAGCTGTTAAATTCGGAGAACATAGACATCAAAACAGGCACCCTACGGATGTTTGCTTCAGCATTTCATGTTAATATTTCAGCATATATGCCAAGAGATATTAGGTCACTAGCAAAGTGAAAAAAATAGTGGTTTATAGGCTAGTTGATGCAGTACCCCTCCCATAAAAAAAATCAATCTATTCCCACCAGTTTATCTTAGAAACTTGGAAGACGTTCTCGTAGCCTGTGGTGTTGTTTCTTCTACTTCCCTTGTGTCGGGGTCAGTGTGTGTGTGGGTGTTTGATGGTGGCCTAGGCATGTGTCATATATTGATTCACCTGTTTCTACCTCTGTGATGTTTTGCTCCCTCCCAGACAGGCTGGCTCAGTTTGCTATTAATACTCCTAGTTCCCGTTTAGAGGCACTCCCTGATGGGGCAGGGGCTATATGCTTGGCTGACGCTAGCTTGCTAACTGACTGTGTATGCATGTGTGAGAGACTGCGAGAGTAAGAAAGACTGTCAGCAAATGTTTATGCTCTTATTTTGCTTGAGTGTGCATGTGCAGAAAAATGTGCACCTTTTGGTCTTACTGTAAAGTGCAGTGTGGAATGTGCTAACAATCCCTCAAAGCCCTGTTGCCCATTTTGCACATAAGAAAATTAATTAGTGATGACACGATATGACTCTGATTAGCAAGTTTTAGCAAGGGAGTGGTTTTGAACACAGACATTTTCTTTTTGCGTTGATGTGCATGTATTCTTTTGGTGCATCGCGGTACATATACAGTGTTTATTGTGACTGTAAAGTAGTGTTTATGCATGTCAAGTGTGTGTGTAGGTGCTCATTTACCCAGCCAAGTGCAGTTGGAGGGGGCTTTTTCCCCATGCGATATGAGAGCCGTCAAATTTTCTGCTCTCAAATTCCTCCGCTTGGCTCAATTTGAGTGGTGGGCTCGGCTGGTTGAGAAATGTAAATTGGAAGCAATGGCCCTGGATGCTGAGCTGCTATTATCTGACATGAACAGACATCTTCATTAGACTGTAATACAGGTATGAATGTGTCTACTGCCACTCAACCAGCTGAGTGACTTAGCATGGCTCCAGCTCAGGTCAGACTCAGTTTGGTAGGTTTTCAGTCAGAAATTTGATAATAAGTCTGTGTATGTGTCATTATTTCTCTACGTCTGAAAATGATGATTTCCATCTCAACATTTATTGTAGTGTGAAAAAACAATTAGTTCACAGGGCAGCAAAATCACTACTCTCTGTACAAATGTTTTTTTTTTTGCTTGTGAGGGGAAAAAACCTAAAATAATTTTCACTGTGCCACTGTGGTCCTGCGTGACCCATAAGTACTCTCTTTGACCATCTTGGGGAATGTGTACACTCGTGCTTATTGAAGCTTTGAATGGGAGAATACAGGGAGATTGTATCCCTTATATTTTCAGAGTGAATAGAGTTACAGCTGCAGGGCCTGTCTGCACTGCTGCTTCACTTTGTTGTGTATGTATGTGCTTGCTTGGGTAAGTGTGTGAGGAAGTGTGCACTTATTTTTGTGTGTGTTGAGCTGTGGACTGATTTGCTCTCAGCACGATAAGGAGAAATAGGCTCAGTCAGTTTCAGATTCTAACTTAAAGGGAGAGAAAAGTACAGCTGTACTGAGTTTTATCTATTCTTCTTAGATAATTATTTTTCCTTTACTTTTTCATTAGACATCCTAAACATAAATTAATTACTTTATAAGTATTTTTAATGATGACTTTGTACCTAAAAGTAAGCTTTCTTTAGCTTACTCAGTTTTATAATAAATAATTTTAAAAAGTATAAAGAAATATATTCACAAAAATACACAAATATTATTTAATAAAAGTCCACTATTTGTGTCAATTGTCAATTACCTGTATGTACCTTTATTCAAGTAATAAATATCTGCTAGTTAGATTGTGGCTTCATAACCATTTACCCTCTATTATTTTACTAGAAGTGAAAGCACTCACAAGCTGTAGTAGCTTATTGTCTCACATTTGTGTTACTAATCACAATCTGGTGACAAATTGCAGTGGCAGCTACTGAAGTGGTGAATCCACAGAACATATGGCTGCCTCCACATGCGCGACTCAATATATGATGGTTTATACTGACAGTTGTACTTGATGACAATCATTGACACCAGAGCGGTGTATACTAAGAATAGAAAATGTTTCAGATTACGTTTCTGTGCTTGAAGAAGGTACTGTGTGTAGGACAGTAAAATCTGTTTACATGTGCACAAAAAGTCTCCTGCACTTTGCACTACATAGTTATGAGTCTGGCCTGAGGAGGTGGGCAGTGAAAGTGCAATTAAAAAAATTATGCTGTTCTACACCTTTAGTACTGACATGGCTGCCGTAAAACTCCCCATATGAAATCCATTTCGCTTTCCCAAAGCCTCAACTTGCACTATCACGCTAATGGAGTTCCTTGTCTTATTTGTTCTGTGTCAAATTTCTCCTATTTGACATTGATTTCCCTGTATGCTGCTGGTTTCTGTTTGAAATGATGAATTCTTGGCAGGTTGCATGAATAAACTGTATTTCCAGTGATTATACGTGGATTTAGATTCTGTGTTCAACGTGACGTTCAATAAAAGTTCTGACCACTACTGAAACTCAAATTTTGTGCAGCTAGGTGAAACAGGAAAACAGTGAGATGGGTCAAAAAAATGAATTATGCTAAATCAACATTGTGTGTGTGTGTGTGTGTGGGTGTGGGTGTGGGTGTGTGCGTGTGTGTGTGGCAGCTGAGTAAATAGAGTCATGATCAGAGGTTGGTGATGCCTCCTGTGGGATTAGATAAGGGCTAATTGGGGCTAACAAGGACTAGACACTCATGCGTTCTCTTTGTTTTCCCTCTCTCTTTCTCTGCCTCACCACAGTCAACCTGTTAGACTCTAAAGCAAGCCAAGGGGAGCTGGGATGGATTTCCTACCCATCACATGGGGTGAGTGTCTTTTATCTCTATATTAACCTGCATCATGTTTAATATGCTTACATTTGGGAGACACATCCATCAGAATGAACTGGATATGGAGGATGCAGGGGTTCAGCCCTGCACCACATGAAACCAGGATTCAAACTCCTGTGGTTCTCACTATGTCAAGCCAAGTGCAGATTAACCCACTTTTCTTTAGCCGTTTTCTTTTGTCCATTCTCCATCTCGCAAGTTAAAGGTTAAGTATTCGGAGCTTGCCATATGGTCAAGTTGCTTAAAGGAAAATGTACTGCATCTATGTACGGGTGTGTATTTGAGTGTGTGTGTGTATTTAAAGAAAGATTAAGGAATTAAAGGATTTTAGGTTGTAGACACAAAGGAATCCACACAAGGATGTCGATAAGCTTAGTCCCTTTTCAGTAAATATCACTTCAACAACAGATAGTGTTTTACTTCTGTTGCATGTAAACATTGTAATTCCATTGTTGAGATTTAACTTGTTAATCCATTTTTTTTCCGTAATTGACAATACACACCACTTCATTCCATCTTTCATACATGATTTAATAAAGTTAAAACGTACTAGAATTTAATACTTGACTTTTAACACACATTTTCCAAGTTCATGAGCTCTATGAAGAAGATTTGGATATCAGTTACTTTTTAGATACGTTTTGAGCCAGTTTCTCTAACTTGAATCTTGCACACATGCATCATACAGCTTTCATCAAAACTAACCACCAACGTTGCAGCAACATCGTTTCATTCTTTTGGAAAAACCAATCTATGCGGCCTCATTTATCAGCCTCTCTCTGCTACCAAAGTACCTCCAGTCAGTGTTTATTTGTCTAACTAGTTAGACTACTGTGCCTAAGGGCTTGCCCACACACACACACACACACACACACACACACACACACGCTCACTTCCTTGTCTTTCCTTTATTAAGTGTTAGAATTACTCCTTGGCTGTGGCTTAAGGTAATCCAGTCATTTGTTCCATGGAGCTGCCAAACCTTGTTTCCCTCAGTCATATATAGCACTGGCAACGTCAAAACGCTGAGTTTCTTTATGAGGTTGAACCACATGTAAAAATGATCCAAAGGAAAAACTGTAGGCTGTTTAAAATGTGTTTGGTCCAAAGACAATTGCAGGCTACAGGACAACTGTGAGATCAGTTCAAGGAAGAGATGGATGCTGTGTTGATGGAAGTTGTTCAAGTGAGCAAGTAGGAAAATGCATACCAATATTGGGTCCTTGATCCAGCACTGGAGACTGGAATATGTGTTGGAGGTTATGCAGTGTGTGCAGCAAGCTCTGCTTTATTTCAAGTTATTTGTTTTGACCAAGTTGAGATGAAAAGTGTGTGTTATACGGTTCATAAAAATGTTGCAGGGATGAGATCCGTTCTTAAATAAGAATAACTCTAGAGAGGAGGGGAGAGGATCAAAAAGACGGAGAGGCAGCAGGGGTGAAGAGAAGAAGAAAGAGGAAGAAGATGAAAGAGGGAAGGACAGGAAAGGATGAGAGAGAGCGACACACAGAGAGATATTGCTGATGATCAAGTCCTCAAGGTGAATCATCTGTAATTACTCACGTCATCCACTGACTGCGCTCCGATAAGCAGCCTGCCCTGGGACACTGCTGCTCACAAATGATTTCTCATAATGTGGCAGTGGCACCGAGCCCTGACACACACGCAGGCATACACACACACACACACACACACACAAGCAGTCACTCACATTGATGGAAAGGCCGTGGCTATTGGCCTACTGAGACACAACGTGCTCCAATCAGAACAAATTAAGAGCTTAGCTTCCCCAGGATGTTCACTCTAGAGCCACCGACTGGACTGACAAGTGTGTGTGTGTCTGTGTGTGTGTGATCCAGATATATTGTTATCTGTCTGGGAGGCAGGCTGATTGCTGAGCAGTGTCCAGGGGGCTTAGCCCTTTGCAAGACTAAAGAGTGTTAAAGATTACATTCTTGCGTGCTTTGAAAGCATTCTTCAGTAACAAACCAACCCCCCAGACACTGACTCTGCATACAACATAGAATTAATGGGCATATACGAAGTAAAGTCCATTTTTTATAGGAATCAACAGGGGATACAACTGCATCGCTGTTATTACCAGAACTGCTGTGTATTGACTCGCTTGTTTAAAACAAGCTAAGGTTTTGCTTACGCACAGTAAAGGTAGTTATAATGTGCAATCTGCCTTTTAAAATGTCCAATTAAAATGCTGACATATTCAAAAATACTAAATGCTAAAGTTTTGATTCAATTCAACTAAGCAACCCACATTACAATACCCTTTATTTTGCAACATATTCAACAGCAGTTGTCCGAAATGAAGGCTGAGACTTTCACAGGATTGTTTGTATTTTATCAGCTAAGTAACACTTACAGTACATTAACTGGACCTTTATGTCGTGATGAAGAGTCTTAATATCTGTAGAACAAAGCTAGCGGTCACTGGGTTTGAACTCTCCACATAGTGTCAGGAATAATTAGAACTATTTACCACACACATCTTCACATCTCATGTTCCATTTCTCAGGTCTAGAAAAGGAGGGTGGGGTGTGTGTAATGGCATGGCTTTTTATATTTTTCCACCACCTCAGTCAGTCAGCCTCTTTTCTCTTTCCTGTCAGAGCCCAACCCCTTAAAAACCCCCCTCCCACCCCACTCCTCTGCCATGCTGCCACTCTGCAAAATCAGCCTGAGCAGCATACACCCCCTGACTCCCACCCCCCCGTCCCCTAGAAATAGAGAAAGTACAGAGAAAAGCCCATCCATAAACGAGGATTAGGAGGCCGAGCTAAGGGACCAGAGAGGAGGAAGAAGAGAAGAATGTATAAAATGTGTTATAGTTACCTATTTCTTGGTAAGGCTAGCTCACAGAAAACCTGCAGACTGACAGTACAAAATAACAACATACTGTATTACAAATTATATTGTACTGTAGTGTACTGTACTGATGTGGTTCAAAATTAAATGAAAAAGAAGTAAAATATTTAATTAATAACAAGCATAGTTGACCACAAGTTGGTCAGAACTCATAGTATTCTTTGTCCAACCTTGTTTAAATATACACACAATCAGTAGACTCTCTTGCTTCCAGCATCCTTCAGCAATTGTTGTTGATATATCTTTGAGCAAAGCATAAACAGGGTTTAGCAGAGAGGTTCAAAAACAGGGGGAATGAGGAAGACGAGGACATGTGTGTTCAGGTTTCTCTTTGGTAAGACCTGTTGGTGAACTGTCCCCTGACTGATATGCTGCAGTTGTCGTGTCCGTGACCCCATGACCTCTGTGGAACCCAGGACATAAGCCTGCTTTGCACCTGATGTGGGTGCTCCATTTTTTTAGACCTAGTTTTTAAGTAGTTCAGTTTTAAAGTAGAGTTCAGTGAAGGCACCTAATATTTGGATGTAACCAAAACCCCATCACTGACACTGTCTATAGAAAAATAAAGCCATTCCAAGTCAACCCTGGAAGACAAGATGCCCGTTCTCAGGCTTGTTTCCTAACACACAACTTGTCTTAGTCTAAACGCATTGTTACCCTATACTGGTACATGTACTGGTCCATTAACTCTCATTGACCTGCATGTCTTTGAAGTGGGTGAACTGGCATGCTGACTCTGTGACTCTGAGATGAGCCTGTTGCCATAGTTGTATTATAGATGTGTTGAGCGGATCAAGTTACCACACTTCATTTTACCATTTTACATTTTAGTGTTCACCTACCTACAGCACAGATCAGAGGAAACTAAGGGCAAGATCACACCAAACTGCCCCAGCTGTGACCATCAGGGGTCGGGTGTCAAAGATCACAAGGACTGCTGCAGTTTCCTAGTGTTGTTATATATCAATTAGAGGGCAGGGAGAGGGGAGTTACACCCCCTGAAGAGAAACAAAGAGGTGGCTGCTCACTTTAGTCCTTTATCTATGTTGTTTGACATACAAACAGTTCCACACGCTCACAGTGGGAATTGACTATGCTGGTGGCAGAGCTTCCTGATACTGCAGAAATTGAGAACTAGTGCCAGAAAAACTGGCTCTGTATTAAAAGATGTATTTATAAATGCAAAGTTTTGCAGAATTGTCCAACATTTTCTGGTAATATAGTTTAATTATGAATTTATAATCATGGAAAAGGACCCAGAAGATACCGGAAATTGATCTTGTGATTGATTTTTTATGTCTTCATAGTAACCAAATGTAGTATTTATTTACATTCATATTTCTTTTTCTATTTCTATTTCTGCACTGCCTTTTCTGCATTTTCAAAGTGAGGGACAGATTCTAGGTTCTAAGACTGAGACTTATGTAATGTTTGGGGATCGGGGAGAGGAGAGTCACTATGCTCTAGACCAGGATTCTTACACTACAGCAGAGATCTCATTAACTTTGGCTGAGACTTGCTGAAGTCATCTTCTCTGGAATAAGATATAACATACTTAACAAACATACTATAACATACTGTACATAGACTTACAGACACATACACACACCTGAGTAAGATTTTTAATATTTTGTTTCTTCGTGCACAGTTTTAGATTTAACACATTACTTGACAAGAAATATTTTAAACTGCAGCTCATACAGACATCTGATTAAAAGACTGAGTGGTATAGACGCATATATTCACAAACAGTAGTTAGTGGAAAATTGACCGTATTCATAAACACACCAATTTTTCTTATACAGTATGCTGTAGATAAACACAAACACACACCTACACACACACACACACACACCTTCAGGCTACATATTGTGTTAGAAACCAATTTGCTAGAATAGTTTATTTTTGCAGGGTAAGGGGAAAGTAAATGTGACACAGTGAAATGTACCATAATATTTTTTCAATAAGTGGAGAAGCTCTTGAAACAATGACACGCAGTAGGAACGAGCTGGAGTGGATACTTAAGTCAGCTCTATTTACATTTCCTCTTCAGTTGTTCAGTAGATTCCAGATCTCAGAGAGGCAGAAAGATAGTCCTTTATGCTACAATCCCACTAAGATTTATTTTAGACAACATACCTTATGGACACAATCACTATGTTGCTAACATTTAGGCAACATTACAATTGTTTTAAAAGGTATTTGCTGCTGTTAATTAGTAGCACACACTCTACATGTAATTTCTAAGAGACAGGGTTGCAACAAAAGATGTGCTGCAATATACTAACATCATGGCTGATAAACACATTTCAACACCTTCACTGACACAAATAATCTATGTTGTTGCTTTTTTAGACAAAATGTGAACTTTCCTATTTCTGTACTTAATATTTTTAGCAGGTAATATTTCCAGTGAGTATTTTTTAAATAACAGCAGTGACAGATCATACCCGCATAAAAAAAGTTAGAGCCCCGATTGTTGTGTAGTTCCATGAGAAAGATGATGCTTAACTATGACAGAGAAGGATACGCTCTTTTCATTGTGTTGAAGTAATTGCATTCTCTTATCAAACATAATGTCAACAGATCACTAATCAGATCTTGTCTTTCCTTTCTGCTCTGTCAGAGTCTGTCAGCATACATTTCTGCATGTCATCACATCATTTTTATTCTTTTATTTAAAGTCAAGCTACTAAACTTGTGAGTATAGCAAGGTCAAATGCTAAGTTTATCTTTACCTCTCTACATTTATCCCCACTCAATTCTGTCTACTTTCCCCTGTTATTGTTAGATCTGTAGAGAGCTTGGACTACACTCTGATGAATGAGGTGATGCCAAGGAAAGCAAGACGTGGGAGACTAAACACCAATGGAATCTCTCCATTCAGTCTTCCTCTCACTTTGTCTTCTCTTCCTTCTTCCTCTTGCTGTTTTTAGGGCTGTCTCTTTTACTTTTTCCTCTCTCTCTTGGGGGTGTTTCATTAACTTTACTATGAGATGAAAAGCGAGTGGCCATCCTTCAGCCAGAGAGAGTTTCTTGAACAGCAGATGCATAAATATGCTTTACACCCACATACGCATACACACACAGACAACGACACGCAGAAACATGTAATGGAGAACCTAGACTTTCTTAGCTCGTCATTAATTTCTCTGTTCGGGCTGAAAGCACCTGCTGTGTCTGCCCGTTGTAGGACTTTAAACACTTCACATGAGCTTTATGTGAATGTACATAAGTGTGCGTGGGTTTATGTTTCCATTAATGCTTGTGTGAAAGGAGTGATAATTCAGTTTCCACTTACCCAGAAAGTCTCTCTATCTCTCTCTCTCGTTCTCTTTTTCTCTGTCTACAAAGCGCTGCTCATTCAAGCACACATTCATTCTGAATTTCATGGAGGAAAAAAAAAATCAAAACAGCATCAGTTTACACATTTATTCCCATTCGTTCCAATGATTGTCATTTTAACCACAATGAGCCCAGTGTTTCAGGTGTTTGCCCATTCATCATCGCTATTATTCAGTGTTGATTTGCTTGGACAACGAAGGCAAAGCGCATGATCAATGAGTCTTCCCGCTGTGTTGGATTCAAAAGGAATGACCCCGCTTTCTTTTTCTCCTCTCCTCCCTCATTGCTTTCTCCCAGTGGAGGGAAAATGTAAGATAGACACGAACGTTCCTGGTATACACTCACATCTGTCTGTACTTTGTAGCTTCTTTTGTTTTTTAGTGGATTCAGCACGTGTCCTTTAGTAGCAGTAGTTCTGTGATGCAAATAACCAAGACTGCAGCTTGAAAGGCCTCACTTGTAGAGAAAAACATGTTAGTTAAAGGGTGGAAAAAAAATAACACTATGAGATTTTGTTAATATTTAACAGCAATTAAGCAGCTTCACACAAATTTAGTAAGATGGGTTATCACACTCCATGATTTTTCTCTGAGATATTTTCACAAATCCAGAAAATTTGGCTAAGGCAGCAAGTTTGCTTTTAATTAATTAGGGTAATTTACAAGAGATCTGGTAGTGTGATTTTTTTCACCCTTATGTTTATTTAGATGCTTAATATTCAGCAAGAGTGACTTTGAATCTAAATAATTCATCTATAAATGCTTAAAGGGTGGATATAACTTGTTTTTCTCTGTGCTATCTTCCCCTCCTTTTCTCGTATCCCTCCAAATTCCCTCTCTCCTATTCATTCTTCTTCCACTTTCCCCTAACTCCTTCTTGTTCTCACACAACCCCCTCTTCTTTTTCATACTCATTCCCCTTTTCTTCACATCTTTCTAATCACAATTTATTGTAACTTTTCCTTCTTGCTTTGCAATCACCCTCCTGTAATTTGTTATATTTTCTATTTTCTGCCTGTTTCTTTGACAACCCCTTGCTGTTTCTCCCTCCCTATTCCTGCACTCTTTTCCCTATAACCTGCTCTCTTTATTTTTCCTGTATTTTGTTCTTTCTCTTTCCTTGTCTTGTCTGCTTCTCCTACTCTTTGTCTCTCTCCTCCACCTCTCGTTCTCTACATCTTTTTCAGTGGGAAGAGATCAGTGGGGTGGATGAGCACTACACTCCCATCAGGACCTTCCAGGTCTGCAACGTGATGGAGTACAGCCAAAACAACTGGCTTCGCACCAACTGGATCCCTCGCCAGTCAGCCCAGAAGATCTACGTGGAGCTGAAGTTTACCTTGAGGGACTGCAACTCCATCCCATTGGTACTGGGCACCTGCAAGGAGACCTTCAACCTTCTTTACCTGGAGACAGATGATGATCAGGGCAGCCACTTCCGAGAACACCAGTTCTCCAAGATTGACACCATTGCTGCTGATGAGAGCTTCACTCAAATGGACCTTGGTGATCGCATCCTCAAGCTCAACACTGAGGTGCGTGAGGTGGGTCCGATGACCAAGAAGGGCTTCTACCTGGCGTTCCAGGACGTGGGCGCCTGTGTAGCTTTAGTTTCAGTGAGGGTTTACTTCAAGAAGTGCCCATACACTGTGAGGAATCTGGCTTCCTTCCCTGATACGGTTCCCATAGACTCTCAGTCACTGGTGGAGGTCAAAGGCTCATGTGTCAATCACTCCAAAGAGGAGGAACCTCCACGAATGTACTGCAGCACAGAGGGGGAGTGGCTTGTGCCTATTGGGAAGTGTCTATGTAACCAAGGGTACGAGGAGAGAAGCAGCACCTGCCAAAGTAAGACACATCATCTTCCATTAAGCATTTTATTTCTCATGCTTTTTCATTTGTTCATTCTATCTGTTGTATCTCTTTCTTTGTGTGTAATATTTCTATTTTGCAACTCTCCCTTAGTGGGAACACAGCCTGAATTTCCGTTTTTATTTATAATACTGTGTGTGATACAATCCAAGGTGTGCCAACGCTGCAAAAGTGTTTCATCTTGCACTTCATATCTGTCAGCCAGGAACATTCAATGTCAAATGCCCAAACGTTATGTGTTTGCATATTTGTGTGTGTACTGATGCCTTCCAACAAATCCCAAAATCCCAGAGTGTTGGAGCATAAGCCTAGTAGTTGTACGTGTTTATTTCCATACATGTGCAATGTGTTAGCTAGGTCTTTGAGCTATAGTTTGCAGTGTTCGGTAGTTCAGTAGTAATCTTCTCTGTGACACATCATTAGCCATGGGAAGAGCTTAACCAGAGGAGCAAAGATGGGACTGATAAAGCAGAAGAAAGGCGTAGGCTGGAGTGGATAGTGAATAATGGAATAGTTGTGGTGATGGTTGCGGGTGTTAGTGGAGGCCCGAGTGGGTAGACGCTGGAGTCTGGAGACACTCAATCTCACCCAAAAGTCTGTTGTTCTCTTCAAGGTGGTTGAAAAAGTAAAAAATATCTGTCTGTCTTAAATTTTCAGCCCATCCTGACTGTCTGTCTGTCTGCAGCATCATCATCACACATGTTTTGAAAGGGAATTTAGTTGTTGCCAGTCGGTTGCTGGAAATAATCACAATGTTGCAACGACTGAATTTAGTGAAGAAATCAGTGGCTCATAGTCCTGCAGAAATGTGGACTGTAAAAGATCAGTTACATGAGGGTTTGACCTACAAATGTGGACAACTTATTGAATGTAAAATTGTCTTCACATCATCACATGAATTAATAAATACATGAGGAATGATAAACAATACCAATGTAGCAACCAACAGATTGAAAGATTAAATGAGTACTTCGGGATAGCATATCAGACAACATTTCAGCCTGTTTAAAAACCACAGTGACCAAGACGTATTTCAGAAAGCCTTTTTTCAACTTTTAATGGAGACACAGATTAACTACCACTTGCAAACTGCATCTAGAGTTCTTAAAAGCAATAGCTTCTTTCCATAGCACCTTCCATTTTGTAGAAAATTTTGCTTCAAATTCATTTTATACTCGTACATACAAGCATACATACCAGTTATTACATCATATGACAATAGATGCAGAATCTGTATGCAGTATTTGCTTACTTGTTCCACTGGTTTGTGTTTCTGTACATTTTGTTCAACCATGGAAATGGGAAAACTCCTCAAAGTGGCTTTGGTAAAAGAGACATAAGCACCAGCTGCATGTGCCATGAAAGCCCACTTTCTCTTTGTTGTGGTAGGGTGATGTGGTCCATGTCCTTCTATGTGTGCTCCTCTTTTCTCAGTTACAGAGAGCTCCTCGCTCTGCTTAAGAAGCCAGACACAGCATCTATTTAAAAGCAGCCACCTCTGCACTGCGGTGCTTTCACAATACCTTTAAAGTTAAAACAGTGCTGGGAGTTTGAAAAAAAAAAGTCTTTAGCTCTCTTAGTCTTAGTTATTGTAGTTAGTCCCAAATGCTTCCATGTTCATCATCTCGCTCCTCTCCAGAGCCGTGCCCAGTGTTAATTAAAGATCAAAGGCAGTTTCACAGGTCAAGCTCCTGCTGCCAGGGCCAAGGGAAGCTGCTTTTTTGGGGCTGTGGAATCCAGATGAGCCCATGTCACTGTCCAGATGTGAGAAGAAACTTTGCGGCAGCTGTAACGTGAAAACATTGTATGTGCAAAATATACACAACAGGTCAGGGATGATGTGAAATGAAACTAAGATAAGCGTGAAAAGTAAATGTAACCTTAAAAGTCATTAGAAGAAGAAGTCATGCATTTGTTATAGAATTTTGTACAATACGTAAATAAAATACATTATACAATATAAACAATTGTCTTTGTGACCCAAATTTAAACAAAAGAACAAAAGCTACAGAATGGGACATTATGTAGACAAATGGCAGACACCTGACCCCTTTCCTACCGCCCGCTTTTCACTTCCTGTCTCTCTGTGAATTGTGTGAATGTTTGGATGTATTTGACAATCTCTTATTAGTTTCAGAGAGGTCTAATGGACTCTAATAAGGTCTTATGTTACCCTGGAGTAGGACAGCTGCACCAACAGGCCCCCCAGCCCCCGTGTGCAGCCATCGGGGCCCCCAGCATGCAGCTTGCTGTGCAGGCTCTCTGTGTTAACAGATAGATGACTGCATGGGTTTAGGTCACCATAAAGACAGATAGCGAGAAAGATGAAAACATATTTACTGTGCTACAGCCAGCAGAAACAGATGCAGACCTAAAAACAGACATATTGGGCCACAAAACGCAAATGGTAAGACACAAGACTTAACTGCCCTTCTCCCAGTGCAGGGAAAGTGTATGATAGACACAAACGACACAAACAAATTGAATTATAGTGAAATAAAAGTTTTTCCAATGATTTGATAGTGTCCTGAAAAATAATTCCCTTTGTTTGTTGTTTTAAATAAACACAGTAGAATTCAGCAAAAACACAAGCAATCAAGTGATTAAACATACATGCTGCCAGTAAGCAGCAGTTAGGCAGATTTAAGACACAGAATGTGATGAGAGAGATGTTTGGCTTGAGCATTGTTGGCTTCGCCCATTAGCTGTGAGTCAGATGTGGATGGACAGAGTACCTTTGCAGAATATTTCATGCTTTGTTTTCTTTGACCGGGTGCCTTGATGCAGCATATTCCATTTACCTAAGTCTCTGTTTTGTGTGTGTGTGAGTATGAGAGAAAGCAGTTGTCTTTGTTTAAACAAACAGCAAAGTGTGTTTAAGGGCTTTAATAGAGTACACTTTAGTATTTGATGTCATTATCTAGCTGGGTTCTGTGTGAGGTCGGTGTGTAGCCAGACATGTTTGTGAAAGCAAGGATGTTTTGTCAGTGGTGCCTTCAAACAAATACATAAATTCTGTCTGAGTTTGGCAATGGGTCACTATGTGTGTGCTGCCATTGTCATTGCGTGTGCGTGGCTGATGGGCGCAATGCATGCATGCTATTACATATTACACAGGTTGGAGTGTACACTATATTGCTGTGAACATATTTTGATATTCCATCATCCTTATCAGAACAGAAGTTGTCAACAGATCTTTTGTCAGGGAGAAACACAGTGAGTGGATTTTCAGACTGTACAATGTGAATGGACGTGTCAGTCATCATCTGGATTACAGTATGTTTTGTGAGCAGACTTCAGCCTTTCCACAGAGAATGTGAGGCCAGATCTAATCTCACTAAGTCAGTCTTTCATCTGTCATTAGAACAGACTGGAGCAGGTGAACTAACTCATGTCTACCATCAGTGTGAAATTCCTGCAACCCTAATTTGATCCTAAAACAGCAAACGGATTTCTGTCTGTTGAGTTTAGCCGAGTGTGTGTGTTGCGAATGCGAGCAGCTGTTCAGTTGTACGTTCAGCGACAGAGCCAGGTTTGCACTCTTGCTGGATTTATCAAGTCACACAATGCTCAAACTTGTCAGCCTCATAGTGCGTATTACAATTACATATACGCAGTAAATCTGTACACTAAGACCGAGGGACGCATCTTGGTCTTGTCTTGATTATTTATCTAATTTTATGAGAAACCCACTTTTAGAAATAAAAGTTGTTTTGTTATGAGACAGTACGAAGCAAAATAGAAATTCTAATAATTACTGTTATTATAACTTGTTATTTAATTATTTTGATAATTGAATCAACCTCAGCAGCCTCAGCTCTTCCCTCCCTCTCCTCTCACCTCTGTAGCTGATGGTCTTGGCTGTTGGTTCAAAGCCCACTGACCATCTCATGTCGAATGTCTTGTATCACTCTCCAGACTCTCTCTTAAGTGGTCTTGCTGTTGCCCTCATGCTCAGACATGCTTGGCTTTCAAGCCGACATTTTGAACTCACATTATACATCTTTCATTGACTTTGTCATGCAAGTCTACACAAACATGACCAATGAAACACTCAGGTTCAGCTCTTTGGAATTATTCCTCATCTAGTTTATCATTAGATTTTAAGCAACAATAAATCAGTTATCTGCCTGCAATATCATGAGAGTTGCTAATGTTTTCAATTCCACTGAGCCTCTGTCTCATTTCCACGTTGTTGTTTTGGTTTTCTAGTCCCTAGGGCTGATGCTACATGGTGGAGATCCAGCATGACTGGTGAAGAGACTCATTTGGCATTTAGCTTGCAAAATAGAACCCACATACTTTTCTCAGGAGTGGTCAGAGCAAACCAAATCTAAAATGCCAGAAAATATTGGACTTGTATTCATAAAGTAGGGCAATAAAGGATCCTATGGGATGATAGTGTTGCTCTGTTTCTGCTAGATGCTTTTGTGAGTTTGTTTTGTAGTCTGCCTGCCCCCTAGTGATCACCAATCCCATAATACAGCTTTATGTTTATCACAAAAGATAATACTGCTATACAGTGTATACAGACTTGCATGCTGAAAATATAAACTTGTCTTTTTTTTCTGTATTTTACAACATTTTGTTCATTTTTCTTAAAGGATTCGAAGTAGAATTCAAATAAATGTGTGTGCGATATGCTATCTTTCCTGATAAGAATAAATCTCAAAATAAGATTCACCTTTATAATTATAATACTGAAGATTATCAGCCTCAATATATCTCATCTTAGTTTTGTTTCTGCTTGAAATATTTATTGATCAAATACCCACTGAGGTGAACTAGGAGCAGAAGAGTTTCAGCAACGGGATAAAAGTCCCAGAGTCCTAGAGTTTGATTCTCTTTCTTATTTTTCCAATATTGTTTTGTGTGCTGTGTCTTTTGTATATTTTTCTGCCAGACTGTTGAGGCTGAGTACTGTGAATTCATGGAGCTATTGGCTCCCCTCTCATCCCCTTGGAAGGACTCTGTTTGTTTGTGTTGGCCATTATATAACTACCCGGCTCTCCACAAGAACATGTACAGACACACACACGCACGCACACACACGCGCACACACACGCACACCACATCCCATAAATTGCAATTACTGTATTTCTTATCCAGCAACAGGCTAATATTCATCACTGCTTCTGCTCATGTCTTCTGTCATTGCCAACTATGTGTTTGCACAACTCTTTGTGCGTTTTTTTTATGTGTGCATCTCTGTGTTGTAACTTTTTATTTATTCAGTTCACTGCATCCTCTGAGCCATTGTTACTTTGTCCAGCTGCACCCTGCTACACATCATATGCTATAGTTGCACCCATTCACGGTGGGAGCAGCACGGTCTGGAAGATTATAACAATAGCCTGTTACTGTTGAGCACCTTCACAGATGTCTTTGAGAGCAGGTGTTACAGTATATACTTCTGCCACACACATGTTCACATCAATTCACGCTGACCTGTGTGTGTTTGTTTGGGTGAATGAAATGTTGTACTGTACATAGCTCTGCCTTAACACTAGTTTTACATTGCATCAGTCTCCTCCTCTCTTGTCAATTTAGTTTAGTGTGGAGGCTTTCTCTGCTGCAGCCTTTTGGCTGTGTGCTGCCTGGCATTTAGCCTTTTTGGAGCGAAAACGAGAGGAAAGGCTGGAAGAAAGGACAAGGCCTGGATTGAATGCTCCAGTGAAAGGGGTCTTGATTCATGATGTTAACACTACACCATAGAAAATTTGCTAAATATAAAATTACTCTCATCTTTTTTTTTTTTTTTCTTTTTCCTGAAATGACACCCCAACTACATACATACTTTTGCAGGGACACCAATGGTTACCCAAATCAAAATGAGTAAATCATAAAGTCTCTCCTAAGTAGGCGCAACTTAGCCCTCCATAGAAGGTTGTTGGCAAAATGTTTTCTTTGGGATTTAATCTGACAGGGGTCCACATATTACCTCATCATTTCATGTGTTAAGTTTCACTGCATCAATCTGTTTACCTTACTTTCTTGGCCTGTATGCGACTGCGTTGTGGATGAAGACAGACAAAAAGGGACCACATGCATTCACACACAAAGCTCTGCATGTGATAATGTAGGATTGTGTTTAGAGGTGCATTTCACACTGATGTGTTTTCTTATTATGTCACAGCATATTGTTTCAATTGCTGCCCAAAGTTTGAGTCCCTCTATACTCTTTGCGTTGTTGAGGATTTCCTATAACTTTGATGTGCAAAAAAAAACAGAGATAATGAAAACATGCTGGGAAGTCTGCAGCAATCGTACTGACTCATTCTCCACAACACAACAGCCAGAAGGGAAATTTGACTGGATTGAGGGAAACACAGAGAGAGAGAGAGAGTATGAAATAGGGTAAAGAGATGATGATGAGCATAGCATTAATCAGCTGTAGTCCAAAGGGTGGAATTATTCACCAAGTGAGGAAACTCAATGATAGTATATATACTCATGGAGAGAGTGAATCACAATACAAGAATACTGAAATACTGTGTGAACATATCTGAATCAGTCTTTTTCAATCAATATCTACCTCTTTGTCTCTGTGGGAACCCATACAGTATACTGATGTGGTGTTTATGTGTATGTGTTTTGTGTGTCTGTGTGTGTGTGTGGGTATTCCTATGTGTGTTTCTGGAACACAAGGCCAAGGAGGAGGCTGTAGCCAAAGATGCGGGAAAGGTTTGTTCATTTGGGGTATTGTAGCCTGTTTGCTTTTCTCTTCATGGAGCCTTCCAGTACATGCTGGGGGTGGCGGGTAAGCCTGTCACCCAGGGGCCCTGGTGCTATTGGGACTTCAAAGCTGTTGGTAACCACAGGCCCAGGAATTCAACTTAACACACACACAGACAAGCTCACTGAAATGCACACACACACAACCAGTCCTAAAACAGAAATAGAGGGATAGATAAATGGGGTGTTTATTTGTTGGAGAGGCCCCCGACCACTTCACAGTGGTCAGTCTTTCTGTGTGTGAGTGTGTGTGCATGTGTATATGACTATGTGTGGGTTTGCGAGTGTACAGTCCACAGAAACTTGCTTACAAAAAGAAAAGGACGCACATATAATTAATCTGTATGTGGATATAATTGTGTATCTGTGTGTGTTTGTGTGCTTCTCTGAAATTCCAAATGCAGCCTACGGGTGTGGCCTATCACAGATGGACGCTGACTGTGGGACTACATTGCTAGGATGTGTGCTTGTGTGTTAGAGTGTGTCTCAGTGGACAGACAAAGACAGAGGGACGGAAACTGCAGGGAATGTCCTGTTTGACAGATACAGTAGATGTTTGGATACAAATGTAATGTTACATGGGAGGGAAATTAGTGAGCAGAACAAGGGGTGGGCGTCACTCTACAGTATCTTTCCTGATACACAAGAGGGAGCAAGCTGGAGAGGGGAATGGGAGAAGAGGGATGGGTAGGAGTTTAACACAGAAGAGAAAGAAGGCAAGCGATCAGTGGGACATAGACCCCTGCTGAAAAGTATTTGGATCAGAAAGTCTGTTTTATGATTTGTGATGTTACTGCTATCAGTTTAACACCCACGGAGGTCGTTGTGGATTTGTGTGTGCGTGTATGTGTGTGTGTGTGTGTCAGCACCTAATCGTTTTCCTTTGTGCATTACTTTCAAATGTTCCAGTAAGTTGCTTGGTAATTAGATTTTCCATCATAACTTGAAGACACACAGGTCCCAAGATCAAATAGCTATCAGTGACATTTACAAAGGTCAATGAATGAACGCAATGAATGAATGCTTTTCGTTTGGCAATGTTCAACACAGTAACTAATCACTTTGTTTGCATGAAAAAGGGAATTAAATCAAAACACAAAATATTACAAACTTCTGGATGAATTATGGATTATAAAAACATGACTTTCAGGGTGAATATTTTGTAGCCTTATATGTTTATTTATTTATCGTAATTACTTATAGGCACTCTGGCAGATAATCAGCATTTGCAATTAACATATTTTACATTTTGCTCTTTTTGTTGCAGTTTTTATATTACTATTATCAGTCTTTAACAACTCCAAGAATTCCCGACCTTCAGCGAAGATACCAAATAAATGACTGCACAAAGGGCAATTAGAAGCCTTGTTAAAGAGGACTAATAATGATACCTCTTACCTCTATGTCTATGATATTGTGTTGTATTGTGTATTTCACTCGTGAATTAAATAAATCTCCTACAAACCTACTGTATGTGACATCTGCTGTCCTTGGTGCTGAAGGTATGGTGGTGCCCTCAGCTGAAACTTCATTCACATCCAGAGGTTACGACTGTAAAGTGTCTTACTTATCTGAACACATCCTGTGAGCATGATAGTGACACTGTGACTAGTTGTCAGGAACATCATTTCACTGTACAGCTACAATGTGTTCAGTGAAGACAGGCTTCTCAGTGTCATTTCAGTTAGAAAAACCCAAGCGTCACCACATAAATGTCTGTCTTCCTGCAGCTGTCTGATCTTGCTGTGCTTCGACATCACAGATGTCAGCATAACAACCTTTTCCTTCCAACAAACACTGCAGTTTTAATGACAGCCAAGCAGTGACAGCAGTGTCTGTTTTAACAGTGAAATATAGTGGTTACAGTTATTTAGGCTACTTACTGTTACTGCATGGACGGTTTTTCAGATTTTCTGTACTTCATTGTTCAGTAACTTTGCTATTGCAAAAATCTTACAGTCATTCTCAGGGTTTATGAAGATTTTTAATCATTTCGCTTTCTCACCAGAATTTTGTTCCTATGTCCTTTCATAGTGTTCTGTGCTCTGGTGTGAAAGAGCTTTTCTTGACAGCACTCACACTTGCCCAAAAGCCAAACATACATACATAAATTACACATATCAATATAACATGATCAAATCCAAACTGTTAATCAAAAACTATTTGCAACAACAACTATTTGGGCTGATGTTGACTTGCTAGTTAGATGAGTAGGGTGGCTGGATTTTCATGCAATTGTATTTCTATTCATGTGACACAACATTAAAGCAGTAAAAATGGATATATATATGTGTGTGTGTATGTGTGTGTGTGAGAGTGGCTTTTGTGAAATTTCAATCAATGCGCATCTCAGTAAATAAAATAAATAAATCATATATGAATATGGTATAAAAAGCTGAGAACTAACTGATTCACAGTTTAGCCTCACCTACTTTGTATTTTTGTAGTGCTTATTTACTCATACCTCTGTCTGGTTGTGTGTTGTTGACCTTGCTGTGTTAACCTTGGTGTTTCCGTTGTTTATGTCTTCCATCTTAATCAGGCCTGCAGAAAGGGAGGCATCACAGCTCCTCTGGGATCTCTCTGTGTGTGAGAAAGAGAGAATGGGTGCATGACATAAGTGTGAGAGACATATCTGTCAATATACGCAGGTCATTAGTAAACCAGAAGTGAGCAGAGGTGAGGAGAGGATGACAAAGTGCTTACCACAGCAAGAACTGCTCACTGACACACACAACACACATACAGTAGGTTATTCTGATGCTATAGGTAAAATATCCTTTAACTCCTTGCGTACATTAATTAGTGTTTATAAAACCAATATTTCATCAAACAGTAAGACATTAATTTTGTCTGTGTTTTTAAATTAGAACGTTAACTTCCAGACTTTCCTACATGTATATATATTTGTGCATGACACAACAATGAGATGTTCTAGGTTGCCTGTCAAAAGTGATTCTCAGCTTTTGACCCAGAGCATGCAGAAGTGGATCAAAGGAAGCTGGTGAGAGGTGAGCTTTAAAAAGTCTTGCATTTCTCGGATTGGAATGAAAAGCCTGTGAAAAGCTTTCAGCTGGGGTTTTCAGGTCCAGTTTTTTGTCAACTCTTCTTATGACTGAGCTTGCCAAGGTATCCTGAATGAAACAGCCTGGCAGATTGTGGTGGTAGGGCTGTTACAATCTATTTGTCCTTTGTATAATGAGTGTGGTATGCTGCTCTTACGTCAGGTTTGTTTAAATGTGGTAAGTTGTACCTGTTTGTTGGGTTGTACCATTTAGCTAAATATGCTGTCAAGGTAAATGGCTTCACACTGGTCAAGCATTTGTTCCTACATGTGTATTAATGAATAATCTGAGTAACTGCTGTAGCAGATATCAGGTTATCTTAGTGAGAGATCGTCATTTTCTTTAACCGCAAATATTATAAATTAAACAATCTCATGTAAGTGGACTCAATTCAGTCATTATTAAGACACGAAGTCTCCCCTTGTGTGAAAGCACACATGTAACTGATCTTAAGTTATTCCTTAGCTTTAGCTCCTGTTAAGGAGTTACTGATGACAGTTCTGCCGTTCTGAAATGATCCATGGACTCAGACTCCATGCATCTGTGACTTTCCCTACTCCACATTCAGTGCAGATAAAGAAAAAGGTCCTTGCACTCATATTTTGCACACTCTATCCATCCTGATCCACCCACAAGAAGCAAGAGGGCCCGTGGTGACATTTTACCTTCAGCCTTGGAGGTTGACTTACAAATGGTGTCAGGTAGAATTACACTGTTTGCAAGACAACAATTATAAGTCATACTCTTGAACACACAAGAGTGCGTTCAAGTGTATGTTTGTTAATGTGCCCATCCATGAGAATGGAGTGGGTCATTTGCGTGTGAGCTATGCGCTACAGTTATGTATGCATATGAGTGTGTGTCAGTTTGTGTATGCTGATTAAAGGCGGTCAGGCTTCAGTGACCAAGCCTTTAGCTGTCCCTGCACGCTGAATGCCATCCACAACAAAGCATGCCTAAAGCAACCAAGCACAGAGACATCAACAGTAGACCATAACAGACAACCTTAAAGGCCTGCAGCTGTGTGTATGTTTTCCTCATTTATATTTATGTTGTTCATTGACCATGTCAAGCAATCTAGATAAGAATCACCCTTATTGAAGACACTTATATTTATCTCCCACTACCAATTCCCTAGATTTAAAAAGACAGTATACTGACTCTGGCTGTAAAATTCATTGTATTGGTTCAAACAATTAGGTATCACGCAACTACCCTTGTCGTGATTCATGTCATCCATAGGTTTTACAACTAAAATAATACAGTAGAGGATACTTGTGTGCTTAGATATTTTTGTGTGTGTTTTCTTATTATGATATATCATGAGGAGTTATATTTATATCTTTATGTGGTAAATGTATGAAAAGAGAGCTATTTCCTTATGATTGTGCTTCTTATTTGCCAACTTTTAAAATGACTTTGGACCTGGTGTTCAAATGTCTATCCATGGGCTATAAGCTCAAATAAACGTGGTTTGTTTTGTTTGGAGGCTGCTTGGTCTCAATGGTGATGTTAAAGTTAATGGGTATGAAATAATGAAATATTGTTTGTAGTGTTAAGCTGGAATTATTCACGGTTTTAGTAACCAAGAGTCGACTGAGTTATGACTCTTGCGGGTGAGTAATTTTAGTTAGCCCAGCCATCTTAGTCCCTTAGCAGTCTTTTTGCCAACACTACCAATGTGTGTCAACAAGCATTTGTGCTGCCAAAACTGTTTAATGCCACTGCTCTCAAACTAGAGGCCTCTCACTCTGTCTTTGTCTACGTCTCTCCTCTTGTAGAGTCTGGAATAAAGTGTCACTTACACCAGGACAAAGGATTCAACCTTTAAAGGTTGAAGGATACTGTGGATATGAGCACTGACCTTTCTCACAAATTACGCTCATTCCCAATTCTTTCTCTCTCGCTCTCTCTCACGCACACAAACACAGACACACAAGTATGCATGGAAGGTTAGAACTAGAGTGAAGACAAGCAGAGAAAAATGGCAGACAGCAGTGTCCAACAAGATTACTGTACTCATCATCCACAGATTTCCCACCTCCTCCGATTCATTTCCCTTCATCTCTCCCTGTTCAAATGGATGGCACCAGGCATTTGTCAAGGTGAAGGTAGCATGGCCCACGTCTAGCGATACAACCGACCAATTTTTCCATTTCTTCCGCTTCGCTAGTCTTTTGCTATTAAGTGTTCAATTTCAGCACCTGGAGGAGATGCCAAAGTGCAAAGCCTCCAGGGATGTTAGAGAAATTTCACTGATTAATGCAAGACCTCTGCACAGAGCCCTGAATGATTTTCTGCTTTCCTGTCTGGTTTTGTATTAGCAGTGGTGCAAGTAGTTATACAGTACCGATATATCGCAGCTGATACTGACCTTCCACATCCACATCTGACTGATACGATACTTTTTAATACAGTTGTTACCAGCGGTGGCTGGTGAAATTATTTTTTGGGGAGGCACACTTTAGCAAGTCAGTTTTAAGTTGTGCTCTAACCACATATAACCACTAGTAAAAGCCAAGTACCATAATCATACATCACATTACTTTAAAAGATTAAATTAACGTAAAAATACACTGTCTCTGAACCTACAGTCAAGAAGCTCATTCTGCACTGTCCCCTTAAACACAGTAAGTCTGCAGGTACTGCTGCATCAAGTCCACCAGGCCCCAGAAAATACCAGGATTTTCACAAGAGTGTTCACTTTCATCATGACCACACAACACGAGCTCAAACGCACCACAGAATATAATGCAGTCTATGATCTTAGACAAAATGTGTGGGTTTTTGTCCCCCTCCTTATTATGTCATCTCATTATACTCTATCCTGTAGCTTTCATTAAGCTGCGTAGCGATATTCACA
>JAUBNQ010000013.1:15047359-15069607 GCA_032353495.1 Ctenopoma kingsleyae
ACCAGTTTCTGGAGAAAGACTCAGTGTAACTTATCCCTTTGTCTGGTATGTATTGTTTGATTTTGATGTCCAGCTGCTCGGGTCCAGAATCTTTAAGCCAAATCTTTCCCTCTGGGGTTCTTCTGTGGAATGGTTCAGTTTTTAGCAACTGAATTAGCATTATCCACAACAAAAACTGCTCCTCTGACTGACTGTAAACAAAACACAACTATCGCGCTGAATTTCCGGTTGAATTTCCTGGTCTGAAGCTGTAACCTCGGTCTTGTGGGCGGCCAAGGTTCTCCTATACTTTGTATTGGAGGGGTTCCAGTGCGCTTGCACCAGTTATAGCGTAGGTCTATGGTAAAGATATTTGCGCCCCAAAGGAACAGAAAATACGTCACACTTTAATGCAGATTATACATAGTACGGTCTGTATAATGTATAGATCATTTATTTAAAATTTCATGTTTTTTAAAAATTATTTAATGTGATTCCCATCTTCTTCTTCTTCTTCATGTGAGACACCGCCCTCTATTGACAAGCCGCCACTGGTTGTTACATAATACACATGTAGGATAAATTAAATTACTTCTGCTAAAGCATTTCAGTTTAGTCATTTGGTCAGCTTTGGTTGTATAAATGACAAAAAGCATCATTAGCATTGTTTTGTTATTTTTTACTATAAAGGTGTAATTTGTTTATTAATACAATAATAGAACATGAACAACTGGTTCTGGTGGATTTTTAGTCCCCAGTTAAAGATCTCATTTATACCACTGGCTTTTGTGTGGGGCGATGGATGGATGGGATGGGTTGCAGATGACAGCTCAATACCAAGGGTAATTGAGGTGTAGGGTATTGATGAGACCCCAGCTCTAATGAGCTTTAGCCAATTAATCCATTGATTTACATGTAAATGGCTCCTGAAAGGTTACTGGCTGTGACTGCCATCTGCATGTACTTACTATGGTAATATCATGCTGAGTGACACATCCACTCTCAACACAGAAATTTAGGGGCTGAGAGACGGAAAGTGCGGAAGAGACAGACATGACTGCTTGATCTCTGATAGATTGCACTGCATCTCATTATCAGCAAAATAAGGTGTTAATTATAAGGCCATACATTAACCACTGGTGTACACACCTTTTATTAATGAAGCAGAGCTTACATCTAGTTTGCTATCTTCTCTCACATCTCTGCACACGGGCCTTCAGGTAGGAAACTATTTAATATTCTTGATTTCTCTCAAGCATGTGCCAGTTTTCACAAATAAAGCCAACCACTGAACAAACGGCAGAGTTAGTGACTTGATGCCGGATCTTAAGGAATTATTCAAAGCTTCAAAAGGATTATAGGTCAATTCATACTAGTTCATCAACTAATAGGAATGATGTTTTTGGTTCCAACAGAGAGTTGAAGAGTTGTTCAGCGTAGCTCTCTTTACATGCATTCTAGTTTTACAGTAATTTGTCTTTCACTCCATATGAGTTCTGCTTCTAGTTTGAGCATGCTGTGATGAAGAATGGCTCAATCTGGCTCACAGAAAATTGACTCTGTAAAGTCTTTTACCTAAAAAAATGTCATAATGCAGAGTTCTGATATCAGACAGTTAACTGACTGCGACTTGGTGTTAATTACCAGTGTGCTCCGTTTAACTGAGATTCTCTATAAATTGTCCCCAGGTGGGGAAAGAATCGGCTTTATCTTTATTTCTCATAGCTGCAGTTGAGCTAATTATGATAATACGTGTGTAAGTGGGATTGGGAGGTTTTTTATTTAATTTGTTTGTTTGTTTGTTTTTTGTCTATGGACTAGTGATCGAGTGAGTGTAACTGAGTCTGCTCGTGATTGTTTGTGTGTGTCTTGCTGTGTATGCGGAATGTGGTGTTGAACAAAATCTCACTGGCCCTGCTTTGTTAAAGGAAGTGAGTGTGTGTGTGTAATGTATATTAGATGTTCATATGTATCCATTTACAGTGCATGTGTGTGTGTGTGTCCATGTTGTGCATCAAAGAGCTTTGTTCGCCTCTGTAATTTGTTTTTGCATGTGTGTGAATGTGTTTGTACATTCTAGCAAAGTCAGAGTAGAACTGGCACATGCTAAAACATGCAACTTCCAAAGCTAACAGTTCTGTTAAGTGAGATGTGTTGTGTTATAATGATGCCATCTATCACTCCCTTCATCTCTCCATTCCTTTATCCCCTAACTCCTCCATCACCATCTCTGTGGCCTCATTAATTTAGCCTGGACTATTTATGGGCCTATAAAAACAATAAGTAAAGAGAAGAAGGGTTTTACTGGCACGGTAGATGCTTCATGTGCATGGGAAAGATGAGGAAGCCTGTTGAGTTAGATGGAGCATACCGCATCACTTTCAGTTAATTGCACTAGATTCTTAACATCTGGTTAACATTGGACAATGTTTTCATAAATGCAGTATGTTTTTTTTTTTTTTTTACATATTACTGTTAATCTGTTTGATATTTCAGAACATAAGTAAAATGAATTCCATCTATACAGACTTTTAGGAACAAGGGAAACCAAACTGTGTCTGTACTGTATAGTGATCAGTACAGTACGATAATTTGAGATCAGGGGAAGAGAGACGTATGAAATTATTGTATTCTATTCTTGCTCTTGCGATTATAAAGATATTGCAGTTATAAAAAAACAGAAGCATTGTAAATGTAGTGTATTCCTATCTTCCAAGTAGTCTGGCAGTTCAAACTAAATCACTGAAAATGTTATAACAATGGACTATGCAGGTATTGGTATCCATTACCTTGCCTGTTGGACCATCCTTCTCATCACCAAATGATTGAGATCTAGGAATGTTTGGCTGCAAGACTATTGCGAGCCAGTGAACTATAGTAACCTGAGGCTGCTGTCAATGAAGACTATGTGACATACACACACTCTGTAGACAAGTCTATACGGGGACATAACCTGCTCTTCTTGGCTCCTTTGAGGCTTAAAACTTGGGGTCATATGAGCTCAGGGTCCCTTTCAGTGGGAGGTCACTCACACGCACTGTTGGACTGGAAAGAAAAGTTGGTTACGCTGTGTGTGTAAATAGAGATTATGAGATAGTTTGTGCAAGTGTTTAGTAAAGACAACAACAAAAAAGTTGTAGCTATTGTTTGTGTATTTAACTATTGCAGTCATTTTTTTTGTAAGGGAAAGTTGAGACTACTGTTGAGAAAAAAGTTTTGTATAGGATAAATCATAAGTCATTTAAAAGTGTGGATACACAAGCTTGATGAACTCTTTAAAGAGCATGAAGTCGATGCAGCTTTCATATTTTTGTGGACATGCAATCATGCTGTGTTCAGAAGCTACGTGCAATAAGAAGTCTTCACCAGGTTTCCTTTTAATGATAGACTGCTCTGGGTGGCTGTTATTGGGAAGAGTGGGGGTTATCATACTGCTGCAGAGTGAAATGCCATGTGTGCGCTCAGCGGGACAACATTCCTGCTGGCCCCATGATTTCCTCAGGTCATTCATGCAGTCCTCATCCCCACTGTAATGGCATTATCCTGGGGCTCAGTCACCCCATCAGGCCCCCCACACTTCAGCCTTTGGCCTCCCTGAAAGCACTGCCCTTCAGCTGTCAACCATACTGAGCCATGGGTTATGAGGATGAGGCCATGTTTGGGGCTAATGCTGCTTTAAAGTCATGTGAACATACTGGTGAAAATAATGAAAATGTTGTTTAGCCATCATTTATTTATACAGTGAATGTCACCTCCATCAGTATGTGATGAAAGATGGATTTTTCTATTCAGTTCTGTTGCATTTGGGGCCCTTTCATGTATATGAAGTGTGCTGTGCATATCATAAATTGATACAGTGCAAAGAGTTGCTTAAGATGAAAAATGCATATGCAACCTGGTGGTATTGTAAAGATTTAGATGGAGTGAAATTTTGTACGTTTGTATGTGTGCGCCACCGGAACGTTGCACTTTGATTGTCAGCGTGGAGGGAGCTGACAGCACGTTCTAACATTCACAGCATCTGGCACTAAGAGTTGCAGTATATTTCTATGTCAGCTTTCAATGGAATTTTTAAAATGTCACAGTCACATAACAAAACAACACATCCTTACAGAATTTGCTGAGTAAAATGGGGGTATCCTTTGTTCATTTTATTGTGTTGTATGGTAAAGATACACAGATGAGGATGTGTGAGCCAAGAAGAAAAACACAGTTGCCTGTAGCTATTAAATCGTGAATGCAATGCATTGACAAAGTAGATGTATGTAGAGAGAGCAGAGGAGGAGGGCTGGCATCTGCCACTACTTATGAATTCAACAAAGAGTATGTGACACACATCTTTTCTCAACGCTTCTTTCTCTCTCTGTGTTTTGTGTGTGTAAAAAGCGCCGTTCATCATTATTCAAGGACAGAGCTGATTAAAGGTGATTAAGCCCTGCCCATCCATCACTCTCGCCTTTCAGCCTGTCACTGGCCCCAGTATTAAGGGGGACACTGTTGCGTGTATGTGTGTGTCTGTGTGTGAGAAAGAGAGAAAAAGAGAGACTGTCCTTCCAGCTTTGTGTTTTTTTTTCCAAATATTCGCAATTACACTAATTGCAAATAATTTCTCAAATAGAAAAAATAATATACTTGTTTCTCCAATAAAAATGGTTAATACTTCAGTAATAGACAAAAGCATTCAAATTGTGGTTTGAGATTAAATGAACCATGGCAGCACATTCTTTACTAGATTCTTTAGCAACCCTATGATGAATGTCCACATTCTTCCATGATGAATGACAGCAGTAAGAGCCTCTCTTACACTTGCCACAGTCAAAGAAAGGGGAGTTTTCCTGCCAGAGAGTTAATTGATTAGTTTTACTGGTGTCCTATTCCTGTGGATAGTTAGTTAGATTTCATTTAATCACATAATGACTGACTTAAATTCTGCACTTCATAGGGCAGTTACAGTTTAGACCATCATCGGACACTATAACTCTCAGGGTTTTTGAGACGGGGAGAGACAGGTTTCACTGTAGGATTTTACAGAGTGTTGAGTTAAGTTTCACTAGCTGTGGTCAGGAAGGAAGCTGTGGATGACACAGGCTGGTCAGTGTCTGCTTTCTATTAAAAGAGCCTACATCAGCTTGACAGTGTGAGTTAGCTATGGTTTTTGCTGCCCAAAGAAGTGCTTCTTTGATTTATGATCAGATGTGTCTGTGTAATATGTGGTGCTGCATGTGTGCCAATGTTGACATGGCACAGAGGCACTCTGAACGTTTCTGCCTCAGTCTTTAGTGTTGTGTGTGTGTGTGTGTGTTAGTGCTGAGCGGAGCGCATACTGCGTTCACAAAGAACAACACCTCCACTAAAACCGATAAGCATTGCTTTGGGAAGACAGGGACTAGAATCTGGTTATTTAACTTTTCTTTCCCACTGCGATGAGATGGGGCTCCACAGACTCCCACTAATGTTAGCTCTGCAGGGTGCCACACTGGAAATACACTTCTGCTGAACCTGCACTTCTCCTAGTGCCTCAACCCACCACTGCTGAACACTAGCTCTAGTGCACCCCTGGGGCACAAAGTCACAGAAATGAAGGGTTGAGTAATTCCTGAGCAAAGGCAGAACATGAATACAAAGTTTTCATGTGTATTGTATTTTGTATGGATTCATAGTAATTCTGAGAACTAAAGAAAATTGTGTTTGCATTTGTTTCTATTCTTCTACACTAACGGACATTGTTGCACATTTTTATGTTAGTTTAGCTTTGCCATTCCCCTCTATATGTAACATTGGAAACATAGTATTTCTAATTTTTATTCAATCTCAAATACAACAACACTGCACTAAACTATGATACTCCCACGGTGCTCGGATGATACAATGTCTATTGTTTAAGCTATATTTTAGTAAATCTACATTAATTTTATCTATATAAATAGCTTAGAAGTGTCTCTTATTATAAATAATCTTCATATATTTAATATTCCTTGATGCATTCATTTATCTTATTCTTAATTAGTCTCTAGTATGTTGCTTCACAGGGCTCTAATGGATCTTCACAGTATATGTTAGCTATTTGTGTTTAAGTGTGTGTGCCCTAAGATTAGCACAGGAAGTTTGTTTTGAATGGACCCATGTGAACACTATCCATGCGTCTGTCAGTGATGACTCATTCCTGCACACACACTATGCAGACAACATGTTGTTTAAACACTCAGCAGGATTCTGGCTAATATATGTGTACAGTACACTATATGTGTCTACATGTGCGTTTGTGGCAGGTGTTGGCATTCATGGATTATGTGTCATATGCAACATTAAATTATTGTGGAAACACTTAAATATATAAATTATGCAAGTAAAAACAATGATACCTATTAATAGATCTCATAAATTCTCATTATAAATTGGTGTTTGTATGTGTGTGTATGTGTGTGTGCGATCATATGTGTGTGTGTGTATGGCGTACGCTGCAGAAACTGAGGATGATAGGAGAAGGAGTGGAGGAGCAGGAGGAGAGTCGGGAAAGAGGGGGGTAAGGCGAGAGCCTTGATGTGTACTTGGATCGTGCCAGGATGTCTGGCTCTGTCTGTAGTTCACCTGCGCTGGTCTATCATTCTCTCATGCACACAAACACACAAACGTTTACACAGGCAGGAACGTACACACATACACAGACACACACAAAGACACACTTCCAAGGACATACCGTAGCGTCTATACACCATGTTTACGTAAATCTCACGCACATGTATGACACCTAAATTACAAGATGCTGATTTATAGAGAGGTTTATCGCTCTCTCTCTTTGACCCTGTAACCGCTACCCCTGGGTCTTTCTCACTGTCTCAGCAGTAACACATGGCGGGACACCCTGTGGTGAGGTGTGTCAGTTGAGGAGTGATTTAGTACTTCTCTGCCCCAACCACTGCTGAGACACCTGCCCGAGGAATCTTACTGCATACACACACATATATTCACATACAGATGTATGCACACATGGCAGAAACACACTTAAATAGTGGTTTAGCGCTACCATAACCTCGTCATGTGCAAATATTCCCTATAGTCTCAGGAGATCACATTTTGCTATTTCCGCAAAGCTTTACATACCAGCCCTTGTGGATCATGAACTATGAATTTCAGTTATGAATTCTTCAATTTTCTCCAGCTGCTTAATCTTTTCCAGAAGGATCTGACTGGACACTGTCCCAGCATGCATTAGGTTAGAGGGGACACCCCTAAACACTTGCTGCGACTACCATCCCCTATACAAAAATAGAATCCGAACCAGTTGACACAACCAACATGACATTAGTCAAAGCAAAACCTAGAAACAGAAGGAAGAGATGGAAACATTTTCAATAAACTACTAGTTACTATAAAATAAGAAACAAAGACATCCATCCCTGTTACTTTCTTTGTGTCTTGTTGGATCTTTCGCAAAATAATGTTACAGGTTAGGAAACATCACGAGATAGGCACAATTTGAATGCACAACGCTGCAAGTGAAAGGCGGCGCAACATTGGCATGAAGCTGTGAATGTGATTATTATTTTGTTATATGAAACCCTCATCAAATTGCCTCTCATTTTATCCCCTGCGGCATGCAGGAGAATCCTATTAGCTACCTCTCGTATGGGCTACAAAGAGGAAATCTCAGACCTTAACAGATAAATTCTGACATCCACCACCTCTGTCAGAGATTCATAGAGTGATGTTCACTTTCAAGGTGAGAACTAATGAGATACATTTTTAGTTTGGTGTGATTTAATGAGGTAAAAAAAAAAGGTATGCTATTTTGCATTATGATATGATATGGTTGTGAAATACAGCGTTATAGACTGATGTTCTGAAAAAAGTGTACCCTTGGCAGAAGAACTAGTTTAATGCTCTTTGTGGGCCTCCTGATCACAGTCTTACTACAGTGAAAATTTAAAATGGGTGAAACTATTATGGCTCTTATGTGGATCCCTGTTTGTATAGTAGTCTATATTGTTTCCTGTAGCAACAAATGCAAACCTGATGTTGGAGCATCAGGCTGCAGAACACCAGTGTTACAGTTATTTCACAATGAAACTATCATCCATACAATATTTAACATGCAAATGAACAATAAAATGTGTTAATCAGAAACTTAATGAAATGCTATTACCCCCAGCAGCCAGGATTTATCAGTTAAAACTGAACGTTTTGCTTTGTTGTTTTTTCAGCATCCATTGTCTGGTCTGGAATATACAAATTCCAGCGAGACTCAATATGAAAGCCAGAATGTCATGTTGTCCAATGTGAGAAGAGTCTGGAGACTCTTTAGCATATGGCAGCAGCCGTTTCCTGAGGCTTCTGTGTAGGTGTCTGTCAGCATATGCATATACGTGTGTGTGGTTATGTGTCTGTGTGTCCTTCAGCTGTCCTCAGGTGCTCCAGCAGGCAAAGTGGCCCTCCCTAGTGGGCTAGTACAGCTCTCCACCCTGAAATCAGCAGGCAGAGTTGCTGCTCCCCGACTGAGGCTCAATGTCAGCAACCATATGGATGCGTATAAATTTGAACACTGCAGGACTTCAAACTGGAGTTGGCACACAGAAGTCAAATTTTTATTCACTTAAGATGAAAAGAAAATCACTGTACATTAAGGGATATCTAGTTTGAGCTTAGATGCAACGTCTTTAAAATTTATATACATATATAGTGGAAAATCTTTTGAAAGGTTTTCATCATTGCTAAAACATAATAAAACAAAATGTGATCATCAGAATATTGGTTTATACTCAATTCCTGTTGGGAGTTTATTGTTTGTTGACTGCAGCTGTAGTGCTTTTCACTTTTATGATAAATTCTACATGAATTAAAACATATTCAACATTAGCAGCAATATCAGAACTTTAGAATAGTGCATTTGATTGCATTGTGTGCTGTCTTGCATCAGTGTTGATACAAAAGTGCCTAACATCAATTTCTTTGTATAAGCCTTGCCGACTGAGCACATTGAGTGAAGTGGGTCACCGTCATTGTGTGTGTGTGCGTGCATATCCACCAACATTGTAGATGACCTATTTTCTCTTAAAGTAGAGAGCGTGTCCTCTCTGGCACTGCTCAATAAAACTGCTTTGGTGATGCTTGTCTCTCAGTGGGACTGGGACTGGGCACGCATTCACATTTACAAACACACACACACACACACAAACACATATTTACTTGATGCTGAAAGATGCTTATAAAATTGGAGTAACTATTGAACTCTTTTTGCCGTCTGCTCTGATTTTCCCTTTCTCTCCCCCTCTTCTTCCATCAGTCTTTCCTCACTCTCTTCCTTTTTCCTCCTTTCCAATCCAGTTTTCCTATCCGTCCATCTGTCCATTAACTACTTCACTATTCATCTATCCATCAGTATGTTCTTCAGTGAGATACAGATTGATGACATTGCTCAGAACACTGGTAACAGTTTTAAAAAGTATTTCTGTGTAGAAGGAGAGCAACTTTAGATTGAGTTATATAGATTTGGTTAAATTCAATAAAATCATTACTATACATCTATTATATACTAGTTTTAAATCCCCCCACTTGCCAATGTGGTCAAAGGATGAAAAATAGTCTGAGCTCCACATTCCTCTTCCATTTCCTGATATAGGTGAGGACGTGGCAACATGGTTGCCACTGGCTGCTATTGACACACGGGGGATTATGGTACAATGTTGTCTGCAACTAAGTCACCAAGATGATCACAGCAAACGTTGTGAACGTAAATGTGTGTTTGGTGTAAATAACTGGCTATCAATGGTTTTCAAACCAGCACAATAGTTCTGTAAAGGATGAGTGGAGGCCAGTGGGTTTAAAGGACACTTTGGTTGTGTAATGGGTGTTTCCAGGGAGCGCAACAGTAGAATGTGCATGTGTATGTATGTCTGTGTTGGGGCAAGTGAAAGGGCATCAAGAGGTCAGTGTCGTACTCAAACACAATATAATGTCTGGATATGTGCACAGACACAGATATGCACACACAAACTGGTGTGTTGGGCTGCAAATTTATGAATAGCAGTAGTTGTACAGTATGTGACGGCTCAAGGCAAATAGGTAATTCTGTGTGAAAATGTGTGAGTGTAAGAAACAAGCCTTAAGTATGTATAAAATGCAATAAGGAAAGATGAATGTTTTGTGTGAGGTAAACCCCTCAACCACAGTAACATCTCTTCAGTGTGTGCTTGTTGGTGTGTTTAGAGAGTGTGTTTGTGCTGATGCACTGGTTGTCCTGGATTTTCTTAGTGACCTGGCTAATCTCTGGAGTGTGGAGGATGTAGAAAACAGTTATTGCATCCTTTATGGATACAGCAGGGAGCTGATCCATGCCTCTGCGTGTGTGGGCCTGTACAGTACTTGCCCTGTTTTGCCCCAGTTAATTGTCCTTCACATATCAGGACTTTCTTTGTGCACTCACACTGACATACACACATGCTCTTTTCTTTCCTACTTCTTTCTCATGCTTCATTTAAAGACAGGCATGTGATATCCTTGCTGATTGTTATGATCAAATCCTACTGTATATAGACACAGGTAAAATGTTTAAAGTAGCTTCAATTACTATGATGTCAGATGTGTAGAGGAAACGTTGACACTAGTCTGCAATCTTTTGTCAATATTTGCTGCTATTAAAATCAAATTTTGCATAGTTATGCACGTTGGCTATGCTACTTGTTGATGATTAATGATCACATAAAATCATATAATTTTCATTTATTAGAAATAATTAGGTTTAATTTCACACTGTAATTATGGTGAATCAGTGTGTTTTTGGAAAATATTGCGAGGAAGCTGTATCTTTTCACACACAAAAACATTTTACAGGTTGCTAAGGATATAATAACTTATGGTAGGAACTTACACATGCATTATATAGTTTTTAGTATAAAGTGCTAGTGTGGTGAGTGTTTCTCCTTACTTGCTACAATACTAAAAATGCACACTTTTTTCACCTCTTCGCCACTTCTCCCTCTTTGTCGCCTCACCAGCCTCATCTTCATCTATTTCCTTTCATGCCCATCTCATCCTCCTCATCGGGCGTCTTTATTATGCAAATTAGTGTTGGATCAGATCACTTAATCAAGCTTTGCTGTGCACTCGCGCACACACACACACAAAAAAAACGCACTAACAGATAGAAACGACTGATGGTTGTGTGGTATAATGATTAGTATTCTGGGCTCTGAATGACACACACAGTGCATCTAGGCAGCAGAAGAGTCTCTTGAGTGAGTATAGATAAACAGACTTGAATAGCAGGGTGTCCCCAGGCCATTAGCCTGCAGTTAGCATCGCAAACTCCAATCTGGCCCTTCACTGCTCAGCTGATGAAGCCAAGTGCTTCATTTCTATGGTTGCTGACAAAACAGCTCATGAGGTCATGGCTGTGTTAAAACTAGAAATTGATCTAGTGGCCCAGTTCTAAATGGGCTGGGGAAGCTAGATGAGAATAGTTACTAGTTTTCCTACCACAGAGCCACTTTTAGTCATAGAGTTGATATTTTTACAAGCACTATATGACAAACAGCAAGCTTTAACCATCAACAAAGGTTCACTAAAGGCATCTTGAAAATCTCTCTGCACATTCTTTTTTTTTTTTTTAACAGCAGGCAAGAAATTTAATAGGCAATGCCATTTTTAAATGTGTCAGAGATGAGCTCGCTCTGTAAAACAGTGCAAAGATTTGGTGAGATTACAGCCTTTTCTCTCCTTTATCATCTAACCTTGAACTACATAGTGTGTCCATTTTACCATTTCCCAGCTAGAAGTGATTAATTGAAATCATTACTGGGAGCACAGACACGCAGATCTCTAACAAATCAACAAAGACACTGCTAAATACTGCTGAATTTGCAGGTGAATCATGTCCTTTGTCCAAAATATGCTGTGCCAGCACAAGGCTGAAACAACCACAATGTAAAATCATCAGCATTTATAACCTAAAGAGCGTTTTAATGTTTTGATTAGCTTGGCAGCTTTCATCACATTTACTGAAACTGAATAACTTTATAGGTTTAGTTTGGACAGTTGGTGTGCCCACCAGTTGATGGATACTGGTGACTCTAGAGGCTCTGGAAGCTTTCACATGTACAGAATCACTCCTCTGCACAGGCCGGCAGGCAAAGTCTGCCATAATGACACATGAATAAACTCATGTGTATGTTCTCAATGTGATTATCGTGGAAAATCACACAATAATTGAACATAAGAGCGATGGAATGCCTATCTGTTAGCCCCAAGACATGATCAATCAATTCTGATGATTGCTCTCATTTATATTCTTAACAACAGTGAGTTCATTTTATTGGGTTATGGACATATTAGTATCAATAAATTGATAGTAATTCTGCATAATGGATGTCTGTATCACTTTGTATGTACGTAAGAGCAATGTAGTTGTGATTCTGAGCCTTCAGTATCTCAAGATGTCTGTTTATTTCCACTGTTTATTATGATGGTTGTGTTGGGATTACAGATAAATTCACAGCACATGCTGATATTAGTGTAATGTTGCTGGTGATAACCAATATTTTGTGCTAAAATTAACTACAATTTTCATTTTGAAAATGTTAGTATTTAATACTTACATTTCCCACTGATTCACTGAGTATAATAGTTGTTGAAATGCTTGAATTCTATGTGTTTTCTCATTAATCAACAATGTGTCTGCAAGATTTAGACACAATAATATGACATAAATATCACAGAGTAAAATTTTCCCCAACAGAAAGTACTAACTTAATAAGGGACTGTGACCTTTTTCAGATTTCTGTAACTTGTTACCCGTTGGCCTAAAGGGGGATTTCATGGCAGGGGGCACAATGTTTACTGTTGCCATGTTTCCAGTTACATTACAAGTGGCTCCGGATAAGACCGCCAGCCAAATGCCTGAGCTGTCAAAGTAAATAACTTTTCCATTTCAAAGAGAGCTATTCCAATTAGGGAAAGAAGGGATGGAGGAGCTGAAAGAAATGAGGAAGCCACAGAAAAGAAGTGGAGGAGGGAGGGCAGGATGAAGGGGAGGTGGAGATGGAGGGAGATGGAAGGGGAGGAGAGTGGGAGTGAAAGTCATTGGGATGTTGTCGGATTTAAAGAGAAAAGCGGCGGAGGTGGTATGGAAACAGGAAATCAATTGTTTGGTCTGCTTTTCTGGCTGTGTATGCAGAAAGACTGAACATTGGATGTGTGTGTTTATGTGACTCAGAGAGAAAAAGACTAAAAGCCGCAGAAAAGAACTGAAGCTTTGGATTAGGGTGACGCAAAGACAGAGGTCAAGACCGGCGGTACTTTCCCATTTTCCATGTGTGACGCCAATAGATTTTTAAGTAACAGGTGAAATTAGGGGCCACAAATCGTGTGAAATGGTTAAGTGTTTATGAGTATTTATTTTGAGTGTAATAAGACGATGGTTTTTGTGATGATTACAGAAGATTCTAATAAAAGCTGATCTACATCTGTTTTTATGTAACAAAGTTTAAGATACAGATCACACAACAATGCCGGGTTCCATTAGAAATTGTGAAATGTTGTTGCTTTAGAATTTAAAACAATTGAACAATACATTTGTAATCCCTTTTTCTGAAATTATTTAAAATTGGTCCCATTAAAGGATCCTCAGTAACAAAACTGAAGGTCAGGTTGGGATTTCAACCATCATGTAGATAAAAGGGGGACTACATACGACCAACAGGCCATGCAGCAGTCATGTTAATTATTGATAAGGGTGTCCTATGACCCAGACTATTGATCGAGCAAAAATCGCAGCCCCAGTTATTTCACAGCCGTCATATCATGTGGCTGCTGCCGTTGTGTATGTGTGCATGTGTCTTTGCACACGTGTATGTGTGCAGCTCTTTAAAAGTGAATGAAGAGATTGTATTTCAGTTGTCATTATGTAGAAAGTAACAGGACATTGTGTCAGACCCTTATATGTGAGTATTTGCAAATTTGTGTGTGTTTGTGCACATCTCTGTGTGTGTTTAAGTATGACAAAGGACTACTTACAGCAAAACGTACATGCTGTTCCTGCTGCTGTTATTGATTTGAAAATAAATAAAAGATGATTCAAGGGGGTAACATTCATGTTTTTCTGCTCTGCAAATATTTAATTTTCTGACTATTTCTCAAGGCAGTTGTGATTGTGATTGCGTGCGTGTCTGTGCATGTGTTATTTCTACACACACATCTCTTAATTAATCACACATACTCTGTCATCTGAAGAGGTGCTGCGTTTCCTCTCTTGGGGCACACAAACGCGCACGCACAGATGCTACTACACATGATATCATACCCTGCCACGCACCAGCACAGACTGCTGGTGAATGTCAGTGTAACACATTCTGGTTCTCCTGTAGATGAGGAGTCAACCTCCTGCGAGCCAAATCTGATTTTACCATCAGCCTCTGTCAGAGTTTCTTTTTCATCCTGGCAGACACACGGGGAAGAAACAGGACCTTTATTATCCTTTTCCAACTGTTATAAAAATATTTTTAGGGCTGCGGTCATGAAAATACGACATATCACTATACTGTCATATGAAAAGCTTACACTGTAAGTTCAGCTTTGGTTATTAATTTTTACACTAAAAGTTAATGAGATCCACTCCCTGCCTAATAGGTTTCATGTCTGTGTTATGCACTGAAAGGTCCTATATTTTTAACTTTCACATGGAAACAAGGTTGTTTCCCCAATTTAACACGTTTAACAAGTTTTGACTTGCCAGAGTCATTCATCCAACTGTAGTAAGATGTTAACTTCATCCAGCCATTGCAGAAGACCATGTTTAAAGGATACGCCTGGTGATATTATGTTTTTTATACACATTGATTCTTGTAAGCTGCATTTTTGGTGTGTTCAAAGACATTGTTCTGCATAATAGAACTTAATTATTATCTAAAAAATGTTAAAAAATATTAAACAGAACTCATTTTGGCAAAAACCTTTTTTGTTTTCTTTATTTGATACAAGACTAATTTGTCTTAGTCTGACAGAACAAGAACAGAAATATGACTTAATATGTGACATCTGAACGGGAACACTAAGAAATATGTTTGCCAGCAACTCCTCCGATGAATGTACTACACATATCTATCTTGCTAATCCGCAGTGATGCCAGAAGTTAGTACATATGGTAGCTAAATGAAAACAGATCCAGCTGGACTCAAGCCCAGTTGTTTAACTGTCCAACAAATGGAGTGAACGCATCTTTGTTTGGTGTTATCCAGGGGTGAACTGTTAGGAGCATGTGTGCTCTGTCATAGATTATAAATAGGTAGAGGGATCAGATGAAAGCTTACTGTCCCACTGCTATGAGATCAATTCATTTTAACTTCTGTTTATTCACACTTCTGTTTTATGTTCCCTATGCATTCCTGCTGACCCAGCAGTTATCGCTCTGCTTCTCTTACCTGATTGGCTGGGGGCGCTGGCTGTCATGTCTAATATCCTCGTGTGTTCTCCAATCAGGGTGGTCTGTTTTGTGTGTGTCAGCACAAGTGTTGTGGTTGTCATTTCATCAGTAGGATCACAATAGGGCTGGTTAAAACCACATTCTATTACTCTCACACACACATGCACTTTAGTAGATGGGATGTAGTGGAGTATTTAGTGCAGCATGGGAACCTTGGCATGCCAGTGTCAGTGATGTATATGGCAGTAGTGTTGGCCTGTGCAGGAGCGTGTTGTCCACCACTGGGATCTGTCAGACCTGTTCTGCTGAGCCCACACATTCTGCTGGCTCGCGCTGTTGCTGCTAGCCATTTTGTAAGTCTAGTGTATGTGTATGTGTATGTGAGCATGTGAAAGCGAGAGAGAGAGTTTCTTTGTGTATGTGTCCCTTGTGTATGCAGTAAATGTCCATGTCATCACATCGCATTGCCTGTCATGTTTAAAGACATTGAATTTCTGCCATATTTATGCAATACTGGATAAATACAGCATTTGATTAGGTGAGCTGTGTTATTTAGGTTTGCAATTATTGTGCACTTGTATTAAAAATTCCTCTAGCTCTTGAAAATAATGTACTTTTGATGCCAAACCACAGTGATTATGACCAGGAATTGAAACAGGCTTTTTGTAGGCTTGAATGCTTTGTATCCCACTATTAAGTCTAGATAAGAGTTTTAACCCATTTGAAAAAAAGTAAAGAGTTGAGAATAAAAGAGTGAGGTGGAACTAAATAGAAAGAGAAAAGCAGGGGAAAAAACAGATTTTCTTTAAATTATCCCCTCTGCTTGAGCTTCCTTCCTTCGCACATGCACAAACACACATGTAATATGCTTTACACAGGTGGAGTGCCACCCTCCCTGCACAGATTGCAACAGATTTGTGGTGAGGAGGAGTTAAAAGAGCTGCTGAGTGCAGATTTAATACCGCAGATATTTAAAGAGAAGATCCCTTTTATCTGAGGGGACAATTTGCATTATTCATGTTGTGCCTTCTGAGAGATGAACAGAGAGAGAAACAGAGACAAAGACATTTCCGAAAATTATTGTTTTTTTTCTTTGTTTTTTTTTTTTTTTTTTTTTTACCAGCAGTCAGTGGGTTCTTGTTAGATTAACATCAGATTTACATTCAGTTTGTTTGCCGCATGTATGTGAGTGCATTAAATATTCGCCATATTCCATTTCGTATGTATTTTTATTGTAGGTGTTCTGATAAAAAAAAATGCAGCTCTGAGATAGCTGTCAATGTGCTAGCACAGCATAGTGGCTCATGGATCTGTATCTGTTCTTTTGTCTACAGTGTGTAGGGTGGGATTCTACAAATCTACTCTGGGGAACACAGAGTGTTCAAAGTGTCCACCTCATAGCTTCTCTCACCATGAAGGGTCGTTGCACTGTGGCTGTGAGAAAAACTACTTCCGTCCTGAGGGAGACCCCGCCTCCATGGCCTGTACTCGTAAGTGTGTGTGTGCATGTTCATGTTTGTGTGAATAGTTCACCACTTTAGGATGATATATCATGTAAGGAGTCAAAGGCACTCTCATATGAAAAAGCTACTGATGTTATGTTTTCAGACCAGATCTGACCCAGTATTGTGCGAGGATTATTCTCATTAACCCATAAAGCGTGCAATGAAATCTGTCTTGACCCTGCCTTGAATAGCTGTTTATCCCTATTAGTTTGGCTTCCACTGACTTTTAGTGTCCCAGTATGCTATAAATGCTTTCAGATGTTTCTTTACACTCAGTCCCATTTGAGGAACACCACTGGTTCATGGCAAGTCTTATAAAACAAAACACTATTATGTTGCACACATTAATTGACAATTATGATATTACATACACACTATATCAAAATGTTTAATCCAGAAAATTTTAAAGTGTACCTAAAAACTATCAGTTTTGTTACTGATTCTAATGAAAACAGTCTAGCAGCGTTTACACTGTAATTTCCTAGTATGTGGCATCTCATTTACAGTTGAATTCCTACAATACAATAATACACTTTATTATTATCATGTGTAATTTCCCAACTCAACAGTAAAACTATCTTGCTAATTGACAAAAATGGTTAATATTCCCCATTTATTTAAAGGTCATTGAAGACACAGCTGCCCAAAGAGTCTTTATCACCTTTTCTCCTCTCTACATGATTGTTTTGAATCCTTCTGATTCAGACGAATAGCAGATGCTGATGCCTCTGCAAGCCTTCCAAAATGCATTCCCCATAAAACTATAAATCACCGCATTCCCTGATGTTAGATTATGGATACATTCGTTACTAAAGGGGCTAGGAAGGAAAAAATTATCATGTGGAGAACAGTGGAAAATACAAATTGATGCCCACAGCCACAGGCAGACTCCTAATTAGAAAGACTGTCACGGCAGGTCCCTGTTGTGATTATCTCAACACCATCTTGTCAGCTAGGCAAATTTCACCTCATTGGGACAGACTGAGCAACGTGAGGGCTGTGAGTGAATAGATAAGTTGTTAGAAGATAATGATCATGATTATCTTAGAAAAGGAATTTTACTGTTAGCGGTGTTGTAGAGGTTGTTTAGAGTTGACTCTGGGAATTGAAAAACGGTTGCAGAAATCTATGAGGGCAGGAACATGACAATACTAAACTTAAAAATATTTAACAGCTGCTGTAACGTGATGTGCCTGCTCTCTAGAATTCAGTTCCACCAATTAAAAATGCATTAATTCATTCCCCCTGTCCCATAGTACTGCCTCCAAATTAGCACAAAAATGCACAAAAGTGTTGGTCGCTCTTGCTGATCTTTACATTAGTGTAACTTCATGAAAGACACTGTGCAATAACTTTTTTTATTTTAAAGTTTTACCATCTGCAGACATTGTCAGTGATAACTAAAAGGCTGGAAAGAGGCTAAAGAAAACTGTTAGTTATGTAAGTCCCCTTCTGAGTGACTGGGGATTACATATCCCCACATCCTTGGTTCTTACACACCATAATTGGTGTCATGTGTTAATTTTATGTCTATGTATTATTTTGACATTTGGAATTACGAGATGATTGTCTGCACATGTACACGTGAACGTCTGTACAGGTAACATCAGATGTGAATTACAGTTCCAAAACTTTGATGTGGTCAGTGCTGTGTAAGCGAGCCAGAGGACTGTCAGGGTCAGATTAGTATCAAAGAAAATGGAGTCTCACTTTTCAGAGACATATAAAAATGTTTAAAAATAGATAACATTTAATAAGCTAACACCGTGTTCTAAAGAGTTCCTGTGCATCTAAGAAGGAAAGGAAATCAAATAATCATAATCACATCCCATTCATAGTAATTGGATGTGAACTTTGGGAATTTCTGTTCTGTCTGAGCTATAATTTAAAATTAAATCAGACACAAACATACCTTCTATTCTTTTACCACAATTTGAATGGTATTGGTGTCTTATTGTCTTACTGCTGTCTTTTAATTAAAATATTTTCCTCTCCCATGCATCACAATACATTTGATCCTCATGCACCTAAACAGTGATGGCTTATCTGGATAATGGAATGTGCTGATTTTATTCCAGTTTCACTCTATGCTTTATCAGCAATTGAGCATGGTTATTGGGTTTCATAATTGGTTTCTGGAGCCTACTGTTTTTAATTGTGGTGGCTATTTTCACTTTTAAACCCTGGTTGTGACAGATTATACTTTGGTAGGTTACAGAATTGTTCTTAAACATCAGTGTCATGTTAGATTTCTTACAAGAAACATGTCTCAAGAAGTCTTTTATTAAGATTTCTGAGACTTGCACCTTGATGTAACTTTCTGCTGCGTTTTTCTTTTTTCTTTTCCTCTCTTACACAAACACAGACTATGCAGATTATTGAGATGACTGAGGTATGCATAGTTTGGGAGTGAAGTAAAATGTTGTCAACTCAAACAAACCAAACAAAGCATTTTATCTCAAGACACAATCCACTAAGCCCATTTCAATCTCATTCCCTCCTCCTCCATGCTCAAGTCCTCAGCGGAGTTATTTGGCAGTTTTGTTTTGTCCTCCATATAATTACTGTCATAGCTTTGATATGAAAATCTGGAAATATTCAGCGTGATCTGTTTGTAATAAGACGTTTGTACTTTTGTCAGTCTGAGTTTGTCAGAGTGTTTATTTTAGATTTTTCTTTCTGGAAGAGGCTGTGATATGCCCTTCTCTTCAGAAAAAGAGAGGGAAAACAAATATATTATAATTCAACCCTGATATTACAAAAAACAGGCTGTACTATATATATATATATATATATTGTGCAGCATTCATTATAATATTTTTTTAATGCACAAACTACACTACTTTGTGGTACTTTAAAGACCATGCATAGTGCTTCATTCCAACCTTCATCTGTCTACTAGGTCCTCCTTCAGCTCCACGAAATGTGATCTCTTCCATCAACGAAACTTCCGTTATCCTGGACTGGAGCTGGCCAGAGGACACTGGGGGGCGCAGGGACATCACCTTCACTGTGGTCTGCAAACGCTGCCGCGTTGTCGCTGCTAATGGTAGTAACGGTGGCACCCAGCGTTGTGAGCCTTGTCGTAGCAGTGTTCGCTTTCTGCCAAGAGCCACGGGCCTCCACAACACCACGGTGACGGTGGGCGACCTGCTAGCTCACACTAACTACACGTTTGAGATTGAAGCGCAGAATGGTGTGTCAGCACTGGCACCCAAGATGAGGCAGTACGCTGCTGTCACCATCACCACCAACCAAGCTGGTAAGATGTCACAGCAGATGGGTAGATAGATGAAGGCATTGATTCAGATAATCAGATATACATAATTTAATGCTATATTTTTTTCCTTATACATCCACTGTGCCAGATTACTTTTTAAGTATTTGCACGTAAAGGTCTACCAGCTGCCTCAGTGAACTACCATTCTTGTGTTTGGTAACATACTGTATGATTGACAATTGCTGCACTGTAGAATATACAGAACATCTGCATCAAGAAAAAAAAAAGCACTAGTATCCACTTCCTGCAGGGACATAACATGGAGAAAAACAAGAGCAAAATGCATGATTTTTCTGTCAGATGTGGATGACACTGTGGTTTATGGGTGAACCTCTACCCCAGTTGGAATCTGATGGGGTTTGTTTCATCTCTTTAATTCACAAGATCATTCAAATATCTGTAGAGTTTAGACTGTAACACATGTTTAGATGGAAGAACAAATAAAGACCACAGATGTTACTCGAAGGTCAATACTTGCAAGGTACAGTATATGTCAAAGAAACTCACTATTTCAAGTAATAGGGTTTAGCAAATGACAGTGGTCCTCAGTAACACATCAAAAATACTTTCTACATGATTTTTATCTCTGCAAATCCTGCTTTAATTAGTATGAGTCACATCATCGTTTCAACAAAATGACGCTGCTAAATTCACAGACTGGAGCGTCATTTGTGTGAACGGCTCCATTAATTTTCAGTGAATGTTTTGTACACGACACTCTCTAATTTGCAAGTTTTATGCTGCTTTTTTATTTAGACCTATGACTGTGAAGTTGAAGACAACACCTTTAATGTCCTGACACTATGTGTATTATATTATACAAATGTATACATGAAAAAAAGTAGGTAAAATGCATGCAGCTCTCTCCCATCTTTTTGCTCTCTTTTCAAATATCCTTATCACATAATACCCTAGCCTATGGTGTATGTGCTCCAAACATATGTACTCCAACCGTCAGCCCCGGACATTTACAAGCCGATCCCAGGCCGCTATTCTCTTGTTTAACGACCGGTATCGAATGGCTTCCTCCTTTGCAAAAAATATCTTATCCTTTTAACAGACGGTTTTAATATAAGGATGGGCTCCTAAAACTCCCAACAATCTTTTATACAAATATCTCTCCACACATCCAGAATAAAAAGTCAAAGGGAAATGAAATCAAATTCCAAGTAAATGTAGCTGCAGTAGAAAGTGCCAAACCTCAGAAATCTGTGACTCTAGGAAGGAATGCATTGAAGTTCATGAGTTTATTCTGAACTCGCCCCTGACTATTCTATTAAACAGTTTTTCTATGTGTTTGTTCATGTTTTGTGTCAACAGCCCAGCATGTTTCTGTTTTCCTTTCAATCTCTCTCTTTCATTTTCCTTTACCTTTCGCTCTTCATCTGGACACATCAGTCCTTCTCTCCTTTCAAACCCAACCCACAGCCAGTCATTCTCTCCTCTTTATGTGTTTCCACATTTCTCTGTAGGGCTTTTTTTTTTTTTACCTCAAACACTTGGAAGGTGGTTTTTGAGCAGAGTGAACAGATGGGCGTTTCTCTCATAAGTTGTCATACAGCAAGGTCAGACTTACACAATTCATCACATCAGTGATGATAGGCAGATGGCAAGAGTGTGGATTTAAATATCATGATCAGAGTATGTGCATTTTGAAGCTTGACACAATGGAATGTGGTGTACTTCAACTTCTTTGATAGTTTGGATTTGTATCCAGACATGAGCTTTGTGCTCCTGCTTTATTTCAGCGATATAGAAGTTGCTTAATTATGGGTGAATTAGCACTTTTTCAGATAGTTTTTCAGTGCAAACATACAACATGCTGTATGTGTTTAACAAAAAACTCAAGAGTAAACATGCACACATATACAGTGTACGGATAAATATTCTAAATCCTATATACTATGTAAACTATAAAGAAGAAAATGGTCAGTGTGATAATATGCAAATGTGAAAGTTTGTATGTAGAATCTCTGTTTGATATACAGTACTGTGCAAAAGTTTTAGGCCACTATTGTTGGTCACCAGATTAGTTTTTTAGCAGTGCTATGATGTCCATATATGTTTATTTC
>JAUBNQ010000013.1:15069707-15086043 GCA_032353495.1 Ctenopoma kingsleyae
AGATTTCTATACAGAGATCACACTATTGACTATTGGGACTATTTGTCACTTTAGCCTAAAGAAGCTGTTTTTTGTTATTATTTTTTTTTTGTTTTTTATTGTGTACATATTGTCTATATTTCCTAGATGTATTCTAATAAATAATAATAATAATCACAAAAATAAATATATATGATCATAATAGCACTCCCAAAACTAATGGTGGCCTAACACTTATAGGTTATATTTATCATAACCTTGTAATAATTTATTATTATCTTGGCCTTTTTAAAGCGACAAGACAGAAAAGGAAGTAACCATAGATTTTGGGTTTGTAGAATAAGTAAGATAAGGAAGGACATAGGCCATTTGTCATCATAATAAAAAAGATCAATAGGGAACAAAAGCTACACAGTCTAAATGAAAAAGACAACTTGGTTGAGGAAAGACGAGTCCACTGTTATAATCTGTGTGTGGTTAGCAAGGGGGATTCTCTTTGCAATCTGAATACATATTAGATTTGAAGAGAGCTTATCAACACTAAGAGGGTTGTGTGTGCTCTGAATATTAAAAACCATCTTTAATGTTTGAGTGATCATCAGAAGAGATGGGTCTTGGTTTTCCCATATTATAAATCAGAACACATACAAGCAATCCGATTTGCACACACACTCATACACAGAAAAGCACAGAAACACACACCTTAACACTATACCCAGCTTCATCACCACACACTCACAGTCTTCTTTCTCTCTCTAACAAATATCTCAGCCTGCAGCTGCACGCTCTCCATCAGCCCTGAGAGTTTACAAGGATTAGCTATGTCAGTGCACTATAGCCCCACCCGTCTATGCACTTTCTCTCACCTACACACACACACACATACAGATGCCAAAGCTGTTAAAAGCTGGATTAAGTGTTTCCCTGGGAAGGCAGTGTGTCCTGGCTTTGCTGTCAAGGTACTGTCAAAAATCTCTGCTCCTTTCGTCTCCTTTGCCCTCCACTCATAACTATGCTAACTACAGAGTAATGGTGATCCACAAGACTTAGACTCAAGCAGTCTAATATCAATCATCAGCTTAGCAAAATTAGTTGAACATAGATTTATTTACCTGTTTCCTGTTGTGAATCTGGTACATTTAGACTGTGAAAGACCAATACCCGTGCAATCAAAGGGAAAGAACTTTTTCTGTAGAGCATATAGGCTTCTTCTGTGATTCAATCTGACAAGGTTTTGAGAGATTGTGGGTGGATTTTGATATGATGAATGAAATACATTTTACAAAACAGCACTTTTTAAAAGGGCCTAAATCCTTTTTTAAGCCACTTGACAGCATCTGCACTGAATTCCATAGTATTATGACCAATAAATTACTATCACTTCTAATAGTCCACCAGTCTTGTACATGATAAATAGACGCATCCCAACAGCTGTATCATGTCCCTCATGTCACAGGTGAATGTCACTTTTAAGGCCATTATGGGCCTGGTATGCTGTTATCAGTTTCACAGTTGTACCATAGACAGCAACAGAGTGTCAGCAAATTAAGTGCTTGGCAATGGACATGTAGAGAGAGGCAAGCAAGAAGAAGGAAAAGGAGGAGGAGAGGAACTTGAAGCTGCCTCCAGGCGGCCTAGACACAGTAAATCATTACCACCATAAACCACAGAGCCAATAAAAAGCACAGCCTCACTCGGCTATCAGAACCAGAGAGAGAGGAGGAGCAAGGGGTATAGAAACAGATTCTCCCCATCTGGATTCATTACAGGAGAAAAAATAACTTCCCGCGGAAATACACACGAGTACATGTGTGGAACGACACAAACAAACACACACAGAAACACTCTGCAGCTATATAATCACAATCAAGAAAGGCTCGAACATTTCAAAGACAAACATGTTTTTTCCTGTGGTCTAATAAAATTAAAAGTCGATGCCTCAGATGCCACACTGGCCCCAGAGCTGCCTGGCAATTAGAGAGCAGTAAAAAAGGGAAATGAGAAAGGGAGTGAAGAGAGAGACAGAATGAAGGAGGGGTGCAGGGCTTGATAGAGGAGGGATGTGCTGAATTACTAGATTGGGACCATGTGAACTGCCTGAGGGAAGACGATGCATGGCCGAGGGATTGGCAGGGAAGATGGCGAGAGAGAAAGCACCAAACTGAAAGGGATGGGGAAAGCAGAAAGAGAAAAGGAAAGAGGCAGTTTGGGTTTTATATTTAAATTACAACAATTTTACAAACTGCAGCGGAACAATGGATGCTACAACAAATGGAAATGGACAAACCACTGTGGTGTGATGACAAATTGCTTCTTAAGCAATATAAACAGGAATTTCTGTAATGTTTTCAGTGTGGAACTAAATAATTGATTGAATGGGAGTTTCATATTGTCACCAGCTCCAAAAACAGTTGATGTGGTAACCAAGCACAGCCTTGTTTTGCTTTATTTTGATGAAACTGGCCAGTGATTCCTCCTAGAGATTACTCCTCAAATTTGAATTGGCAGACGTTTCTGTGTTTGTTCAGCAATGGTGGTTATTGCTGCTTATACAGTAGCAACCGCTGTATTTTTCTATATTTATTCTGAAAAAAGCATAATTATGTTTTCTTCTGAGATTTTTCCTTAGCAAGACCAAGCAGACACTGTTTTAATAATCATAAATTGCAAGGCTGCCATTCATTTTATACATTTTAATCTGCTATAGAAAAATGTTTGATTTGTTCATATAAGATAAAAACATTTATGTGAAGGTTTCTAGTCGACAGAAATGTGCATGAACTGAATGAAACTGATGGAAAACGAGGCCGTTTCTTCACTTCAGTTTAATCTATATAGTAAAATGAATGAATTTTTATTTTGATCAATTTAACAGATTTCACTGACCATGTGTGAATTTATTGCAGCCCCACTGGGCTTTAGCAATTTGAATTAGACAAACAGAAATCATAGAACACAGGTGGACTCAACTTCCACTGAAAATAACAATAAAAGAGCTCACTCTGTCTTTCTCTCACACACTGCCTCTGTGTCTCCCACCCAGCTCCGTCTCCTGTAACAGTGATCAAAAAGGAGAAGACGTCTCGAAACAGTGTTTCTCTCTCCTGGGTGGAGCCAGAAAGACCCAACGGCATTATCCTCGACTATGAGATCAAATACTACGAAAAGGTTGGTGTTGGATATATTACTGTTAAAAGTTTATGGCATCTGATGAAAAGGTTTCCGCAAGTTTGCTCACACATTTATCGTCCCGTAGAAAAGTAGAACATACTCAGCGATGCTGGGTAAAGCATGAAAGACTTTTACCGGCCAAGACAGTTTACTTTCTATCAGCTTCCTAAATGTGTGGATGGAATAAAATAATGTTATTTTTTTCAATTAACTCAAGAAACTGAATAAGCTTTGGGGTTTTTAAATTTCCCTCTTACATAAAATAGTTTGTTTGTGTGGAAATGGTATAAACCCGATGTTCTCCAGGATCTCAAACTACAACTACAAAAAACAATGTCACCTTTTGTCTTACCCTGTTTCCTCTTCTCCTTTCTCACATTTCCTTTCCTTTTTCTTTCCTACAAATCCTCCTTTCTCTTGTAGTTGTTTACCTCCATCTTTTCTTTTTGTTCCAGCTTATCTTTCTGTCTCTATTTTTCCTTCTATTGCTTATTTTACCTTTTATCTCCTCTTTCCATCTCTCCTTCTATCTCTCATCCTGTCCTCCTCTCCCCTCCGCTCCTTAATGGAGACAAGTTTTATGGCAGACAGTAAATGCGTCTGTGGGGTCGCTCATTCCTCTGTGAGGGAAATTAGTGCAGAACGAATTACACTGGCTTTCAGCACCAATGCTGTGCTATGGCTGACATTTGATGGTGAAATTAGCTGTGGATGCAAGTTTAATCACTCTGGGAGATTCAGTGTGTGTGTGTCTATATTTGTGTGTCCCACAGTTTGCTTGAATGCCAACAGTGGACCCTAATCTCTTGATTAGTAGGCTGACAGAAGCTGTTTCCTCACTAAACTCTGTTCCCTGCTTAGCCACCCTTACCTAAGATGTTAAAATAAGGCCAGAAAACAACGAGAGAAAAAGTTAATGACTGATTCTAGATCAGTTCTCGCTGCAGGTCTAATTCTCCACTGTGGTTATCCAATCACACACACACTCACTCACTACTAGAAATATATATTCGTTCAAAGAGGAATGGGAAAGGAAAGTGTAAAGGAGAACGCTAAGAAGGAATCTGTGTGACAAACTCTCTGGACCTTTCCACTGAGCCCTGTTAATCATTGTCTCTCAGGAATTTCTGGAGACAGACACACAAACACACAAAGACACACAAACCAAGTTCCCAGAAGATTCTCCACAGTAGCCATACATACCCAGGGATTTCAAACCCCAGACAAAGGGCTCTTCCATGCAGAAGAATAAACTGGGACAACCAGAGGAGACCCCCATAATAACCCAGGATAGAGGTCTTTTCGTGTGGCAGTCAGAGGGACGCTGACTGTCTCCAGCATGCCAAGGATCAAGGCCATGGGAGGACAAGAGTTGGAGCACAAATTCCCCACACCAAGACCACACCATGACTCACTTATGAGACAGAAAGACGTTTGCACATACACACGCACAGACATAATTGCATACACACATAAACAAGAAGGTGAAACAAAACACAAAAACAGATTGAGTGAGATGAAAAGAGTGAGCTTTCAGCAAGAAGGTGCTCTGCTTTGCTGCATTAGAAATTCTTTGCACTTTTTTGTATTTGTGGTTTTTCTTGACTGTATTTAGACAAGCTTAAAACAGACGCACACAGTACAGTACAGTACATTTCCCTATAATCCAATTGTATATCAATTTGCTAATGGCTGTAACATTACTTAAAGTATGAAAGTGGACATTGTCCAACAACTACAAAACATACTGCATATAGCCACCCCTGTCTCCTAAAAGTTATGTTGCTATGCAACTAAACTGCAAACATAATCACAGGCTGGATTATACTCCACTGCTACATATTTTTTGAATGAATGAAGCGCTAAATTTATTAACAGAAAGCAAATGGCAAGGAGGTGGATGTGAAGAGTGGAGTTTGTATAATGCTTGGGACTGTTACACCACAGATCCAAGTCCAGAATGCCATGTGTGGTTAAGTTTAGGCAAGACATACACTTTGTTCAGTAAAAAATCATAGTTTTGTTCAAAGGTTAATAAACATGACGTGTATAACGGGACAGACCACAATTTTCCCTTAACCAAGTTGTGTGAGTGCCTAAACCCAGCTCTAACAAAGTTTAAGAAGGCTGTAGCCAAACAAAGTTGAAGTTGTACTGCAAGATTAGCTATTTTGACAGAATTTGAAAGTTGTCTGGGAACATTTTACTGACTCAACATGCATGTGACTTGCCGTTTATGTTAATTGTTAATTGTTATATGCAAACACTATTTGACTCACTGTGCCCCCAAGTCAACACCTGAGGTGCTATGTAAAGTGTTAACAAGCCAGTAGCAAAAATAATGTTAAATGCAGTTGTTCCTTTAAAAAAACACAAAATAAAACACTTACGACCATGTCTCACAGTTATAAAGCCAGGCCTAAATGCTCAACATGCTAAGGCTGTTTACTTGCTGGGTGATACAGAATTCTTGGGAATTCCCAACCAAAAAGCTTCCCAGAAGAAGAAACGTTTTTCATCTTTGGAAAATCCAGGCTAACTGTATTATCTTCCTGTCACTTTAACAGGAAAAGGGCCGTTCTGCAGCCGATAAGTGTTTCCAAGTGCACTTTGTGAAAATACAATTTGTGGGAATACACTTTGCTGATTATTTTTGCATGTTTTATCATCATAATCTAAAGAGCAAAAAGAGAGCTTCAGATCTACTTTAATTTGGGCTGTTTATTTAGTCTTAGATGGAAGGAATGCTGACTGAAAAACTGTATTTACAAGACTTCTGCTTTACATCTCCTGTTTTTGGGGGTTTGTATGTGTTTGCATGTACGTATGAATGTGTGTGTGTGTTATACAAGCTATAATTTGCTACAGCTTTGTTTACTTTATCAAAGCAGAACACAGCACAGAGGCCATATTAAATTCTAGCAGTGTTCTGGTGAGACGCACTGGCACAGCACATAGTCAACAATCACAGTTTGTTGGGCTGTGACATGCATACAGAGGTCTAACCTTAATGTCTTTACATATCACTAATACACATACACACAAGGGTGCTTCTGCTACACTTGTGTGTGATTTTTCAGGAGGTCTCATGCTGTCCTGAGTGCTGAACAGTCACAAGCTCGACTAGATTTACGGTTGATGAATACTTGTCCCAGTTCATGTCTGGTGTATCAGTTACCCCCTCACACACATAATAGTTTAAAACTTTAAGCACCATAAAACTTTGATCCACTCCATTAAAGGGCGTGAAGTTTCTTTTGGACTCTGCCTGTGTGTGTGTGTGTGTGTGTGTGTGTGTGTGTGTGTGTGTGTGTGTGTGTGTGTGTGTGCGCCCGTCTGTAAGTATTTATGCCGTTGCATTTACCAATGAATACCTCTTAATAAGTAGGTCTATAAAATGAGCATCTGACTGTGCCTGGACACGGTTTGACTTTGAATGATTTTTATGAGCTTGGCTATGTTGCAAAACATGTAGCTTATTTTCAGTATGGTTGAAGTCATCCCTAATAGGTTGTCCTTAAGATTTAATCATAATATGATTTCAGTGCATGGATGGGCTCAGTAATTTCCACTATAAGGCACAGACAGAGAAAATGATATTTGTTGACAGCTGTTGCCGGGTCGCTAACTTTGTCCCTCTCCAGTTTTTGATGCCAACCAGTCTTATACATTATCCATCACAATATTTTTTGTGCCTAAGTGTTTGCAAACACACTGGTTCTTCATTATGTTCCATTCAACTTTCTCTCCTGTCAGTCTCCTTGACAGCAAGAGATTAGCTTATGTAATGTAGCATTCCCATTTTACCACGTTATTGTATTTACATGTTCATTAATATCTTCTTATGATATCTTCTCTCTATTAAAAGAAAATTACATTATATCGCTGTATAATTCCTGTTGAACAGTCTGCATATAAATAAAATAAAATGAGCAATTTACACACACCATCTTTGGTGCATGTGAAAGAGGTGTAAATCAACAGGACACAGCCACATTGTTTTTTTTGGAGGAAAGATACTGCATATATTTTACATCGGTTCTCTAAAAATGCATTGTAGAATAACTTTTTTGTTTTTTTAATCTGTATTTACCCTAAAACTGGGTATGGTAATAACTAGTGTGTCTTACCATATGGAAAGTCGAGTGTTTGGTCCACCCAGCCTTGGTGATTTTAGTTAGGTTTCAGGGACGGCAATGTTGATTAGCACCACTAATTCATGTGATAGTGACAGTAACACAGCTAAGATCACGCTTAATTTTTTTCTTTATAAACACATTCATATTTTCGAGGTCCATCATCAATATGTCCCACTCATAAGGTTTTTTTCCTCACTTGGCGATGAGAGCAGTGACCACAGAACCACCAGTTTCAAAAGATATGTTTTCTTTTAGGACATCAACTGACTTTCCACTTCTGCCTCTGTCTGACTTCTTTCCTCTTTTGATCTACGTCCTGTCTGTATACTTGGTTCAAACTAATCAGGATTTCCACAAAAGTCAAATGACTCTCTATTTTCCTTGTAGTCCACAAGGAAATGAGACATTACACAATTCTTGTCAGTTAACTTAAAAAGTACAATGGTAGAAGTTAGCCTCATGTAAACAAACCAGCCCTGGTGAAAGGTTATGTCCGAATGATCACTTCAGCCGGCAAGTTGCCCCAGATTCCTATGCTGTGAGCTGTAATGCATACTCCAGATGGCTATATCATGTATTTATTTTCATTCTGGCTCAAAGATATGCATGAAAAATGACTTGACAACAAAATTAGCACAAGCTATGGAGTCACCATACCCACTTTTAGGGGAAATATAGCAGGTTCATAAAACCAAAATTATCCTTCAAAGTATGAATGATCATTACCTTCTTGTTGATCAAGTTTGATTTGATTTTTGCTTATTAGTCTATAAATATATATCCTTGTGAAACCCTGACATGGCACATACTTCTGCACAAATACAATACATAAACAGATTCAAATTAAACATTTTTATTCTCATTGTAGAAATCTGTTGAAATCAAAGTGCTACTTTTTATCTTTCCTTTTTCATATTTATGTGCTGTCCTCTTGTCTTTGCTCCACCATTTTTCTTCCCTCCACATCTGGAAACAATGTGCCAAATACAGACCTGGTGTGTAAATCCTCCTGTTATTTTATCAGTGGAGATCAGTAGGAGAAAAGTCATAAAATATCAGGGCATAATTCATCAGATTGAGAAGAAAGCTGCCAACTGGTCTGGGATCTTTGTGTGTGTCTGGGTGTGTGCACGTGCATACTGTTGTGTGTTGTACATATCATGCATGTCTTTTGTATTGATCAAAAGTTCAGACAAAATTGTAATATTGTTTTCTCATAAATGTAGGCTGTCATGCAAATTAAATTTTTTTTCACTGGCCTTCTCTTCCCTTTGTCATTTCTTTCTTACAGGAAGAGCAGGAGACCAGCTACACCATCCTTCGTGCTCGGGGTTGTAATGTGACTCTGAATGGTCTGAAGCCCAACACCGCCTACCTCCTGCAGATCAGAGCTCGCACCGCTGCAGGATATGGAGCTAGCAGCCCAAGTTTTCAGTTCGAAACCAGCCCTGACTGTAAGCTTAGCAAATAGTAGATGTTTACGGTAATTCCTTTACTGCTGTGGTGAAAAATATGGTTAGACTAATATGTTTGGTTTGCTGATTATGCACAAGGTTTATGAATGTTAAGATTTTGTTACTGTTCTGATTGGAACCACTTAAGTATGCATGCTATATTTGTGCAGCACTGTTTTACAGTCTTCATGTCCAGTGGTCTAATAGATGTTTCAAAGATGGTTGAGACTGAAGAAGCTACTTGGATGAGTAGTGACATATTTCGACCTAACAAGAAAAAAGTTCAGTTGTCCGATACAGATAGATGTTTCAAAGGCTTCCCTACCCTAAACAACACTCTTGTATTGATGCGGAGCATTTTTTCATGAAACTGATCCAAGTTAAATATCTAAGCATTTATTTGCACAACATATTACCTGTTAATCACTCACCTGTTAATTACTTAATTGTAATTGTGTCAAATACAACTTTTACACAGGACAGAAAGTTACAATAAATTAAATCAATATTTGCATTTGATAGTAAGCCATAGATGATGGTATACTTCCTTGTTTTCGGTTTTTCAGCAGCCTTTTCCATCTCCAGTGAGAGCAGCCAGGTCGTTCTAATTGCCATTTCCTCTGCCGTGGCCATCATCCTGCTCACCGTGCTGCTCTACGTACTGATTGGCAGGTCTGTCCACCACTCACTTGACCCAGTTTCCAGTTTCAGTGTCATCTTTTCCTCTGTTCCATGAGTGGTCCCTGAAGGCTGATTATATGTGTATTTTCAAAATGGCTATATTCCGGTTACCACCACACACTATAAATTTAATGTTTCACCTATTATGCAGTTTGCATCTACATCCAGTATCTTCTGTAGTTCCTGTAAGAATTGTGTGTGTGTACATGCCTGTGTGTGTGGCTGAAGTTGGCAGTCAGTACTGTTCAGAGAGAGTATAAATCCATGGCTCATTATAAGACTTACTGATCCTCTCTTGGCTTATAAGAGCTGGGATTACACACACACACACAGAGCATTCGCTAGCCTCCAGGCAGAGCCAACGGGTAAAATCTTATTGGGAGATGTGGCACTAGTTCTGACCTTTCTCTGTTTGGATTGGCAGGTTTTGTTGCCACAGCAAATCCAAACATCCTGATGAGAAAAGACTGCACTTTGGCAATGGCCACTGTAAGTACTGTACTCTGTTTCCCCAGGCATGGTTCGATCTGTCCTCTCTAGAATGTATAATTCTCCAGGTAGAAATACAAGTAGATAGTTAATTATAGATAATGTGACAGTTGCATCTGGGGAGATGTCTTTCATGGAGCACTTTCACACCAGTAAAAACAATGTTGTTGTTTTTTTTTAGAAAATATATTTCCAAGCCTGAAATTTTCCCCTTTACTTCAGTTCATTTGGTCATATGAGAAGACAGTAAGCAGACAAAGACCACGCTGAGAAAGAGGTTTCTCGGTCCATTTGCAAACCAATTCTAAAGATTTCAATTTGGAAACTAAAAAGGGAGCAAGTTCAGATTGTTCTTGTATCTGCAGTAAATACTTTTAAAATGAAATGTAAGATTTAAATAAGTTCTCACAATCACAGGCTTTACTCCAGAGAGAAGTATATTTGACAGATTTTTTTTGAGCAGTGATAAAAAAGTCTCATTCACATGGCTTTATCTTAAATTTTCATGTTTATTCATATGTTAAATCACCCTTGCTCCCTTTTGTTGCCTGTTTTTCCCCTGCCTTCATGAAGTTTGAATGGGTCAGATGCAGAACATAAATCTTCCTGCATAATAAAAAACAATTTTATTTAAGTTTGTCTTAAAACAATATTCACATGCCCGTTTAAACGTTTTTTTTTTTGGTCAGAGTGATTATTCGTCCTCTCCTTGCAGTGACCACGAAGAGACAAAAACACTGTCTTTTTGTGCATAAATGTGTGTATTTTTAAGTTTATGTAAAGATAATATTGGACTGAAGCAGCTGCAGTTAGACAAATCTTTCTTAGTCCTTAATATGTGTTTGTATAATAAATCAGCTGCATGTACATCTGGCTATGATTTTCCTGATTGAGATTTACTTTCACACATAAAAGCAGTATTACTTGGAGATATGCCAAATTGTCCAGCTTAGAAGCATCTCAAGTGTTGTTATTCAACCAAAAGATTTACTATTTTAACTGGCTCCTGGTTGAAAGTGTATTCTGGTCTGTTCCTTTTTTCATAATTGCTTCACATATTGAAAACTGCAACATCAAGCTTTGGTGTTTCAGGGAAAGAAAATCTGTTGTGCAGTCTTCAGTAGACACTTACTGTATGTCCTTGCAGATTTAAAAGTGATTAACACATTCAGAGAACATATGGACATAGGGACACACAAAGAACAAGGAACAGTGTTTAATGGTCATTAAATAACGCAACCTGCTCTCTGCCACTGCAGTGCGTCTCCCAGGTGTCAGAACCTACGTGGACCCCCATACATATGAGGACCCAAGCCAGGCTGTGCACGAGTTTGCCAAGGAACTGGATGCTTCCTGCATTGCCATTGATAAAGTGGTGGGAGCAGGTGAGACTAGAGACTAGTTGTATCAGACTTCTCTCTTTCAGAAGAGCAAAATTATACACACAAGGTGCCATTTCCAATCATGAGACTGGGTCTGCTTCAGTGTGCTATTAACAAAACACCTCCTGGACACTCTACCCAGGGAGCACCGCCCACCAAAGCCAAACAGACTACTTTCCCATATATATATATGTGTTACTTATTCCTTCATGCTCTATTTAAATGACAAAGACACACCAAGTTCACCTGTGTGGCATTTACTGCTCATCTGGGAATGAGAAAACACATATTCCACCTTGAGGTCATTTGTTTTCACTCTTCATCTATGATGGAGAGAGAGATGGTGAAAAGAAGAAGTTGTTTAGTGCATCTTCATTATTCCTTTTCTTCTCCTTCCTTTATTTTCTTCCCTACGTTCATTTGCCTGATGCTTTAAACTCGTATTAGGCCTAATATTGCAACAGTGAAACAAACTTCCTTTACTCACTTCTCCTCTCCTCATGTACACTTCAATAAGTTGAGCAGGAGTGCAGATGGGAGGGTAATGCATTATGATTCATGTCAAGTACAGGCAGAATAGATAGAGACTAAAAGACTCCAGATATAACGACAGGCCAGTCTCAAGAGCCCCTCGAGTCCTTCACACTGTAAAGCTGTCGGGATGGCCCAAGAGTCAAATACCTGACTCCACAATGGACTATGTCAGCCTTTAAAATGATAAAGTTGAGACGAAGCATACTAATCTCTATAGGGCTAGAGCAATCTATGGGTAGATATTGACTTCTTTTTTAAAATTAGAAATCAGGTATAGATGAATCAGTGTCATCTACTTCTGAAATGAACTACTGGTCAATACTATCCTGGTTTTATGTTGTACACGCAGCATCAGCCAGACCCTTTATAATGTCCATAGACTAAAGCACAAAACATGTGCATTAGTTGCATTGAGGGCAAATTAGGTTAAAACAGACAGATTGGACATCACAAACCATAGCATTTTAAATGTAGGACAGTTTATTGCAGGACTGTGTTAGCTTAGTTACTGTAGTCAATGTGTAACTACCAGCTTCAGTTGAGAAGTCTCTGTATCATCCTTCTAAAACCAATATAGGTTGAACACTGAAGAAGGTTACTATACATTTTTAATGTTCACAATGCACTACTGAGACAAGGTCTGTTTATTTTAGTGTGCCTCTGTACTTACAACTATTTCAGCAACTCCCAATAAGGATACTTTTACCTATGCTGGAAAACATTACATATTACTCTGTAACAAAAAAGATTATACATTTCTAAGCATTCAATAACTATAGCTCTCTTATTGAGCATGGATACTGTATGGATAGAAAACACACCAGAGGTGAGCATTAACACTTAAGCTCTGATGTTAACATTTTTGTCCGTCAACTCGAATGCAAAGTACCACCCATCTATGAGATTTTTATGAAGCCATATAAGCAGCATACCTCCTTTTCTCCATCTCTGCTTCAATCCCCATCTGTCTTCATTAAACATGTTAACAACAGACAGACTTTGATCTTGTTGCCAATCAGTGATTGTGTGCTAAAAGACAGAACACATGCTCCACTCTACTTACATGGGTCAGACTTTAACATCAAAGTGGGATACCTAGATCTGTTCAGAACAGGAAAGAAATGAGAGTCCCTAATCAAGCCTTATTAGACCGAGATCTTCTTTCCCGGAGTGGCTACATAAAAAAGGTGCCTTGGCCTGGCTTGTCTGTCCACTGCTGAGGGCCAGAAGAATAGAGCAGAGCAGGAAACAACAGGCAGGCTTTTGGTATTTAGACAGGTTGTAATTATTCTGGTTTAACTTATTCCAGACCCCATTGCTTCAAGTCCAAGGTTTGACCCACGGTCTCAGATCCAGAGCTGCTATGCAGAATGACTGTACTGGATGGAGAGAGATCTGCACATCTTCCCTCTGACATCACAACACATGAGCACACTCAATAGGTCATTTGCAATCACATGACTATTATGACACATGAAATTTGGACGGAGGGCAGTAGGCGAAAAGCAGAATGACAAGATGGAGAAAAGCCCATACTGTTCTAGTTTAGACGATATTACTAGAGTAGGTGAAAATAGAAAATCATGATACATGTTGGACGTAATCATTGTGTTAGGAAGAGTTGTGATGTTTCGAGAGAATTGAAAGACTGGCCTGCCATGGAGACAGTAGATGCTCATAGATATAAATATAGTGTAGTACATAAATATAGTAGTACAGTATACTGTCTTGTCTTAGGAAAATGTTTCTTGTCATATGAAGGAAATTACATCATCAGGAAATCAGCTATATGCATATACATTATGCACACACATAGACACACACATACAGACATACACACTCCACTCATCTTTAACTTTACAGCCAAATCCCTGTCAACAGCAGTTACATGGCTGACTGCCTTTGAAGTGTCCAGCCTGCCTACAAAGTTTCCAGTACCTTGTGAACACACACACGTAGGGGATGAAGTAAACACACACATCCCCTCATTGGCAAGGAATGCTAATTGATCTCTCCCAGAATGGATGTTGAGTCATGCTGTGTTTTAATTCGACATAGAAGAAAAGTTGAAAGGTTGCGGGACTATCTGTTATTTTTTTGGACTGTGGATTCAGCTGGATTAATTTCAAAGTGTATTACTCCATATGGTGTCATTATTACAGTTAGTGATCAGAACATATAATTATCCATTGATTTATGTCCAAAGCCAGTGAATACATTTCCTGATGAATGGGTGTTAAGCAATGGCAGTAAATTCTTTTCTGATTTCCAGCTTCATCTCTGGTTTATTACAAAGACGATTTTAATTTATTCTAAGAACATAAAGTACTTCTACCTCATGCTAAACTAGTCATGAAAGAGGTGAAACTTAAATAGTCATGGTTTAAGCATCTAAAAGTATCCTTTAAAAAATGGATGACAACTTGAATGCAGTTTCTGTGATTAAAAATGTCCACAGAAGACACTTCTTGTTTCCTTAATGTGGACAACAGAGGTGACATATATAAAGTTAGCATGACCCATAGTTAGTGAGTGTTCACAGAACCAGATTGGAAACATGCCCTTACAGTTAAATCATTTGTTTTTTTCTACAAAGTGAACCATAAATAATTAATTGCAGATGGAAAAGCTCTGTGGAGAATTAAATCATTTTCAGTGGATTTTCAACTGAACAAACATTTGGACTATTTCGTAATCATACACGATGACATATATACATATATATATATATATATATATATATATATGTACACATTCTAAATATACCTACATTTGTGGTCAAACAACAATGCATTGTGTTTTATGATTAAGGTTTCTGTCTTGTTGACTTTCATATATTTGGGATATTCATTTTGTTATGCTGCAACTTCTTAGGTGAGTTTGGCGAGGTGTGCAGTGGTCGCTTGAAGCTACCCAGTAAGAAGGAGATCTGTGTGGCCATCAAGACTCTTAAGGGAGGATATACAGACAAACAAAGACGGGACTTCCTCGCTGAAGCATCAATCATGGGACAGTTTGACCACCCCAACATTATCAGGCTGGAGGGGGTGGTAACACGCAGTAAGCATGCACGACTCATCATGACCTTCAGACACACCAAAGGAATTAACTTTATATGTATTAGTGAATTCTTTAAAATTAAAGTGCATCAACATTTTTTTGGAAAACAAGCAATCAATTGTTAATTAATTATTAACAATTAACACTTAGCAATATTGTTCAACACATAATGTTAAGCACAGGACTAGAATAGAATAGAATAGAATAAAGTACAATAAAATACAAAAAGTAAAGACAGAACTGAGATATAATTTAAATTTACATTCCATCACAGATCCAATCTTTCCCGAGAGTCTTTTTACCGATTCCGGATTTGCAATTGTCTTTGACAAATGGCAGTAATGTGGCCGACACTTCTGTAAAAGATCGCAGGAGCTTTATTGAGTTGCCGTGGTGTAAATCTCTGCAGATCAATGTGCTCTGATCAAAGCCTGTGTCCAAAGCAGGCAAAATCCATAAATCCATATCTCGGACTTGCTCGCCTACGGGCCTCTTTATAAGACTATCATTAGCACACTGAAGGCCTGTTTAAAAAGGAATGACTGCAGAAAAAGGGAAATAATGAGTCTGAACTTTGTTGTTGAGAAACGGGTCTGCCCTCTATCTCTCCCTGTGGCACCAGGCTTGTTAACTAGTAATTGTTATTCTGAAAAGTAGAATAAAATACCTGAACTCTCCCTCCTATTGTTCTTGAGTTTTGGTTTCTTCTAGTTAATTACATTGGTTCTACTTTTTTGTGCCCCTCAATGCCTTAATTGCTCCCTTCCTCGTATATTTGATTCCAGAGACTTATGGCATGACTTCTTCTAATCATAAACAGTATTGCTACATAAGCAAACTGTAAAAAGGCAACAGATGGATATTTTAACCATGTTGTTTTAATTATTGAATAATCTTTCATTCAGTTTCTCATGCATTCTCTCTGCAGTGATAGTTTGCCAGACAACTGTCAAATCAATGCTGTGGTATAGTAGGATAGTATATTATGTACTATGATACTTGAAAATAAAATATAGAATTCCTCATTTTGAGTTGCAGGATTAATAAAGGATTGTAAAGTAGAAAAAGAAATTATTACATGCAATAGAATTATTTATTTATATTATTTATTATGATTTTGTGTGACAAAGGATTTTTATTTTCTATTTTTGAAATCAAAACTCTTTCATGTGCACAACACTGGAAATAAAAATACCAGTGAAACCAAGAATTTACATCCACTTACAAGTTTCAGTTTTGCTCTTCGCTCCTTTTGGCCTTGGTGTTTTTATGTGTGTAATTATTCACCACTGAGACTGTTTCTCTAGTACACCTTATACTAGTCTTCCCATTAATGTCTAGTCAGTGAGGAATGCTACAATAACACAGAACTGTGGGTTGATTTGCTGCCTTTAGATTAATAGAGGAAGTCATATAATCAGTATTATGAGTGTGTGTGTGTGTGTGT
>JAUBNQ010000013.1:15086143-15100271 GCA_032353495.1 Ctenopoma kingsleyae
TGTGTGTGTGTGTGTACACATGATATTTTGAGGGATACCCTGGACCTAAATTATGTACATGGGTTGGTCCAGCATGAGTGCAGTACGTAGTTTTAGGAGGTTCATTTGATATGTTCTCACACACACCTACCGACATGCAAACACACACTGCTGTAGGGTGATTTATTAAGCTGCTCCTGTTAATTCTTAATAATCCTGAGACTTCCACACCCCATTTACTTTGCTGCTGCTTTTGGCTGATCCAAATGCTGCATATTTGCACACACACACACAGTCTTTTCTCTGACATGCACACATCCACACTTGTACACTCACTTTCACAGTGCAAAGGGGCTTGGGGGCCTTTATCTTTTCTGCCAATATTGTGAATCGAAAGAAAGAGGGAAGGGAAGAGGGTGGAGGAGAGGACAGAGGACTGGGTGTGTATGTTCCTGTCTGCAACTATAAAAGCAGTTTGCTGGTAAACAGAGTGATACATTACAGCCTTTCAGGGATGAGGATGTGGGTTAAGGGTGTTTAACTGTATCTGTGGCTTTGTTTAAATCATGATTTGGACTGTAATTCTTAGAGAAAGTGTCGAGATTGGTACTGATTGATACAAAAAGAAGAAAATCATGTAGAATCTTTGCAGAGGGAAATTGAGAAGCAAAATCTCTTGTCTAAATCAAAGGCGCGAATGCGTTATGATGTTCACAAACTGGAAGTCACAGTTTATTTTTCATCCCTACAACTCCTTCCTTTCCTCAAGCACGTCTTCTCTCTCTGCTGATTTAGTCTCAGCTGCCAAATAGGAATTTTTTGGTCGTCGTCAGGGACATTTTGTATTGAAATTCAGACCAGATCTGTTTTGTTCGGATCTGCTGATTTAATTAAATATATTGAGTCAGCCAACTCCCATCATTATTAATGGAAAGTTTATTTCTTTTTCCAGTGAGGGGGATTTGATTTGTTTCTTTTAACAACCAATTCCATCACCCTCTCTACTCAGCACGTGTCATTCTCGAAAAAAGTCTTTTTCACCAGATGTGTGGAGGGTTCGCATTAATGCATGCAAGAAGAACAGAAGGAAAAGGGAAGGATGCGGTGATGAGGAAATAGAGGCAGGGATGATAGAGAAAATGTAGGCTGAGAATGAAAGAAAGTGAAGGGGAGGGAGCGAAGAGGATACATTAATCAGAATAAAATGGAGATGAAGCATACGGCTGGTGGTAAGTCAAGAGTGAAACAGGGAGAACAAAGCCATATGGGACACAAATGAGTCCTGACACCGACACTGTTCATTTAACAACGGCTGATTTAAAGGTTTCTTAAAGAGAATTTTTTTCTTTTCTTCCTGGTAATAAACCTTGTCTTGGCCATAGTCTGATTGGGTACAGATGATAACAGGTAGTCTGGATTTACAGCCAGTTTTTTTCCACAGAAATAAAGATGTCACACTTTGACAGCTGACCTGCTGGGACCCTAAAGCTATGACTAGGATCATTTCACTCTGCATGTGTGTGTGTGTTTTTTTCTTGGTGAGTGTATGTGTGACAGACAGAAAAGAAGACATTTAACCTGGTTCTTATCACGGCCCATGTACATATGCTCTATGTCTGCTTTAAGTCAAGTCACAGCCCTCCCCACTGACTCCCTATGACTTGGACAGCTTCAGACAGTAAATCAGAAATCATCATTATACTGGAGCATGAGAGTGTTTCGTTTTATTGGCAGTTCTGTTGGAGCAAACTAAAGTCATTCCACTCATTTTGTGAATTACACAATTGATATGATGTGAGCATAAATTGACATTTTCTCCTATACCACAGGTAAACCCGTCATGATTGTAACAGAATACATGGAGAATGGATCTCTGGACAGCTTCTTGAGAGTAAGTAATAACACAGACAAACATGTACAGTCTTTGTGTCCAGAAAGGATTATAATGCATCATAGAGGTACAGTACACACCCTGAGGCAACTGGGGGGATACGTACTTGATGGCTAGCTCAGGATTAAGGAATACACACCAGGGAGCCATCTTAATGTAATGAAAAATGTCTTACACCTGTACATCACAGTTAAACATCATACGTCAGGCCACTCTGTCCAGAGAGCCGACACTTAATCTCTGCTTTTACAGACTGTATTAAAAATGAACGACAAGAAAAAAAACAAATCAAACATCGAAGAATTTCGAAAGAAATGTGCAATCATGTAATGCATGTGGCACAAACAGTAAAACAATAGTTTGCAATTTCACACAACATAAAGTATCTTTTACATGTTTACAAAAAGTCTAAAAGACCACTAAAAATATTCCAGTAAATACTGTACCTAGGATTGCTTGATTCTATTATTCCTGACTGTTTCAAACGTACTCTCCATGCAGGGCTTATCGAATGACCAGGTTTTGTGAACTGTATCATAAATGCTCTTCCAGCCAGGAGTGAATTTGATTCTTGTCATACTTTTGCCTCTTAAAGAGGAAAAGACCTACCTCACTGAAACTAGCCAAAACATAGACAGCCAAGCCACAACACTGGCATGAAAGAACGTGTACTGATGCCCTTTTCCATATGTGCCTGCACAGCATCCAGACATATCCAGAAGGAGTAGCTGGTGTCTCGTGACATTTTCCCAGAGGCCTGCAGTTTATCATCCGAAATGTGTCATACGTACAAACACACATATGCAAATTTATAGCTTGTACATTATAGCTTATGTCCATGTTTTGAAATTACAAAGCTTTGAAGTGACTAAGCCAGGTGGTCTGGCCACTAATTGCTCCAGACGAAAAAGGAGGTGAGGTGGTCCCGGCTGGTTTTCAAAGAAAAACACACTCATCTTACACACATCTCGCAAATGACGTGGTCTTGGACAACCACAAGTACAGCAATTTGTAGGGGGGAAACTGTGCTTATGAAGAATGGACTATTGACACTTTGTACTCACTCACATTGTAAATGGAGTCTAGTACAAACTCTGACAACAAATCAACACAGATAAAGATATGTGGTCATGTTTTACTCAACATTGTCTGCTGCGTAATTGCATTTTGTCATCCTAAACTTTTACTGTACTCGTGTCTCCTCTGTTTATAGTTCCACCCCAGCCAGGCATCAGCAATGGATCACTAAACATATAGGTTTACTCATAAACACTTGCCAGTGTAACTCAATGTAAACACTCCCACTCACCAGTGCAAACAGAAGAAAATGTGTTTATGTTCATATCTCATCGAGTGTGTGGTTGAATGCTGCATCTAAATATTGTGCAAACATTTTGTAAAAATCCAGTGAATAATTTCAATGAGATCATCAGGATTTGGATTAGGAACAGATTTATCAACAATTTAATACACTGTCAAGGACAAATGAAACATGCATTTTGAAACGCATTGTTGCTTGAACATCACTGTGGAGATTTGACTTTATATGGCTTTTCAAAGATACAAAGATTATTATTTATGTATTCATGAGGCATTTTAAACATTAAGTTTTCCAGTTTCTCACAAATGACTGTTCTAGCAAGAGACAAGTAGCTTCAAAACTGTAGGACTGTAAACATAAGATTACAGTGGAAAACACTGTCATGAACATGTGGGTAATCCAACCAAATGTCATAGAGATCAAGGCCTCTTATTGGTCATCATTATCCATTATACAATTATACAGAAAATAAGTATTAAAATATCATCTTATGACTAGTGAACTAAAATAGAATATTTCTCATATATTAGTCTGATCCTAATTTTCATACATTACTGTGCGTCCAGCTTTGGGATTTCACAGTTGAGCTGAAGTTACCCTGCAGAATGTGCAGGTGGTGTTTAAAGGTTAATGAAAATGCTGTGGATGGAAAGGTAGTAAGGTTTCATTTTATGCAGATGGTCAGAAAGGTCAGACTCTCTTTGTGTTGTATATAATATACATTAAATGTGTGGCATTAACAGAACTTTATTCCTTCCCTTTCTTCTTTCCTTCTGTCTTTTCTTTTTTTTTTTTTTTTCCTTTTAGAAGCATGATGCCCAGTTTACAGGCATCCAGTTGGTTGGCATGCTGCGTGGCATCGCCTCAGGCATGAAGTATCTGTCAGACATGGGCTACGTTCACCGAGACCTGGCAGCTCGAAACATACTGGTCAACAGCAATCTGGTGTGTAAAGTGTCAGACTTTGGCTTGTCACGAGTCCTGGAGGACGACGCGGAGGCTGCTTATACCACCAGGGTGAGCTGCAACAAGAGCACAAATTAAGGACATAAATGACAGCATGAACAAATATGTTCAGCAGAGTCCTGGGGCACACAATAGTTTATTATTTATTGTGTTTTATAGGCTTGTGTTACTTAAAATGCAGTGTTGATAAAGAAAATGGAATATTGTACTTAATCCACCACCTTCCCTTCACTGTAGCCCAATAAGTGGTTACAAAAATGATCAGAAATCCAAACAAGTGTTTTGTTGTTATTCATACTGACTTCATGCATTATGGCCACAAATGGATTGCACAGAGCTCTCTCTCACACACACACACAAACACGCCCTGCACATCCTGTATACTGAAGTAATCTCAGGAACCACGCTGCAAGCCTTGTCCATTCTTCACGGCAAGGAAGAGGAACACATAAATAAAAATAGAGTTATGATAAGACCAACATAAATCCACAAAGTCTTGCCTCCCTGGATCACAGCACAGAAATGACAAAAATACACCTGCTGGGAGATCATAGAGAGGACCACTGCAAGCACCATGGACCCTGAGGGAATGTATTACATTGATAAGAAGTCAAGCATGTTTGTATGAGATAGATTTCGATTTTTACTCCAAATAATATTTTGAGGTTTTGTTAAAATGCTTAAGGCCACTACAACCTTACAACTCATAAACAATAGGTAAGCCGAAAAATGATATATATGGTCAAAGCAAAATCATGGATGATAAATTGCTATAAAAAATAAACGGTTAAAATCTTGAAAGGTTGACACATAATCCTCTTTTCTTGACATGTCAAGAATTGAACCACAACCTGCCAGTACGCCAGGCTCCAGGCACTCCTCTGTGTTTCTCTGGCTGTGTGTGTGTGTGGTCATTTTCATAGGATCCTCATGTCTAGACCATACGTGCGGCCCCTAAACACAGTATAATTTTCTGGCTGAGAATTGCTTTTCAAATAAACAGTCAGCGTGCCTCTTTTGACTTTCTCCCAGAAATACATAATCTGAAATAATAAAACAGAATAATAAACTTTGTCACTCTGCTATAGTAAAGTAACTGACTACACTCCACTCATGCTTTATGCATAGTAGCACCTTCTCATCCAGCCCTCACTTTCTTTATTTTTCTCTCACCTAATTTATAGTTTGGGGTCATTTGTGTGTGCATTTGTGTCACTTGTGCCAGTTGTAAGAGTGTGGTTTTTAGAGGGCAGCGTGTTGGCTAATGGGTCTGTTAACTTTGGCTGCCGTCTACGGCATCTATGATGTAGCATGATTTTCTTCGTGGTAGTGTTGACTTTCGATTACAACTGGATATTATCAATATTTTTGGTACAGAAAAAATCACTGCCCTTTTATTTGACACATCTCACTGTGTGAGAGAAAGTGAATCAGTGGACGGTAAAACTCTCCACCGAAAGTCCAACTGAAGAACAATTACTGTGTGGCTCAGCAGCACATTGAGACAGCATGAAGCAGGCTTCACTGCAGGTCTACACCGCTGGAAATAATACTAATAATAATGTTTCAGATAACTGTTACAGTTATGGCTCTGAGGTTAAGATTGCTGTGCTCACTCCAAACCACGGAGTTCATATAAGTTAAAGCATTTCAGAACAATATTGTCTGAATCTTTCAGTACACGTGCACCTTAGCTTGCAACATATACACGTGTTGTATATACAATTGCACTGGGTTACTGAATTTTAAATTTGAGGATATTATTCTGTAATACAACATGTCTGATAAGTGTGGTCCACAAGGTACTCAACATGAAAATATCACATAGTGTGACAGTTATCAGGTAGGCTCAAGAACTTTAACTTCTGGAAGGACTGGTTAACTGACTGACTTATAGACTGGTTAGCTCAACGACTAATTCAATTTTCTCTTGCTGTCTGTTTCTCAGGGAGGTAAGATTCCTATCCGGTGGACAGCTCCAGAGGCTATTGCGTATAGGAAGTTTACTTCAGCCAGTGATGCTTGGAGTTATGGCATTGTGCTCTGGGAGGTTATGTCATACGGGGAAAGGCCATACTGGGAGATGTCCAATCAGGATGTAAGTACTACCAAGCTGCCAAGTTGGCAGAGTCTGTGTGGCATAACTGCCACACGAGCAGTACTGCTAATCATACACTTGACCATAGACCTAGACACATGACAGGGAGATGAGGGAATGCGGTTTCACCAATGCAGTCAGGTACTCTGGACTAAAAGAACCTATTGTTAGCACTGCTAAGTCAATTAGCTGTCAATTAACTAACTTTGAATCCAAAAATCTATGGTTTTCCAGCTTGATGACCATATAAGAGTGTGAATTTTAAAAAAGCTTTCTGTGTTTGTCTTTTTATTATAATGTAATTTCCTTAATCTGATTCACAGTCAATTGCACTAAAGCACCACAATGTATCAAGTATGATATGCTTAAGCTTACAAAAAGAGAATTATGATAAATAGAATAATTTTAGAAGGAAACGTATTTATAAAACCCTCATAGGAAAAAAACAAGCATAAAACAAGCATAAAGCGTAATACATTTCTCCAATCGTATACATGTATTTCCTTTGCTACATCAAGGTAATAAAGGCTGTGGATGAGGGTTATCGCCTCCCCCCACCCATGGACTGCCCAGCTACCCTGTACCAACTGATGCTGGACTGCTGGCAGAAGGAGAGGAACAACCGACCTAAGTTTGAACAGATTGTCAGCATCTTAGATAAACTCATCCGCAACCCTGGTAGTCTCAAAATCACAGCCAACACCACATCCAGGTAAACCGATGGATACTATAACATTTATTTTGTCTTGCATTCTTCTTGTGGTGCACAGTTTTTATTTTAGTATTCTTGTTGTCATCTAGTTCACAGCCATTCTTGTTTTTTTCAGTGGGTTACTGTATTGGCAGTTATGAAAAGAGCGCAATTCACCATTATTATTGGACAATTAAAACCAAGAAATCCAACTGGGAAAAATTGGATATTTTGTATTAGTATATTTCGTTCTCCCTTGGTGCACGTCTGTTTGTTATTGGAGCCAGGCAGTACAGGAGCTCGACACAAACATTGTCTTCCTGCTTCCTGTGTTAGCAGGGAGTTACAAGAGAATGATTACCGCCCAGATTCTCTTTTATTTACTTGAAAATAATGAAACAATTTAAATGAATATTTGTCCTATTTGTGCAGTGTAATGACATATTCCTCATTATGTTTTTGTCCTTTTTACCCTCCCATGCACTTCTGTCCTTTGTTGGAACCACTATTCTTTTCCAAGGAGCTGTGGGGAACGAGGGCAGCACATGTACACTTGTCAATTCTGTGCAGGGAGGGGGTGCTGCGTCTGCAGCAGACGGCTGTGGTATTATGGAGACGTCAAAGCTCATAACATTGACTAATGATTTCTTAAGAAAGTGAAAATAGGTCCCTTGGAGTTTTCATGTAATTTTCCTGATTGGCTTTTAACACTGGGTGAGCACAGGCTGGCCAACAGAGCCGGCTGTGGTGATTTATTAGAATGATGTGTGCATATGCGTATGTGTGTATGTGTGAGTGGTGGCAGCAGTTGCACAGCGGGAGCAGCTGCACTCAGCTCCACACACCTCGTTTGTCTCAGGGCTGTCCTGGCTGGCTAATGGAGCACCTCCTTCTCAAAAGCCCAGTCCAGGGACTGGGACCAGAGAAGAGCATCTGGAGACACTGGGGGTGGCACCTGGTCAGAATTTAGTGTCCCTGTAGGTGGATGAAGACAGACTGGGGTTAGTGGGCCAAGCTTGGCTGTTAGAGACTAATTATGGGCCACCAGTGGTCCATTCAGGGTTATAGGCCACTGTGTATATTACTGGTTTTATAGGGTGTCTAAAACATGTGTGATTACAGGTTATCCTGTTTTCACACTGAAAAATGACTTTCTCAGTGTTCGACACAGCAAGGCAATGGCTGCAAACAAAGTCCTCAAACACAACTAGCACTCCCTCTAAGAGTTAGCAATGCGCAGTAGTCACTAATGTACTGTTATACATGTAGGTCATTCAAGCTTTTCTTATACAAATTTCTGTCCATATGCAAAACAAAATGGATAACACCAAGCCTCTGTGAACTTGTAATATCAAATTTTATTTAATAATCTAATAATAACACTGCTATCTGTAATTCATTTTCAGCCAACCTTTATCTAGAGAATAAATTTCAGTTCAATTTCAGTAGTTACGGTTCGGCTGAATGTAGGTTGCAGTTCAAACCATCCCCTACTGACAAGCCATGGAGAAAGTAAAAGGGACTGGGAGAGTACAGTCTTCAGAGTAAAAGTCACACTTGACTAGAATCAATTTTAAAAAGTCACACTTACATTATTTTAGCTTTCCTCAGATCACTTGATTGTGTTGGTTACAGCCAAAGCTTAGACATCCTATACAACAAATACAACAAACTATCAGTAGATCCAATCTTCAATAAAAAGAGCAAAAATTACTCCTATATATTGGTGTAGCCCCCTCCAGGGACATCCTGGGAATTGCCCCAGAAACACAGTGAGAGGTGAATTCCTCCCACACTCTCCTTACCACATGTATCTGTTCAATCTCTTCCCCTCTTCCACCTCGCTGCTCCCTCGAGAACTCTAAAAACAAGAGTCTACACAGCCCTGGTTTTTTGGAGGTCAAAAGTATGAAAGACTACACAAAAAGAGGGGAAGGGAAGTGAAAATGAAGAGGTAGACTTTATTCTCTCTCCAGCATATTTATATTTCCTTCTGTCTGAGCGGGTGTTTTCTGCATTGCTATATCATGCTAGGTCCATGAGGGGTTCTGAAAACCCCTCCCTGCAGGCAGACAGATGCTGTCTTTTTTCTCTATTTCCCCCTTCATCGCATCCTTATGTTTCATTGTTTCCTCTCCAATCATCTGGTCTTTTATGCTGCAGTGAGATGTTGCTGAAAATGTAACAACAAAAGGAACAAAGAAAATGATAAGGGAGGGGAAATAAGGTCATTTGCAGTTTACCTCTCAGAGGAGACAAGGGAGGGGAAAAGAAGGCAGAGGATGAAGGGGGAGAGGAGATCAGAGAAGAAAAAGAAGAAAGTGGGTACAGGAGAGGAGAGGAGAGGAGAGGAGAGGAGAGGAGAGGAGAGGAAAGAATCAATAATACTGTAAAGAAAAGTAGAACATTCTTATCCTGACAGCCCAAAAGTTGATGTTAAACTTGTTTTTCAGCAAATTTATATTGGAACAAAAGTCAGGAATAACCATCATGATTGTTTCTTTATGCTATTTTTTTTTTAAGAAACATGTATTTCTGACTTTTTTCATAAGAACAATCTACTTTTCTCTCCTGGAGATTCACACACTTCCTTTTTTTCCATCATGCAAACTACCCCCCCAGGCTTTAAATCCCCTCCTTTTCCAACAAACTAGTCTCTCCAGGAGGTCCTGGGGGGCTGCAGCACTTTGACAGGCCTCTGATCTGGCAGGAAAAGACTCAATCATTGTAACAACACCCACTTCACCACATCAAATGCATGTTTTTTTTTTCTTTTTTTCCTGTCTCTGTTTGAAATGTCATCTCACTTTTCTCCTGTCTTTGTTAGCTTACTATGGTGTTTTATATATTGTTGCTTGATGACAGCTTGATGTTCTTTCTATTGTAGCATTTTTTATATTGTATTTTGCTTCTTTAAAGCAAAATACAAAAAATTGCATTGGCATGAAAGGTACAGCTGAAAATCACCAGAATATCCTGAATAACTTTTAATTTAATATTCTTGTCAATGAGAGCAAACAATTTGTTAAGTTCACCAACAGCCTGCTTGGCAATTAAAACTTGAATGCCACCTCGATATGCACATATTGTATTCTATACTATTGTAATATAATCAGGTAAAATTAAAGTAAAAGAAAGAAAAATACATTGCAGCAAAGTTAACCTTCACTGAAACCCACTGCAATAGAGTACATTTTAACTTCCTAATTCCCAGAATGTATCCTAACCTTGGGTAATATTTCCCAGATTTCCACACACATAAACACACACAGTGGCTCCAAACATCCCTGCCACTCCAAATCAGTCTGCCAGAGGTGGACTTCCTGGTATTATAATGAGTTTATTTACAAGGCTATGTATAGTATTCCCTAAGGGAGAACTACACTTTTTTCTGTCCTGTCCCGTCCTGCATTGGCTCTATTCCCTTGTGTGTCTGTGTGCAAGTGTGGTGGCGTGTTTGTTTCTGTGTGTTGATGCAGGTGCCTTTGTCTGATCTGCAAGACAGGTGCAGCATGTCCTTGTATGACAAAGAGGGATTTTTGCAGCCCAGTTCTAAATGCCACTCATAGATTCAGCTATAAACACACAAAGTGATCTAACTCGGGCTATTGTTTGATATGAAGTCCCGGTTTGGCCTAATGTGCTTTGACCTGGTTTTCCATTTCCTGCCTTGATGTGATCAGATTTCACAACAGCTAAGTGAACCACATTTGTAAGACACAGCATCGTTCGTGACATCAGAAAGAGACACATTAGACACTGATAAAGAAAATAGCTTTCTTTGTCATCTTCAGCTTTCCCTCTACACTCTAGCTATAATATGCTCTCAGTTCGTCTTTGTACCTCTGTTGTCCTTCCTTTTCCCCCCATCAATCAGAACTAGTCAGTGCAGTGCCTGCAGCCTTTCCTTCACCCTCTACTGTTGACTGAGCACTCTAAAGCCCAATGCAGTGCATTTAATTTGATTTGATCCAATTGAAACCATCAAGTCTAATCAAATTTAATGTTAAATTTTGCCGCATGGTACATGTACTGCAGGAGACATTAATTGAATTAGACAGAAATTGATGCAGCTTTTGTTAGTAATCTTGTTCTTGAATATGTTAAATATGTTATGGGAATATTTTGTGTGACAATTTGATCCCCCTTGTATTCAAAGCCCAAAGGCACTGTGCAGGTTTCTACAGTATGTAACAGACACATACTATAAGGATAGCCTCTGTGCGCACATGTATCTGTTTATGTGCGTGTGTGTCTGTCTGTCTGTGTTTGTGGTACAACATCATAAACACTAAATATCAACTGAATGACCTACATGTAAGGCATATGGCAGCAATAAGATTAAGATTTGGTTGGTGCTTATGACCTTATGTTGCTGAACCTACACTCTGAACTATACGCTATATGACAATTCATAACTTGATTTATTTATTTATTTTACTCCTTCCTCTTGCTCTTCTCAGGCCGGCCAATTTGTTGTTAGATAGGAGCAGTTCAGAGGCTCCCTCAGTGGGGACTATGGGTGACTGGATGGATGGAATGAGGACCTTGCCCTGCAAGGAGGCCTTCTCTGGTGTCAGCTACAGCTCCTGTGATACTCTGGCCAAGACCTCCACAGAGTAAGACAACAGCACACACAGATACACACATTAGGCTTCTCCGCCTATTCATGTCACCAGTGTTTACAGGCCTCCAGTACCCGTGGCAAGGCCCAGGAATTTGAAGAGGCTCTTAGTGAAGATCTCACACATACACACACACAGGCTCTTGTTCTCAGTTAGTAAAGAAAGCTACAGAGCCATTACTAAAGGTGTCCAGATGAGACTCATGGTAACTAATAATGACAGGACTTTAGCCACGCTTTCATTGTAAGTATACACAAGCAAGTATAAGTGCACAGGGAGAAGGTGAGATGTTGAAAAGAAGGAGGCACAGAAAAAAAGTGTAAGAGTGAGGAATGAGAGAGAAACTATGGCAGGTTTGAATGAGAGGGAAGGTTCAACAAGACAAAAGAGTGGAGAGAGGGGCCTTTGAGAGAGAAAATAAAGGCATATCAGTCAAATATATATGCAAAGAAATCACACTTTCCATAGGGTTTATATTTAAATGCAAAGTAAAAATCAAGAAAATACTTAAATGAATCAACAAGCCAAATCCAGAGAAGTCACATCTCTGCATCATCCCAGATACATTATGTGGTCACTTAAGAATTGGGGTAATGTTTACATGTTATAACTGTAATTTATAAAAGATAATACAATATCAACCAGACTAAGGTATGTTTCAGCATTGACTTCAAGCAAGAAACATTTACACATACTTGGTGTAAAGAATTTGAGCAGATAAAGTAATACTGAAATTATTTATGTAGGAATGCTAGTTTCTTTTTTACAGTTGTTTTTGTTAAGAGTTTGAGTTGACATTTTGGTGTGAAATGATACACAGATGCAGGGTATTTATCACAGCAGAGGGTGAGTGAATCGTCATCTCTCAGTAAAGCACAGATAGTGCCAGAGACACAGATTACAGGTCTGGTCTACTAACAGGACCCTCAGGCTGGCAAAGGCTTTTGAGATAGTGGATGGCCAGAGTCTTGTACTGACAGACTGAAAGGAAGTGTGAATCTCAATAACAGTAATAACTGACTGGAAAATTATACTGAACAAAGTTCATGTGGACTTGAACAGAATGTAGCTACTGTCTAATTTTCTATTATTTTTGACATATTTTGTTGTTTTTCTTCATTGGCAACGGAAAGTGCAGAAATGTTTTCTCTTTCTCCCAGCTTGGGTGCTCTGTTGTCCTGCTGCTGCCTTAATTGAGATGGAATGTGACCAAGTAAATAATTGGACATTTCTAATCACTGTGATCAAAGCAGCCTTTCACGGTTGTGATGGCAGCAAGAGGGGCAGTTGGGGAGTGGTGGTCAGTGCTGCAGCCAGCTGTAACTCCTTACCAAACTGCAGGTCATTAACAGTATTGGGATTGATGGGTTAGAAAGAAATTGTGCAATGTTATATTGTGGCGATAATGTCAATAGGTGCTTTGTAGTGGCCCATAAATGTACCACAAAGAGTTTAAATCTTAACCAAAGGCAGCTTCCCTAGGCAGCATTAAATTTCAATGGCTTGTAAACGAAACATATTACAGCTTAATTTCTTAGAATTATTATAAGGCTGCTGCATCATTAGGAAAGTGTCAAGTGAAACTTTATACCAAAGACACCAAAGGGACATGAGACAAGGTGCAGGAGTGCTCATAGAGGAGGCGTTTTTTATTCCAGCAACAATAAGGCTTTCTAATGTTGATTTATTGGCCATATCTCTGTCTCTTCTTGAACAACACAAAAGAAACAGTATATATATTATTTCCCCACATATTTCTAGTGTCATCTAATGAATTAATACATTTAATTAATGTTCTGTCCAAGAAGCATGTTATAAAAGAAGAAAAGCTTACACTGCAGGATAGGTGTAAATCCACATTAAGTATTGACAAAACATATCACTGCAGCAGTGAATCTTGCACTTAAGAAATCATATTGGTCTACTTTTTTCTGTACTTAGATTCTAAATTGGATCACTACCGTATTAATCCACTGAAGGCTGAGGCTAAGACACCCAAGGCTAGCTCAGCTACGAGACTAGGCTTGGCTAAGAATTTGCTCAATATAGATGGCTATATTGATCTGAACGGTCTTAATCTAGTCCTTGATATTCAGCACAAGGCTTGGCAATCCTCTGACCTCCGAGGAACAGTAATCATACTTGGCTGCAGTGTGCTGACTCATCTGCTCGAGTAATTGAAGTCCTTTTTCAAAACGAGGTACAATAGAGTGACTGAAACACTCCGTCATTTAGACTATTTTTTTCATCAGGGCTGAGTGCATGCAAAGTTCATTTCAGGCATTTGATTGAGAAAGTGAGGACTTTACGAGCAAACTGCTAGACAATGAAAGTTAATCTGAAGTGACAAAACACTGATCTTTTATAGTCAAAAATAACAATACATTGTTCAGTCATTCAGTCAGCCTAATACAACAGTGCTGTGATTAAATTCATGGAGGTTACAATGTTCAGATTTTGCAGATGCTGGTTAAACTATAAGGTCATTTTTGAGACTGCAGTGTGTGGAATTAACTTATAACTAAACTGGGGAAAAAGATACCCTAGTTTTTTTTTT
>JAUBNQ010000013.1:15100371-15112758 GCA_032353495.1 Ctenopoma kingsleyae
AGTTTAAAAAACTGCATTTGACATCTTTTAATTTTTAATGCTTACATCCTAAAGACATAGGGATATAATAATATAGTGATAAATAAAAATAAGACTCAATTATAAATTCTTCATACCTACGCAATTTGCCACCAAAATCTGTTGTCCTGTATTTGCTAAGTGATAAATCTATTATTGTTATTTGTTTGATTTGATTTTGTAAATTTTTGCTGTGATTTATGGTTTTAGCCAAGAACTGTCCAGTAGTGACAAATAATTATGGGATTTTGTGTATATGATAAAGAGATAAAGTGTTTTCTATTATCTTTTCAAACTCTGAAATTTACTATGACTAAACTGTACATTCAGTACCATCCTGTGCAAATTAATGACATATAGTGTAAAGCGTTAATGTTGCTGGGCCTGGCTGTGTCTCAGTAGAGTGGTTCTGACGGAGGTCCATGTCACACCAGCGACTTGCCCAGAATGGGAGCCATCCATGGGGATCACCACTCTCTAACGCACAGCTCCTCTCCTCAGGCTCTGGATGGTGGGTGGAGGACAAGAGTGTAAAGGCCCCCTATGTGGGAGCAGAGACCTACCTCTAGAACCACTGATGGGGTTTCACTTGTCATACTTTTAAAGGGATAGTTAATATTTAGTAATAAGTCAAGAGTAAGATGTAAATACAAAGGCAACAAAAGATCGTAAAGATTATTGTAAATTTTATGGAAATACTCGATAAATTATTTCATTCATTCATTTAAAGCATTATTTGATTTGTTTAACTGTCCCTTTATATAGTAGCGTAAAGTGAAGCAAAGTCTGTGAATTTCTGGGTGGTCCAGATGTTTCTAAATGTCTACTGTTTTGGCTGCTTTGGCAAACTAAATCTTCTGCTTGCAAGTAATAAAAATTTAACTGTGATATTTTGACACAATCTTTCTTAAAGGCTGAAGTACAAATGACAAAGCTCCAACTGCAACTTCACTGCTTCTACTAATACCATATATTTGTAATTGGATGGACAAAGACATTCTTAATATGTTCTACTGTAATATCAACAATGTTGTGTGTAGTGCTGTATGTATTCTAGGTACAGTATGTTACAAAAGAGCCTTGAGAGAGCTGACTAACTACTGTGTGTATTTATTGTGTATAATGCATAGCACATGTCAAACTGACACTATAACTCTTTAAACCTTGTCTTATAAACAAGTGGTATTTTCTTTACAGTAGAATGCATGTACAATAAGATCTTTTAACAAGTTAACACATCCATCTGAATCAGAGAACGGTATCCTGCCCATAATCCCGTGCTGCTCCTCTCCACATACTTATACCTGTTTTGTCAAAGAAATCCAGATCAATTCAGGAAACTAGGTCTTTTCTGCCCCTGTGGCCTTGTGCATGTCATTGTTTCCTTCACTGACAGGGTCATAATAATAGCTGTCAGTTTAGCCCCACAGGCCCACTTCCCTGCTTGTTAGCCCACCCTACCACACAGACCTCCTTTAGACATGTGGCAGCCCAGTGGCCTTCTGGGAAATGCAGTCCTTTGTGAATGACAGCTGCAGGGGAAAGTGAGGGAGCGGCATAGGGAGCATGTCATTAAAGGTCATGTGGGTGTCACATCCTCAATCACTAACACGCACTTTTCATTTTCTTTCTCCCTGTGTTTCCCTCTGTCTCATCTCTCCACCTGATTGTGTCTCGTTTCCAACCATTCCCCCTTTCTTACCTTATTCTCAAACCAGGGATCTGAAAAAGGTTGGAGTGACGATTGTAGGACCGCAGAAGAAGATCGTGAGCAGCCTCAAAGCCCTAGATTCCCATACGAAGAATGGCCCAGTACCTGTTTAAAAGATGAACCTATCTGTCCGTCTGTGATAACAGACTGTGGTTGCTAATCACACTCTAACACAGTGGCTGCATATCCAAACTATAAATGGATGGAATGGAGTAAAAAATTAAGATTCAAATGAGGGCTTTCACTGTTTTGTTGAAAGACGATACTCAAGTCCTGACAGAGAAACAGGAAGAATTAAGCGCAGGTCTACCAGCTAGCTAACTGGCTGACTCTTCAACCCTCCATCCCTCCATGCCCAAGTTGAGATGCCTTACAGACTAATAGGAGGGTAGGGAGAACAAAGGAGAGCCAAGAAGGTCACTGAGACCTGTTCAATGAGACAAACTGGAACCGGACTGGGATACAGGGCAAAGACTGAACTAACATAAAGCTGGAGCTCTCCATGATTTACTATGCTGGATGGAGCGCTCACACTCTCTTCCCACCAGCCTGTGGAACGAGGCAGTAAAACGGCTGAGATGCCTTGTGTAGAAGAGCATGGCAGACAGCAGCAGCTCACCTGGATGTGGACCCTTACTGGACTAATGAAGTCTGAGGCATGAGATTTTGTTGTAACTACCTACAGTACATTTACAGTCTCTATCCCTGAGAGAATTTGAGCTGGTATGGATGCACCTAGGTGATAACCGAGCCATTGTACTCTGTAGCTCTAACCTATAGCATTTGCATTCAATAGACATGTCACATAAAAGCAATAATTATGATAATCAGTTAAATAGTCTCATTGTATGGAAGCCATGAGTCTGTCACATGTATGATGTATTAAACGCTGTGCTTTGAAGGTACAGGGGCCATAACACACTTGACACACACACACACACACGCAGAGTTTTCTTTACGTTTTTTTCTCTATGTGCTTATGAACAGATATTGTACAGTTATAGTGCTGTTTCCTTAACCCAATGCCGTTTGTGTGAAATCTCAGGATGTATACAGTCTTCATACTTTTTTTCTCCAACAAGAGAGAAACACAGGTGGAGCAAAGCGAGGAAATGAGAGGGCAGGTTAAGAAAGAGAGGAGCAAGAAAAACGGGAAGCATCAGTAAGAGGAAAACTTAAATAAGAGGTAGCAGTGTCATTCAAGACTCTGCTTTAGGTGATGTTGTGTTGCGGAGGTGTTTTAAACTGAAAATGTGTTTGTACATTGTTTTTCAAATGAGACAGGTTAGCATTATCAGTCCTACACAAGAGGTATGAGTTCCTTTTAAGATGTGAAATATATTCCCTGTTCAGTCATTTTAGATCAACACTGCTGCTCTGACAGTTTTGTAAACCTTTAATGTGTTTGTCTTGGTCTCAGTCCATAACTTATTAACAAAAGCCAAATAGGATCATGCTCTTCTTTGATTTGAAATTTGCTATTAAAAAAAGAAAAAAATAACTTTGTTCTAGTTTCAAATGAGTTCTTAATCCATACATCCTGGTGTGTTTAATGCAAAAAGTAGAGTGCCTCCTGTATTTGAAGTTGGTGGCATCACCAAGCTAAAATATCCAGTTTTAATTTGTTTTCAGATCTTATTTCTGTGTTCTCATAGGGGCATTGGGTTTACCATCACTGCCACCAACAAAGGTGTGGAAGCACCCAGAAGCGATGCAACACAATGAACAATTTTTGGAGATAGTACATGATATGTCCAGGGCGGGGGTTTCCTAAAGGCACCTTAGATGATATTTGTACAATGAGGTACATACGAAAAGATGCTAGTCTTCTGCTTTGATGTTGCCCACTCAATCCATCAGTGCAACACATACAGTATTTCTAAAGTGGCACTTTGGTACTTTGCGCTTTCGGATGGGTAATATTTAACCTTGATGATGCTATATTTAAGCTTGTTCCAAGCACTTAATACACAATATTTGAGCACTTTGAATGGAAATGTTATTGCCTTGGCTATTAGACCAAGCTTATGTAGTGGATAAGGGATGACTTTGGTGCTTTTGGGAAACCCAGCCTATTCAATGTGTCAGTCATTCAGTCAGTCCTCCATTACTTGGTGTACCTGTGGATGCTGCTGTTGCTGCTATATGTCCTAATTAGCATGTACATAATGTAAACCATCATGATGATAGCAACTAGCGCTACAGATCCCACTATATGTACATGGCCATCCCTCTTTGTAAAAATGTTTGTATGTATAAATGAAGAAATAAAAATTGTGCAACATTTTTAATTAAAAAAGAGACAAAAATCATCTGTATTATATTTTATCTTATTTTTAATTATAATTGTCAGCTTTGTTTGTTTTTTTCTACAATAAAATGGCAATTATGATTACATTATTATTTATTTAACATTATACAGCGCAATGGTGATGTGTTTTTGTAACATACAGTAAATTATGTGTCAGTGCTTTCTGTGTTTTGGTTTTTGACTTACTTTATAAACCTGGGACACCTGAGAGAGCAATACTGTTATGCACCCTATATCCAGATCCCTCATTTTCTGTCTCAAGATTGACCCGTGTGTCTGTGTGAGAGTTTACGTGTGCAAATGTAGATGGCCTTGTCTACTAATGTAAAATGATTTGTAGTGGAAACATTTATATTTTTATAATAAATATTCGCAAAATATTTTCCAAAATATGGATGATCATAGAACTGCGCATGTGTTTTTTTTTTATCATGTGATGATATCACAGACCAACAATGAATGTAGGCTTTTCTACATGTATAGTAAGTAAGTATAGTCCCATATGTTTAAAGGATCACAAGTGGACATCAAACATTCATAATGCAAAATTAATCTTTTTTTATTCATTTTACATTCCATAGATCAGTCTTTGCCCTCTTCAAGATAAAAGCCAGCAACCATCTGACTGATATATATATTGTGCACAGGACAGATGTTTCAAATCAGTGAGTTCACAGGGCAAGCAACATGAGGAAAGAAGAGCAAAGAAAGTTCATTCATAGTCAGGGATGGACATCACCACACATCTTAGACTATTAAGACGTGTATCCACACTCTAAGGATCACAAATAAAGACAAGAGTAAATACTATGAAGTAGAAACATTTAAGCAAGAATCTACAAAACAGTATGAATTAATTCTCAATATTTTGTAGTTTAAAAATTGGTTAAAATGGGTAAAAAGTAAGCCCATAATATCAAATGTCACATGACAAGATTACACAAACAAAGCTTTTGTATTTTGTATTTATTTGCACATACTTGTGTAACACAAACAGTTTTAATAAAAGAGACCTCGAATAATTCTTCCTTTATGAAGAAATACATTTCAAGTGTCATTAATGTTTATTTATTTCAACATAGAAATCTCATGCGTCAAATTCCAATTTAAAAACATATATTTTTGGAATTTCTCCTCCTGTTTTTGTTGTCTGCTCTGTGCAACAAAAAGAATAGGTATGCAAATGTTTTTTTGTTCATAATTGTCTTCTGTTTAACCAAGTGTTATCTGTTATCCTAACTTAGCCATAAATTAATCATAATTGTTTTGCCATTATTTTTTTCAGTAATATCTATAGTTATGTGTGAATAAATAACTTGTTAGCACTTTCAGTTCATATACTGGGTCTCCTACACTTTGTCCAGAAATCCACATCTGTTAAGCAGTCCCCAACTTAACCACCTCAGCCTCTGTTTCCAATCCCCTCAAACCTGCTGTGCCTTCTTGTTTCCACATCTAATAAAACATTTTGTTTCCAATCATGTATGGTTAGAGCTGATTTGTTATATGATTTTAATGTGGAAGATCTGTTTTTTTTCAGTTATTTTGCTGACTGTAGAAGATGAGATGTATCAGAGAAGGGAAAGAGTGATGATCGCTGTGTTCGATGTTGAAAGGCTGACATTATCCAGATGTTCCCTGGCAGATGTGCACAGAGAGAAAACAGGACATTGCCCTCCCCAAGTCAGGAAACAATGAAGACAGTACGCTTGACAACGCCACTAGTTTGGTCTTGGTCTTGTTGTTTTATTTATTTTTTCTATAGAGTCTTTATGATCCTAAAACCACCAGGGTGAAAGAATGAATAAGGGTAGAAGTGGGGGAGGTAGCAAGACTTAAAGTTGAGGGAAGATAAAGCCATAAAGAAAAAGATGTCCAGTTATGTCCAATAAGAACAATGGTATATGATTATGCAATAATGCAGGAGAAGGTTAACCATTCCCTTGCTGTTACTGATGCACAAATGGACATGGCTCCACTTTGAGGAGGATAATGCAAAAACTAAGTAATGAATTAATTCCTAAACATGAACTGTGATAATATGCAACCTTTAATAATAATGCTGTGAAATAACACATTGCTCTTTTTTTCAGATTTTGAACAGTTGTCACTACTTTTATTTAGCCTTTGATATCACAGGTGACAATTTTGATGCTGTGGTTTTGAACGTTTGGTTTTTGAAATTTTGAGTATCTTGTGTTTTTCAGGTAAAGATTAATTCTTCAGCTGTGTTAGCATCATTGCAAAATAGTTTTCTAAATATCCTTTTTAATTAACCTTTTATATTAATGAAATGAAAAAATGTATAGACTTAGCAAACATATTGTGCTATTGGAATACAGTACTAATGTTTGCTAAATATCGGTCTCTATATGCTTATGTACTGTAAATATTACAGCTGTTTCCAGCTGCAATAGTCATTTACAATATTAACAATGACTGACTGAATTACTTTACTACACTGAATTTCTGTTCAATTTGATTGTGTAAAATCTGTTATTCAAAACTTAGAGAAAACTTTCTGTGTGTATCCAAACTTTTGACTGGTAGTATCAAGTTATTCACTGAGTTGCCAAACTTCTTTTTAAATTGAACGCTAACTGTTCTCTCTTTGGTGCATAATTCTGACCTGTGCTATTTTTAGACAGTGGGAAATATTGAAATATACTGTAAGAATTAATCCAGTTCTTTTAGACAGTTTCTGCTGTCTGTATTTTCTAGAGCTTGTTTAGTTACTCAAATGCAGCTGATGAAATGCACCTGAAAGAGCAGTTCCATGGCCCATATCCCAGCCTCCCTATGTAGAGATATGTCTCCTCCCTTTGAAGCCAGCTCTGTGGCCTCATCCCTCTATCTCCCCTCTCTTTCCTCTCTGTGCTTAGTAAAACTGGCCTCCAGCTGTGTGCAGCTGCTTTGCAGGGCCTGACGCCATGTTGTAAACTCGTAACGCTCCATTCAGCTCTACCCCTGAGGCCTGCTGTGAGGATGTTATCCTCATAAGCTCACTTACTGGGTTCAGAGTTCACCGATAAAGGACCAAAACGTCATGTGTTAATTGCCTTTGTTGTGTGCCATATTTATCTTTCTGCAGCAGTAAATTGCAGAAGAATAAGACTTTGACCTGACAGTGTTGTACAGAATTGCAAGAACATGAACACAATATTGCTGGGCTGACAAAAAGAGGATCTTACATGTACACATGTACACTGCAGGGAGCACTAAGCTGTCACAGTTCTGTCTATACCACACACATGTGCACATGCACGCATATAAAGATAGATGGCTGCTGGTTGTTAGCTTTGTGCTGTCTGTGCTCTCTATGGAACCAAAGCACACACTGGCTGTTTTCCTACCAAAGTAATGCACTGCTATCAGCAGACTCACACACACACACATACAAACATACACAGTCCCAGTACTGCAGTGCTCAAACCACTTCTGTCACTTCTGTAACAAATGGTGCCATCACAGAGGAAAGCAGATATATCATCACTGCCTCCCCACCAGTGGTGGTATGGTGAAGAGACAACTACAGTATATTTGTTTATGAGTGGAAAGCAAAGGTTTGATCCCAAGACCCCAGATAAAATCACTGTCACTGAGCTCACATGCAATGAACATACGAAGACAACTGTGTTTGCCACAAGTTCTTCAAAAGTTTAAATCTCCCACAGGATATTTTCGTGTTCTCTGTGCCCTTTTCTTTTTCTTTATTTAAACTGGTTGAAGAGACAGAGAAGGAGGGCTGTTACTGACATTATCACACTTACAATGAATCCAGAAAATCTTAATTTACACTTGAGTATAAAAAAACAATACTTCAGTAAAGAAAACATTCTTTAGGCATCCTTAGATAGTGCATGTATTGAACATGTATTAAAATCCTTTATTAGTAGGGTAAAAACACTGACCTCACTGGGCCAGTCACCTGACATACATACAGAACGTAAAGGGTCAGAAAATATAATCTTGCCAAATGCATTGATATATAATGGATCAAACACATTAGTAAAATTTTACACATAATTTCCTGCCATAAAGTACAAGAAGAGAAATATGAGTTAAATACATATATTGTATTTTGTGGTTATATTCCTTGTTAGTGAATTCATATGGCTGTATTTTTTCCATCCATCTGTTATGTTTATTGCTCATCCTGTTAAAGACTGCAGAGGTGCTGGAGCAGATCCCAGCTGTCAGTGGGTGAGAGACAAAGTACATCCCGGACAGGTCACCAGTCTATTGCAGGACCACAGTCTATCACATGAGTCACCAATTAATCCAACCTGCAAATCTTTGGACTGTGGGAGGAAACCCACACAAGCATTTGGAGAACATACAAACTGAGAGCGCCAGCCAATCTTTTACAGTGCCTTCATTCAGGTAGTATTTTGCTTTTACCCCACAATTTCACAAAATGACCTCTAATAACTTCTTACTACATTATACCTTGCCACAAACCCTGAAAAACCTAGTTTGGAGGACCGCCCAGAACCCTACACAAAGATCAGAATGACTGTAATGATACCAGAAGAGGCCGTGCTATTACCACTCTGTCTCTTAATGTTAATGTCTGAAGTGAGGCTATAGAGCTGCTTGCTCTGTCTGCTGTTGAGACCATTGTCCATACCGGAGAGAATTGATTTTCCATGATAGCTGATTGATGTGGAGGGACCGCTGGCCCCCTGATGTCAGCATTCTGTCATCTCTCTTGCACTCTCTCTCTTTCACCCTCTGCATCTTCTCTGACATTCTCTCTTTGCCTTTTTCCTTTCATTTTCTTGTTTTTCCTCAGTTTCTTTTCTTACATCTTATCTTTGCTCTTCAATTCTGCTTTATTCATATCAAGTATTAATGCACATAGTATTCTTTAGGATCAAATTACAGTCATCGACACTTTATTAGGCAGACTTAATTTAACAGAAGTAAAGAGGCATATATTACTCTCCTTCTTCTTGCTCCCCCCGCCCTCCTTCTATAGCACAAGGTAAGATGATTACATGATGAGATCATGACAGTAAATAAGAGCCTGATTTCCACTGCTGCCACGCTTTTTGCATCATTCACATGAATGAATTTCACACAGTTGAGTGTGATAATCTTTACTTTTGAACAACATGGCTTTTGTTTAGTTTATATTTAGCTTTTACATATTTTTGTCAAAGGAGGATGGGATTTAGAGATTAATTTGGGAGATGGAGCAAGTAAATCTAGAGACTGCTCAATCACTATATATGAACAGGAAAAAACTTGTATGTGTATTGATACAAATATACTGATCTTAATCAGAAACACTTGCATTTGGCGTCAGGAACCTAAAGCAAGTGTTTCTGGTACCTGTGGATTATACCTGCACATCATCCAGAAAGAATTCTGGACCATCCTTCCTTACAGAACCGCTTCAGCTCAGCCATATTCTTAGGACATCTGGTGTGAATGTAGATTTACTTTGACATTTATTCATTATCCTGCTGCATCACCCAGCTTCTTCTGAGGTTCAGTTTGCAGACAGCGCCCCTGACATTATTCTGTGAAATACCTTGATAACCTTGGGAATTTATTATGCCCTCCGCAATCCCAAGCAGTCCAGGTCAAAAGGCAGCCAAGCAGCGCTGATGCTGCTTGCCACTGCCTGACACTTCATGTGTTTTTGTAAGTCAAAGTAGCTCTAGACCACACCTCCATTCTCGTTTCATTGATTGGACTCCAGGTTTGCTAACACCTGACCTCAGTTGATGTTTCATGGCATCAGAAGCCTAGTGTTGAAATTACTTTTGCCATCTTCACTCTGTATGTTTAAAATCAACTTCACTCTCACATACAGTACATGTTCACATTTACACATTCTCCTGAAGACTTAGTTTCCCTGCTTTTAAGACTTAGTGACTTTGTCCTTATTGTATTTTATCTTTATTTGCTATATCTGATTAATATTTTCTGCTATAAAAAAAGAATCCCAACTTTTAGTTTGCATCTAATTTTACAGACATTAAGATCATTACCTTCCAGTCTACACTATCAGTATACTGCAGAGTTGTGCTTTACTTGTCTAGTGTCTTTGCTGCATTTACAAGACTAAATCAGTGCGTGACAATACTGATGAGTTGATTTATAATCAAACATATTATGTAATTATAAAGTCATTGTACAGACTAATACTGGCATAGCAAAATTTCTCTGTTATTGTTATTTTATAAAAGTTGGATAGTTTTCTCCTGATGTAACCACATTCTGTCAGATAAACTCAAAAGTCACTCACTACGTGTCATTTGTCCTCCCTCTTTCTCTCTGTCTGTGTCTGTCTTACATCCTCTCTGTTGCGCCATCTTTCCATCCACATATTAAAGCTATATATCACCAGGATCAAACCCAGTGTGTGAGAGCCAGTGACAGGCTGATTTACTGGTGGGTTTCCTCTGTGTCTGTGAGTTTTATGATTGGGGTCGAGGGCCATGGGCACAGGGATACATTTCTGACAAGGTCTGTCTTTGACTACTGGTGTTTCTAGCACTTTTCATTGTGTCTCGCTCAGCTTGACCTCTGTGAATTACAAGGCCACATGTTAATGCCACTTTTGACTTAAACAGCTGAGATCCAGTAGATGCAGCAGCCTGCGCTCGCCAGCTGCTGGTTAAAGAATGACTGTGTCTTTTCTCAGGTTGACAAACATGTTCATGAAAATACCACTTTTTGGTTAGAGTGTCCGACTTTGACGAAAAGTTGCTTTGACAAATTGTTGGTGACTATAAAATATAAAGTTAAAAATAAAAGTGTTTGGAAACTAGTGAAATGGTTCTTCGTTAACATTACTATTGGGAGTTTTTTATTTTCAAAATGAGCTGTACATGACTTATTATTGCCTTTACTGTTTTGTTGTTTTATATACTGTAAATAACTCAGATTCAGGTAATTGTCATTCAATCAGTGCAGATGCATTGCTGAACGAAATTACGAGCACAGGCCTCAATACAAAATCACAATAAATACAAGCAGGTTAAACAAAATAAAACACATTTTCATAAAATTATCAAGGCAAACTAGTAACTTTCATTTGATTATGACAACATTCCCAGTCCACACTCATTTTAGAAATAATAATTCATATTATTATTATTATTATTTGAGGCAATTCACTTTCATGCAAAAACAAATATTATGAAGAGTCAAAAAAAGATCGAATATACAAAGATTTATGGCTGTGCTCAGTCTATAGCGACCCAACAAACTTTAAGATGACGTAAATGTGAGTATGTTGAAATTCTTCTTCCCTGCATGTTATAGGTGGGGCTGCTGTGTGTGTAGCTCTTCCCAGAACAATCATAAGGTAATCCATACCCACTCTAGAAGGAGTCAGGCAAGGAGCCATGAGCTAACTAGAGGAACCCAGCACCAAATCTGTGCCTGGGTAACTGGGACAAACACAGTGAAAACAACAAGTGACACAAGCCCACACATTGCTGAGACCATAACACATCCAGGTTTGAATGCTTTCAAGTGCAGAATGCAAGATTTGTATCTCTCTCACATTCTCTATCTCTTTTTTGTTCCCCCTCCTTTATTCCTCTTCCTCTTGTGTGTTTCCATGTCAGCAGTGTAAACACATTCTTTCCAGCGTTTCCCCAAAGTAAGCCAGTTCAGGTTTTACCACAGCCCGTCTGTCAGCCAGCCAACCACTAGTCCTTCAGGAATGCAGAGGAAGAGTCCAGCCCTGCGTTAGTCCTTTCATCGTCAGTCATTTAATTTGCAATGTGATCACACTGAGGAAGAGAATGTGGAAAAATACATACAACTGTAATGGCATGGTAAATGCAATCTGTTGAAAAGTCATAAATGTTACATGGTTCACATATGTGTCATCTGTTTTAACAGCCATGATCTAAAATTTCATGCTTTTGAGTAAGCATCATATCGACATTTAAAATTAAAGTTATGCAGAAGACTATGAAGCTAGTTGATGACTGACTTGTGTTAGGTTGTCATAGGGCTCTGCTGTAATGTTTCCCCCTTGTTCCCTCTCATATACACACATAAAGAAAAGTACAGCTATTTATTTATTTCTGTGTTAATACCGCCTGACATTTACAATTACCGCAGTGTTTGGTTGCAGCAGGGCCTGCTTTAATAGGTCTGTTGACTGTCAAACTTGATTAAGTCTTTTTAGATCTCACCAATCCTTTTGTGGTGACTTTCTTCATGGTGTGTATGTATCTGTGGAGGCAGGTAAGTGTGGGGAAATTCTTGCTTACATGTTTGCTTTTATTGTACTGTTCTACTTTAAGGTGAGCATCCGCAGAAGTATGGCAAAGCTTGGTTTGCATGCATGCATCCTATGTACACTTAGAAAGAC
>JAUBNQ010000013.1:15139581-15153034 GCA_032353495.1 Ctenopoma kingsleyae
GCACATGAAGTGTTGCGACTACTGGCCAATCAGAGACAGGTAGGATGAGCTTTTAGCTGAGTAGCGGTGTGGAAACATGGTCAGAAAAGAGTTGCCGGTCAAAATAATAATAATAAAAATAATTACTACTTTATTGATCTTTGTGGACAAGCTGCCCCCATGAGGCGCCAAGGGTCAGGGTATGAGTGTCTTGTCCAAGGACACCAAGACGTGTAGCTGGCTGGGAGTGGGAATCGAACCTGCTCATCCTTGGGCTTGAAAACAACTGCTCTACCCACTGAGCTATCATGCCACCCCGCTCTGCTAAAACGGACTAAAACTTAATGACAAGTCGGGCCCGGCTCTGGATCCAGACAGGACATAGTCCGGGTCCGGATCCGGATCTGGAGCCAGTTGGTGACCCCTAATCTAAAGTGATACAATATAGTGTCTGTAGACATGAGTAAGAAGGAAAAAGAGGAGGATGGAGAAGACAGAGAATGTGGAAATAATTTAGATGGAAAGGAAAGATAGGTCAGGGTTGTATTTATCACATTATTATTATTATTATTATTATTATTATCATTATTATTATTATTATTATCAGCCATTATGTGATTACGATTCTGTTCCTAGACTGAATACAGAAATTCAAGCTTCCTCTGAGAGAAATTTTAGTGGTGATTCAAAGTTGTTGAGGTGTGTAGCTTATCCTTGGTTGGAGTTAATTAGCTGATGTGGGAGAAATCATAACAAAATGTTGTGTGAAAAGAAATATTTATATATATTTATATTCAATATATATTTATGTATAACTAGTCTTAAAAATAGTCAGAAAAGCTAATTTTATACATGGGGACAACATTAACATGTTATTTGATCGTAGATAGAAACAGATAGATCACAGAAAGTAACAGAAATATAGAAATCTACTGTATATAATTGACTAGACAATTAGGTAAAATAACGAAAATAGTTAAATGTTATTCAGAACAACTGCAGAATGTTTTTATCACTAGGTATTGTTTCTGAAAAACCCTGTGACTCAGTGGTAATAAGAATACATCAAGGTGGCAAGGATTACAGAAAGATATTTTATCATCATGAAAGAGGTTTGGAGGAACGAGTGTGCTGCTGTAGCTGTGGATGCCATAGCTACAGGTGGAGTTTACCAACCATATATTGTGCTAACATGGACACTACTGGATAGCATTTAGGTTGTGTGATTATTTCACATTTCCTGTTTATCATTTAGTGTAAAGCATGTAAAAAGGGTTTCCCTAAATATGTGTTTTGAATCTAAAATACACATGTTGCATTTACCTTAAAATCATGTCTTTGTTGGTGCTACAGCCCTCAGAAATGTATTTCCTGATGACAGAATAATAATTATATTAGTATACATGGTAGATTGATTGTTATATCCCTCACACAAACACAAACCCATTTGGATCTGTTTCCAGTCGCGCAGTGGATTAATGGGTTTTGGCTGACATTCAGTACGTCACAGGTCTGTACGTTTTTCCTTAGTCCTGTGTTTTTCCATATGGCTGTGGATGTGTGCAAAATGCAAACAGCTTTCTCTGTGTGATGTATGGATTGCAGATGATAATCCTTTGTTATGAATGAGGAGCATAGAGAGTAATTTATTGTGTTTCCTTTGTGCACCCCAAGTACATTTTCTCTCCAGCACGATCCAAACCAGAAAGCTGACAGCGTTTTTCTCTCTGTCTCTCTGCTTTACTCCAGCACAGATCTTTCACATCTAGTCTCTCAATTCTTACTCTTCCTTTGCTAAATACTATTTCTCATATAAATTTGCAATAATAAATCATGTTGTTGTGGAATGACAGAGGATTCAACTGTGGAGGTTTGACATGTTTGGCATGCTGAAACTATTTCTATTGCAGATATTTTTCATGAATGTGTCATACCTCCGTGAGCGAGTACGTGCTAGTGTGTCCAGTTTGTATGTGGGTCATACAGCAAGATCATGCTGGTAACAAGGACCTTGGGGAGTGTGATCATTACACATGAGTTTGATTTAGAGGTAGACCAAAGGATGGGGCATAAATCACTTATACATCAAACTTCTCCTATCATATATCCACTTTTTTTTTTTTTTTTTTTTACAAGACTTTCCCATGAACATCTCTCAATGAAACAACTGTGCCAATATATAAAACTGTTATATTTTTCCAAGTGATCTGCCTGGAAGTCAATTCAGTCACATTTTTTTACATGATTGCATTATACAAACTACAATATACAGTCAAAGAAAATGACTTAATTTAAGTAGCATATATTTAACATCTTGTCGCAATCATTGCAAAAATCATCAGGTATTTGGTGTTTTTCAGTCAGTCAGTCACCCATGATGGACTATAATTCAGTATATTTATTCACAGTTAAAAACGCATACTGACAGGTGACACTCTAGGTGTCAAAATTATCTGGATATGAACAGAAGTAAACCTGGACACAGAACTGAAGAAACACTAAAATAGCTTATTAAATATTAATAACATATACAAATACACAGATTTATTAATATTGAAATATGCAACTTATTTAATTTCAGTGAATCCAAATCTCCACACTGTAAATTCATTTAGTTGTCTTTGGGCAGGGCAAATTCATCTGGCAAGCCAACCTAATGATACAAAGCTACACCATGTTGTCTTCTCTTTTCTAAGTAAAAACTATTTTCAAAAACAGTTGTTCAACAGAGAAGACTTTTAATTGTATCAGAAGTGATGCACTGACTATAGCATAACTTCCCATATCTGATATAAACCTGCTACTTCACACCATGATTGTGTGTATTAATCTCTCCACTCATCTTACCAACCACCAGCACATTGTTGAAAGCTACAGGCTGCACCTGCCTTGGGTTTGTGAGCCTTATAAAACACATTCGGCCGTCTGTGACTTGAATTGATCTGCCGTGACATCTGGACGCAATATGAGCTTCCAAACACATGCTAGTCAATACGTTTGGATAGTCATGCATGGATAAGCATGCACAAATGCATACACACAGACAGTAATCGTTCACACGGCTACACTATATCTGACACTTTCACACACATATTTGTTTTACCTATCTTGTGAGGACCTTTTACAAACTATATTCATGCTATTATTCCTCCCTGTGTATAACAAAAACTGTTAATTTTAACTTAATCCTAATTTAAATTATTATTGATTATTTTATAAAATATAAATTTGCTACTAAGATGTTACAACAATGACTACACTAACAGCTACGCTTCAGCTTTTACCCTTACATAAAGCCTAACCCTTCCAACCATTAAAACCTCACACAACAAAAATGTCTCCACTCCTATCATCTAAATCTCGAAGTGGTTCTCACAAAAAAAAGACACACACACTCACACACACACAAGCATGTGCTACTCAATACTTGCCGTCCTGTTTTAACTTATGGCAAAGGAGTCCAAACACTGGTTCCAATTCCCCATCCCTGGCTCGCCAATCGGCTCCCACTGGTGTCTCATCATCCATCAGCGGGGGTTGGAAGTGAAGACGACGCCCAGCTGGGGCATAGCATGGCACCACGCCTGTGCTTCCTGTCACACCTCTGCAATTTCTTCCTGACTCTCCTGCATTTTTTGTGTATCATTCAAGATTCAAAAAACTTTATTAATCCCAAGGGGAAATTATTTTGCTTTGTTACAGCCACTCTCAGTTCAAAAAGAAAGAAAAGAACCACAACCAGAAACAAAAAGATCAGCACCAACACAGAATCCATTGCCTCATTCATGGTTTTGTTCTTTTGCGCCTCATTGTCATTTGGCCCCTCTTTGTTATTTAGAGACCTCTTATTATCATAGGGCACATCTTAGCATATGTAATCTTTTCATGTTGAATCTAAATGAACCTCTGAACAGACATTTTGTTAAGCTATAAAGCATGGCTGCTTTATGGCTTTCTTTGGTGAATCATTTAAATTAAATCTATAAAATAACAACAAGGTGTGCTCTAATCAGACGTTAACTGACCGTTTTGTGGTAAAGAAATACTTTCACAAGTGTCTGCTGCAAATCTGGCCAGATTTAACAACACACATTATATTATTTAGATTGACAATTTAAACATTTCAGTGTAATCAGCGTAGGTTTAATCAAGTAGATCATGCTGTTCATGTGCAAATTGCAGTTTATCACAATTTAAGTACGTACTGTCTTAATTTCACAGAACAGTGGAAGTTTAAAGTTGAAAACCAGGTGGTAACTATATGAGAAACACCGTTTTTATAATGTTTTTTTCCATAAAACTCCAACTCAAATGTTTCCAGGTCTCTGCTGGGACTTACATCCTCCTACATCCTGTCATCCTGGGTGTGTTCTTATGTGTCTGTATGATGATGATGATGATGATGTACAATGTGAGTGTTTCTGTTTTTGTGTGTGGCAGATGACAGGACCTCTGCACAGCACTTGTTCTGGGTTTCCTGCATTCTCAGCTGTTCAATACTCAAAAGCCAAATGTAAACCATCTTTTCTTACCCAGGACACGCACACAGATGTGCACACATGCAACAGTCCAAAGTGATTACCTCCATCATTTTCCTCTGAATGTGGGCTAAAGTTAAATGAAAGCTGTGAAAAGAGTGGAAAGGAAATCTAAAATATAAGTGTGTATAAATGTAAGATGCCTCCAGCGCTTTGTAACACATGGACATTTATTTTAATTGCTCTCCACCTGCTATGATAATCAGGACTTAAAGAGAGATTTTTCCATTTTCAATTAAAAACTCTACTGCATGAATAAGACCCATCTCATTACGGAATGGAATAAAAGATCATTTGCTTATGCGTAGTTGGCTTTTTGCTGCATTGTGTCAAAAAACAGCAATGTTGAATTGTTTGTGTAATAGTAACGGTTTGTAAACAATTAACCACATGGATGACTTTAACAAAATTAACATGCATTTAATTACCAAATCAGAGTGAAAAAGAAAGAGTGCAAGGAAAGCACAAAAAGAAAGCCATTTCAGCCTCAGAAATCAGTGCCCTCTAGTCACAATATGATGTGATAAAAATAAGGTAGCTGTTAGTTGCTAAGGTTTGGGAGTAATGACAACATGTCATATGACCAGCGAGTTTAACAGAGTTGGTGACGCTGAGGTCTCACGTTTTATCAACTGATATCACAAAGTTCACAAACTGATCCATGAAAATAAAGAAACAACTCAGTATAAATATCTGAACATCCATCCATCCATCCATTTTCCTAAACGCTTGTCCCTGTAAGGATCGCAGGAGTACTGGAGCCTATCCCAGCTGTCATCAGGCGAGAGGTAGGGTACAGGTCATATCTGAACATATAAGATGTTAAACGTTTATACACTTTTTTGGTAATTTGATGTCCAGTGTCAAGTTTTCTATAGTTGCTCCCTAAGCTGGTGGTTAGCTTTATAATAACTTTAGCAACTCACCTAAAGAGCAAGAATTCTAGTAGACAAGTTGCAAGAGCAATGCGGGCTGGCTACATGGTGAGAAGTACTGACTGGTTGGTCACGTGACATGAAGTCACAACTCCCAGTGTCTATTTAAATAATATTGAGTTGCACTTGCTGAACCTCTTCTGCAAGCTGTGTTTTCTTATTTGCATTTAATTTTTTTTACACAGGTATCAGCAAAATAATAAAAATGTTGCTGTGACACAAGTTTTCAAAATATGAAGAGGCCACCCCTCTAACCCCAACGCTAACCCTAACTCACTAACCTCTAGCCCATAACCATAGACCAAAATTCTATAATTATCCTGATGATTTTCTTTAACTGTGAACCTCATTTATTTTATCTAGTTATATACTAAACAGAAATTATCTTTGTACTCCAGGCTTGGTGTTTTAGTGCCATGTTTGGCACTGACCCAACTCCAGCCCTAGCCTTCCCTGCTCAGCTTATGAACCTTTGTTTGATGCATGTATCTGTGATTTTTTGGGGGGTTGCACAACAGCTCCTGTGAGAGCTGCTGTAAGCTACTGCAACTGCTCCAATTCTCTAAATATAGTTGTTCACATGGTTCTTTGCAGAAGTGTGATCTAGCCTCAAAGACTAGTACACTGTTGTACTGAAGATCAATCATAATCTTTGGCTACTGAAATGCTCCTTATCTACTGTATATCTGTGTGTGGTGTGTGTGGCCTCTTTCTCCCTGTAGAGATCATTAGCAGTGGAGCGCCTCTGGGTCAATACTGCTCCTCAGTGCACTGTCTACTAAGCTCCTTTCCCTCTGTGATATAGAGAGGAAACTAATTCACAGGGCTCTCGAATGTGTTAGACAATAAATGTATCAGAACACCCAGTAAAGTATAAGAAGGAAGGCCTTCGGGGAGTGAATTGAGGTGCTTTTACACCTTCTGGTGTGGTATTCCTATTCAGTGTGGTGTGAAAGCTCAAACAATAGTCAGTTATAGGGTTTGAGGCAGGCAATCTACAGCTGTGAGAGAAATGTTTAACAACTGATTCCAACAGTTGCATCTGCAATGCCTTGAGTTTTATCCTAAACAACATGGAACAGAGTTTGAAACAATTTTTTCACATTCAAGACATGAAATTGACAAGACAAGACAATGAAAATTTTGCAGAATTTTCAATGTTAAACTACTTTATTGATTCCAACGGGGGAATTGTTGTTGGACAGTTGCACATAGATGTAGATGATGTCACTACTGTAGGGTTTTAGTGCTTTGTCCAAGGACTCCTCAACCTGGAAATGAACCATGGATCTCAGAGTTCATGGACAACTGCCCCACCCCGTCACAATCAGTTGTGATGTTTGACAAATGATGATGGTAAAATGTTGCTTCAGGGGGGATTGTAGTTTATTTTGATTGAGTTCCACATCCGTGCTAAATATGCACCTAACACTCACCAGTGCACCAAATTTACTTGTAACACTGCCTTTGCCAAGTCACCCTTGAATTTAGCAGGTAAAAAAAGTTTTAAAAAATGGATATTAATCCAAAGTTGAAAATTGTTCCCAAAATAAGCTGTGTGAGTAACTTCTCTATGACTGATCATTTCTTTACAAAATCTGTGAGTCTTTTTCTTGAAAATGAGATTATATTAACCACTAGTTTGGTAAATTCACTTTTATGTTAAACCTCAGGAACATCCATTAAACATATATACAAACACACCACAGAACTAAATATAACAGGTATATAAAAACAATAAATACAATATATATTAAATATGACTGATACATTTTTAAGAGTGAATTTTACAGCCACTAGCCACATCCAACATTTTTAACTAATTCACATACACAACACTTGTCTGTATTGCTTGAATGATCAAATATTCCCATTAGTTCAAATACTGTGCATGCACTAAATGAGTTCTACTTTTATCCATGTTTTTATAAAATCCATGTTACACCTCCTGGAACAGTCATTTATTTGTGTCACAGTGGATGTTTTAAGGAATATGAGAAGTAAAAGCACAACAAGCCATAGACCAGAGGGACAGATACAGAGATAAGGAGGGCACAGTAATGACTATATCCATCACTGTGACACACACCAGCACTCTTCATGGATCAGAAGCTTCAAGTGCCTAGCTATGGTCAACAATATTCAACAATAATACACAATATAGTACCAACCAGGGAGTTGATTTATTATTGTGCTAACCTGCCCCCAAAATTGATATAAGAACATAACCTTGAATATGTTCACAGTGTGTGTGGAGGATCTGCTTTGAATAGAAGTGGTAATGAAATGTAATGGCATTTCCTCACACAATGATGCTTCTGCATTTTCATTTTTTTGCATGTTCCGTTTCTCCATCAAGGGAAATGAATTTTTAGTCCATAAGTCAGTGGGTTTGTTTTTCAATGACTCACTTGTATTCATGACTCTGTTTTAAAAACAACTAAGTAAATTTCCAAGATATAGCATTTTTGTCTGGCATTGTAAATGTTCCATCATAAAAGATCAAGTAAACCAGTGCCACCATATCAAAGGATTTCTGTGTCATAAAGAAGAGATGTTTTCCCTGCTGTTAAGCCACTAAACAGCATCATTATCTGCAAGACATAAATTATTTCCATGAGAAATAGGCAATTAGAGTTAATCAGAAAATATGTGCTCTTGTGTGAGAGTCTTAAGTTTTCTTTGGCAAGTAAAAACATTCAGTTAAATTGTTTGTAAAGAGTTTTAAAAGAATAAAAGAAAATGTTAGAAGTGAAGTGAAGAAGAAGTTAATGTCTAAGTCTGATTTTGTTGTTTTTTTTGTTTGTTTGTGGGGCTACAGTGTTACCTGGCATGACTGAATGACTGAAAGAGTAAATTATACATTGTGTATAATTTGTATATTGTGGGGTACATTCTGAGATAAAATATTGAATTTTAAAATTTCCTACCAGTGGATTATCTTGTAAACTGTAGCATTCCTATACATAAAATGCAATATTTTCATAGAAGTGACTTAGAAACAAACATCTACATCTATAGGAAAATATTACTTTTATCACTGTTTTACACAGTGTATAATCCTAATGACAACTCCACTAACTTGTATTACACAAAACAGTACATATGCACTTTATTCTCACAAAGGGGACTGATACCGATGCCAGGCCTGAGTTATGTTATTTTGAAGGAAAGCATATAATTGCCAGCTAATTCCAGCTATGTTTTTACTTTTATGGATACAAGCTCAAAATATAGAACACAACGACTAGGAACAGTGCACACAATTACCCTGTATCCGGGATCGCTCATGTGTAGCATGGCCTCACAACTTTGTCAATTAGAAAATAAGTTTCGTCATTCCCAAATGACTGAGTTGTTTCAGGCATCAAAGTCCAAATTTTCTTATATCTAGAAAATATATTTAATCATGTAATATAATTATACTCAGTCCGTGAAAACACTGAGAATCTTTTCTTTGTACTTTTGTCATGTCAGTAAAAGTTTAAGCAAACACACAAATCACATACTTTCGTTGTCATTGCACTTTAGGAACATATTCAAGCTTTTCCGAAAATAGAGTAAAGTATTTCAGTTCAATTCACAGACTTATCTGTACAGAAAAACACTGGGTGAAACTGGACAACTGGAGATGATGCCAACAAAATAGCAACACATTATATTAAGAAAGATGCAAATGGAAAGAATTGGAAAAGGTAAAAACATTGCACACAAATATTTCATGTTTGTGTTAATGTTAAGCACAAAACAATGACTGGATGATTAAAATGATAAATACAGTTCAATGAGCAGGATAACCTAGTTAGAAACCTGTTACTAAAATGTCACAGATTCAAGGTTCAAGTAAGGAACATACTGAAATGCCTACCTTCTCATTCATACAGTATGCCCTGCTGAATACACAATGTAACATGATGCAGTGTCTGTAAACGCTCACTTTAACCCTTTGAGTGTGTGTATGGTAAAGCATCCTGAAGGAACTGAAGGAATTATTTTTATCCACTTTTGCCATTTCTACGTCTTGTCTGCAGAGCTGTGCTAATCTCTTTCTTTCACCCTTGCTGTCAATCTATTAATTTCTCTTTCTTTCTCTTTCCATTTGTCTCTGTCCATCTTTATCTCTCCACAGTCTCCAGCTTTGCCTTACGTGACTGGAGCTCATATCAGGGAGAATAATTTATGGTGACCATGAATAAGAGATACTGTGGAGTTTCCAATGATTCGAGTTTGATATGGAAACAGTCTGAAATATTTGGACAGCATAGAATTGAGTGATCAGTGTTCAACAGTCTGTTGTTGGCAAACACATGCCAGTGAAACCAGCTGTCAGGAAGACCCACGAGACTGAAAAAAAAACAGAATGAAGATGAATGAATGAAGAAAAAAGAGTGAGAGATGACTGCTAGAAATTAAAACTTTTAAATTTTCTCACTGGATTGTATTAAAAGTCATAGCTTCCATCAACCCAACTTCAGGTCACCATGTCACCTTCTGTCACCCTGTGTACTGTGCAGGTGCTGAACTTCTTTCTTGTTAGGTCGAAACATTTTCACTACTCATGGATCTGTGTTCATAGACGTCGAGCGACCTTTACAGCAGCAATCTGTGACATTCATGGTCTCAGTTATGTTTCTGGATGTATGGGATGAGGTGAAGTGGGTTTAGTAATAATAGGGAACCGTGGGGTAATATTTTGCAAATGAGAAGGTAATAGTGCCCTGGTAATAACCATATAAGAGAGAGTGTAATGGTTTGATAATAACATGTAATAAGGTGGTTATAACAATGTGGTATTAACAATGTAACTGGGTTATTATTTCAATAAAAATGTTTACACATATCATGGTAATTATCAAAGTAATAAACAGGTAATAGGTTGGTGTGAGGAAAGGTAATAATATAGTATAATAATAATACTAGGTCAAAACCATATGGGTAATAATTAACCTGGAAATACACATGGTTGTAACGACCTTAAAACAGAGCTGTGAACTGCAAACCTATTTGTTTCTACATGAATATGAAGTTGAATATGACATCAGGTCCAAAAGAGGCAACAGCTTCACTATTCAGTGTAACATTAAGTTTTGTTTGCCACAAAAATGTGGAGGTAGCAAACATTAGTCTGCTAGTTTTAGTCTTAAACTGCATTCATACCAGAGATGCTGCCACATTGATGCTATCTGTTTTCATCTCCATGTATTTCTTGTTCTCAAACTAATCCTTGAGTTTATACTTTTTTATCATTGCACTAATAATCTATTTACATTGTTAATATCTAAATATTACACCCAGTTACCTTGTCATCATCAAACCATTACACCCCGTTTTACCTGGTTACTAGGATATTACCCTACTTCTTATCTTTCTACTACATTGACAAAAAGCAAAAACAAAAAGCAATAAATCAAAAAGTAAATCATACATAGAGATTATTTCATTTGTGCTCTGAATTTAGTAAGTTGCGCTCTGATTTTAGTCATCTGTGTGCCCTTTCTTTTCTTCCACTGGCACCTCCCAGGCACTGCACAGATCTTTTTAATACAGCAACATGTACAATAAATTCTCAAGCCCTGAAAAGTCACAGCAAACACGAATTATACCTCCAAAATTACAACAATATAATTTTTTACTTTTTTTTATTGGCAAAAAATATATTGGACATGTACTTTCTCTGCTCCATCATTGCTTAAAATATACACTGCCCTTTTCAGATGTGTTTAAATTAACTGTGGTTCCTTTGTCGATACCAGTAACAATCTGAATGCCTTTCTTAGACCATCAGAATAGTAAACAGAGAGTTAAATCATCTACTCTAAAATCTATATATAATGTTGTGTACAAATTGAGTTCAGGACAATAAATTCAGAATTTTACTCAGACTTTTCCAGTCTTGCAGTTCCTGTTGAAATGTCATGGGGTGTCATGGAGGGTGCTGTCAGCATTTGGCAGGTCCCCCGTGGATGAGCCCTCAAGTCCCCGACCCTTCAGGTCCCACATACAGTTGATCCCTCTTCTCTGTCTCTCACTCACCTCTTACTCACACTTGTTTTCAGAGGCTGTGGAGCCTCCAGAAAGCTTGATATCCTTTCAGACTCATCACTATTCATTCCTCTGGTGGTCTCACTCCCCCAGCTGAAAGAGATGTCTAGGGGCTCTTGTTTGTGCGTGTGTGTGGCTTAAGACTTAAGGTTTGGGATTAATATTGAAATAAATCACTCAAGTTGCCATAAAAATTTTAGTTATTTTAAAATGGGGTAACATTGGTTTACCTTATGTTTTATCAATGTTCAACACTCCAAACATAGTATATTGTTCAGGCAGTTCACACCCAAAAATCACTTTTTGGTTTATACTGGAGTGAGTTTGAACTGCAATATGAGAATATGGACATTTGTGTTGTGGTTTGGGGCTTGGTTTCTACTTCTTCTTCTTCTCTGAATGTATTAACCCCTAAAATTGGGACCCCTAAAGTTGATCTCAGCACTGCAAATAATAATTCTAATTATTAACATTTGATTTTGCACATATTTATGTTGGAGACAGGAGGAAAACAATCACAGGTTCAAATGGCTTTTTTATAGGTTGAATGGCCGGTAATAAAAACATGATGCTACACACAGCACCTGTAACACCTAGCTTATCGGCTAATATTCATGCTCTGTGCAAGTGTGTTTTTATGTTTGACTGAAACGAAACTTAACTCCCCCTTTTGCCTTTGGTTGACAGCACAAAGTGCTTGAGAGGAGGAAAGAGAGAAGCAGAGAGAGGAGGATGTAGTCAGCAGAGAGACAACCAAGTGAGACAGTGTTCAGGTGGTCAAGACTACAGACTACAGTGATAATGACAACATCTTACATGTCATTATAATTTAAGTTGATACTAGCAGTTTATGAATAACATGACTTTATTAAAATTATCACTGACTGAGTAGTTTACCTTTGTAAACTATGTGATGACTGTAGTAAGTTCTCTCAGATGTATTGTTGCCTTTCTAGTCGTGTAGTTAAATAGTTGTGATCAACACAAAGTAGCTGAACAAACTGACAGCTCTTAATCACAGTAAAACAGATGTATTATTTTTAAAGTTGCAGTTGTTAAATCTCTACTATTATTATTTTGCACTAGACCAGCCTTTCTCAACTTGGGGGTACCATATTTTGGGGGGTCGTCAGATCATTGTGAAAAAATATACATTTACAAAAGAAATTTGTAGTTGTACTTGTTTTGTAGTTCAGTGTTTGTCCAGATTTAATCTTATCACCTTAGTTTGTAGAGCTGAATTATTATTTATAAAGCACTTTAAAAACAACACAGTTGACCAAAGTGCTGTACACAGGCATAAAGAAAAAAGTGAAATAACCAACAAAACAATAAAAAAAATAAAACAGTAAAAGCCAACATCTCAAACTGATTTAAAAGCCAAAGTGAAAAAATGTGTTTTAAGAGAGGTCTAAAAACAGGAAGGGAGTTGGCCTGCCTGATGTTCATGGGCAACTCATTCCATAATTTTGGGGCAGTGACTGAAAAAGTGCGGTCACCAGTAAGCTTCCTCCTTGTCTTAGGGACAACTAAAAATGAGTGCTCTGCCGACCTGAGAGCATGTGGGGGAGCTTACGACTGAAGCAGTTTGAACAGATACTGTCCATGAAGACATTTAAAGACAAATAAAAGAGTTTTAAAATCAATCTGAAAATGAACTGGGAGCCAGTCAGCAATGCTATAACTGAGGTAATGTTCTTGTTTTGTTTTGTACCTGTTAAAAGCCGAGCAGCGGCGTTTTGGACAAACTGTAGTCGGTCAAGTGACCTCTGGTTAAGCATAACATAAAGTGCATTGCAGTAGTCCAGACAAGTCATAATAAAAGCATGGATTAAAATCTCAAAATGATGCCAAGAGAAAAATGGTTTCACTCTGTCTCAACTGGAAAAAGCTGGTTTTGACCACTGAGCTGATCTGTGCATCAAATTTCAGTTCACTGTCCAGTCTGACACCCAAATG
>JAUBNQ010000013.1:15153134-15164764 GCA_032353495.1 Ctenopoma kingsleyae
TGTTCCACATATAGTCAGCACCCCAAAGCTTGAGGTGAATGCATGTTTGCATGCTGGCTGGTAGTGAAATGCCCAGGCAGGTGAGTCTGGTTAATTTGTTTTGATTTTTTCAAAAGTCCATAACTGTCCATCAGATTTGGCCTCCTACATGCACTACAGCTGCAGTTAAAATTATTCAGCCCCCATTGCAAATTAGGTGTATTGTCGAAATTTAGAAACCTTTAGCTGTTTGCAGAGAACAAATAAAAAATTAACAATTTCAATAGCTCAACACAACTAATGTTACAAGTGGTTCCTGCAAATTCAACACCAAGCAGTGACAGCCAACATTATGTTACTTTTAGTATTCCCTTACAGCACACATTTTCAACCTCAGTCAACATGGTGGCACGGTTCCCACATTTGCACCTGATAACAATGAGAAATATAATTAGAGTTTGGGTTACATAGTGAAACACAAACTAAGCAGCTGTAAATAAAAATATTTACCAAACTGAAACATTCTGTAGTAGTCTTTGTTTTCAAAATTGTCTTCTCCAACCTCAGTTTTTTACTGAAAAGTCATATAATCTTGTATTACTGAAGCCCCAGAATAAATATGTAAACCCTAAATTATGGAAAATATGGCCACTTCTAACAGAGGCAATGTCTGTCTGGGGAAAAAATACTGCAAAGGAAAAAAAAAGCTTATGGATTATTGACTAAATATTGATGCTCAAACTGAATATATTAAAAGCTGTATTATATAAACACAAGTTTTTTAACAAGTTCTCACTTGTTCTCACTTAATTTAAAAGAGAATTCAGAGCTAAAAACATAATGTGATAAGATAATTATAACTTTAGAATACTTACTTTTACACACAGCTCTTCATCTCCTTAAAAAAAAAGTATCCTTTCACACCTTACTTTTTTTTTCTTTTCCACTCTACAGCTTCACCAGATTAAATGTCTCAAACCTTCAAACAGTCCTCACCAGTGCCTGCCTCTTACTGCATTTCCTAGAACTGCTGTGTTCACCGAACGCAGCAGGCCCGGTAATAGCTCTTCTGTCATCTGGTGGAATCCCTCTCTTTTCCATTGCTATGCCTTCAGACTGAATAGCAATTTAAATGCCGCTCACTCCACATTTATTTGAAATCTCATTAACTGAATATAAAGACCCAAAGAAATGTGTTGTAAATAGAATATCTTGGCCACGTGGGTGAGGGAAAATTTATTCATGATTAGTCTTCTTTTTTTTTCCCTCCACTTCCACTGTCAGCGCCGAGCTTAGTGAATGTCTGTAAAGTGTCGACAGTCATTTTCAGGGTGAAGCCCAGTATCTCTTCTAAATACATTCCATTTAACAGACACAAGAGGCTGTTCACAGACAGAGAAAAATGGATTGCATTATGAAAGGGGAAAGTAAATGGCATTTCTTCTCAACCGACATCCACTCTGACAAGCATGGAGAGAAGAATTGGTTTGTTCTTATGTATTTGGTAACTGAGAATAAATTTGTTTGACATATATCTTAACTTTGAAAGCAACTTCTTTTGGCACTACTGGAAACGTGTAATGCATATTAAATATTCATATCATAATTTACTTTTTTTTATTGGTTAGATTTTAAAACGAATCATAATGTGGAATATTTTTACACACATAAGTAAATTGTTTTAGGTATAGACAAGTGATGTTTCGATTGTGAAACACACGCAAAATACAACTAATGTTTTCTAGCTTTTCTAGTTTTCTAGCCAGAAAAGCTTGGTTAGAAAAGCTAGGTTTCTAGCTAGGTTTACATCGTCAAGAAATGTCTGTTTCTGTGTCTGCAAAATTAATCACAAGGCACCTAGTGTTTTAGTCTCACTTTGTCTATCATCTCATTGTTTCACCATACTGTAGAACTGCATATATCCTGTGCTCCCTGGAGCCTCACTACCCTAACAAGAAGTGGCGATAAATAAATAATTGGCAGAATTTGGAGGGATTATGGTTCGGAACTGACATGTTTCACAGAGAGGCTGTCCACACTACTGTAAATCATCTCAGGCCTTAATGTGTGTGTGTGTTTACGTCGTCATCACTGACCAGGCTGTGATGTACTGTGTATGGTTTGGGTTCACAAATCTAGACATTCAACACAGACACGTTTACTACCACACTTGCCAAAGACTGTCAGATAGAGGGCAAAGGGATGTGTGGGACTAATGACAGTCTGGCCAGGAGTCAGGAGCTTTATGAAGTCCCTGAGGTGAGTTCTGCACTGGGGCGAAACCACTGTAATCTATAACCTAGTGACACTTAAGATTGTTGGCTGTTCAACTCTCTCGCTGAAGCTGCAGTGCATATTTCATCAGAGAGAGAGCAAGAGAAGAAGTAATTTTACCACTATATTAACAATTTGTTTAGAGTATCTCGTGGTTTGTCTTTAAGCAAATAATTGCTTTTAATTTGAGCTGCTGCTGTTTTGCAGACAGGTTTAAGTTTTGTCCCATTATGTTTTACTGGCTGCTGGTTTTTACTAAAGTTTGATTTGTTAATATAATAAAAATAAAGAAAGAATATTATGTTCCACATTACATTTATTATACAATTATACACTGTAGTACACTGCATTTTATTATTTGGGAAAACATTTATATGTACGTTTAAATGTATCATATTCCAGTGAAAAATGACATGAGCCTCTCAATGAGTTATTACTTTATGATGATCCATCATAATTTTGTTCTGTACAGTGTGCTGCTGTTTTTTTTGTTGTTTTTTTTTTAGAATGATGAAATGAAGAATTGGCAAATAAAAAACATATATCCTATATGTGATGTCCATTAATATGACAAATACAACAGATGCAGACATTACTGAAAACAGATGTTTTCTTTGCCCAGCTCAACAGAAGAACTGTTACTCTGAATGCAGGTAAAATTATGTTTTGTGACATTGGTTATTGTCGTGTTAGTTCCTGTTTTCAAAGCTATATGAGTCTGTTTATTTGAGAAAAACATATTTTATCTTTCCTCTACTTTGAGATCATTTGTCTTATCCTAAAATTGTAAAGACATTTAAATCTGTCTTCTGCTTTTTGTCACTGGAGTTTCAATCCATACACAAGCACACAGTCGACAATTTATCTTTATGTCAACAGTGCACAGTCTGGCTTGTAGACACAGCTTTCCACTTCTGATTGTGATAGCAGAAATTGTCCTGAATGCACTTACTGCTTCTGCACTACACTGTTTCCCCACACAGTTATCTAATAGAGTAAATAACATTATGAAGCTTAGGGAGCCATCTAATCAATTTCTGCAGAGTTTGACAAGGCAGAGTAGAGCATGGAGTCAGGATCATATTACTTGCTACACAGACTGGACTGAACAACATCAGCTCAATTGGTCTTAATAGCTTGTGTGATATTTCACAAGGTCAAAACATTGTCCCACAAAGAGAAAAAACATGCAATAGAAATACTATAGATGCTGTTTTCTATTTTAGGATTGATTGAGTTTGATTTAACACTGGATTTATAAAACATTTATTTGAATTTATAAAAATCAAGTGTGACTTGATTATTGCAAAAGGACTGAAGAGACAGCTGTAAATTATATTATATTGTGAGTATTGTGTGTTTGCCTAAGACTATGTATGTGTGTGTGTGTGTTTGGCTGTGAGACCCACTGAGAGGATTAGCCATCAGGGGAGCTCACAGTTCCCTTAGAGCCCAATGCACGTTAAAGGAAAGCAAGGTCCTCAGAGACATGTTTTATTCACCTACGTCTCAGTTCATTTTCACCTTTTGTCTGTCTTGATGTGTCTGTCAGCTGTGGCTTGGAAGGGCCTCCTACTGTTCACCTTTTATCGTTGAGTGCATGAATCAATACTGAAAACTGACAAACAGAAAATGATTCTATTGAGGTTGAGGTAATAGTATATTATAGGAACACTGAATACAGGATTGCCCCGATTAACAACAGCTAAAATATTCAAAGCTAAAATTCAGAACCTGAGGAGAACAGTTTTATTTGTTTATAGTGAAGCAATAGAGAGCAAAGCAAAACACGGATTTGATGTAAGGAATTATAATTCTTGGATATTAGCTCCCTCTGCTGGCCAGTTCTCTCCTAAGGGTCTATTAAAAGACAGATTAATAATTTAGTCATTAACATTATGCTCTCCTACATGAGCATGCAAATCACTTGAACAGAATTGAACAGAAAAATGGAATAGGAACTTTTATTTATGCTCGTCAACAAGTTATAAGCAATAAAAATGTTGAATGTTATTGTAATGCAAAGTGTTTTCTTTCACAGATAGTTATATTTTCAGAATCTCTGTGGATATTCTCAAACATCTCTTTTTTTAGAAAATTAACAGCAAAAGCACAGCACAATACAATCTGACTATTCCCTCTTTTCATCTGATTGACAGGATGATTGCAGGTTCAATTCACAGCTGCAGCTGTGGCAGCATGCATCATCTCTGCTGAAAGTGTTCCCACATCTTCTCATGTCGTGTTTTACATCTGTCAGTATCACAACATCATCTGAAAGAGAAATGGAAATAGCTTGTTTCAGCCTACACCAATGGGAGATGTTGAGTCTATTATCTTTAAATTAGCTCTGTGTAAAATAAATGCTGCTTCCAGATGACAGAGTGGAATAGAGAAGATTGCATTGCTCCTGTAGAAAATGGCGAAACTACATTGTGGATATACTAAACTTATAGCAACAACATTTATTTTTCCTGTTCTTCCATCACTGCATGAAACAGTGGCCTTAACAATGAAAATGTGGGAAAGTGAGCTGTCATACACATACGAAACTTAAAATGCTCTCCCACCAGTTTCACATGTGCTGAGCATTAAAGCCAGTGTTCATTCATCCACGCAGCTGTCAAAAAAAAAAGATGAAAACATCTTTTAAGTCAGTGTAGCAGCTAAACACACATGTCTATTACTATTCACTCTATCTGCATGGGATCTACACAGATGGCTCACACAGGGATATTGTGCACTGACCTTCCCAGAGCTCTTATTACTGAAGTTCATATTTCACTCCGACAGAATATTTAGGTATGAACATTTATCCTTTCATAGGTAATAAATAACAGTCAACTTTTGACATAAGCTGGATTATAAATCAGGGGCTACCATAGTTTACCCCAACATCTGTGTTATTGAGGCTTTACAAAATGGATAACACACTTAAAGTTGCAAGAAGGGTAAGTGTCACAAAAGTTACAAGTGCGTTAAAGGTCAAGTTCTTACTGTTCCTACAACACGCCTGTTCCCATAATGTTGTTTTTACATATATACAAATTATTTTTTATTATGTATGTTTTGAAAGAATCAGGTTAGCTTTTTTCCACCTGCCTCAAGTTTTTATGTAAAATAATTGGCTGCTAGCTTTGCTGCCATAGTAATATCTTGATGTCCCAAAATGTCAAACTGCTACTTTAAATATATGAAAGAGACATAGAAACAGACATTAAATCTAATGCCATTTCTAACAAGAAGGGAGAATCTCTTGAAGTTTCATTTCACATTGAGAGATTGTGTTATGCAGGTCCAAAAATTCAAGCCAGTGTAGCATGATGATTGCTGCTATTCTAGCTGCCACACTCACTGTACAGTTTCTTTATGATTTATCACTTTCTGAGGGTCCGGATTGCTCAGTGTTCAGATTTTGATGGGAGTGATAAAACGAGGCAGTAAAGTAATGTCAGCTCTCTATAACCACTGCTGATGTATCTCACAGGAAGACTGCTTTGATGTTGTCTTTGGGATCCAGGTTTGTTCTATCTGCTCTTCCTGTTAGATAGAAGATAGAACAAACATGTACAGTACATAGTCACATGCAGAAAGTACTGCAGCTCTGTCAGTCGTGATGAGTTTGATAAACTGTCACATTGCAGGTGTTGTTCATTAAAGCAGATGTGACTTATGTGCTTCATCAGGAAAATGCCTGCAAGTATGTTGTTGCTGATTATGTGTGGAGCAGATACATATACAGAAATCAAAATGGTTACAAAAAAGCCGTTTAATAGCCTAATGCAAAAAACAAATCACCACATCACTTTTTTTCTTTGTTGTGTATCTCGTATCTGTACAGTTTTGGGTCTTTTCACACACAGGGAAATAAGTGTAGCTGTGTTGCTCTTCTGATCTAAGCTGATAAAATGATGAGCAAGCTAGACCTCAAACCTCAATGACCATATAGGTTGTTTGATCCTACTGTCTGATGCAACCCATAGGAGTGTCCTAGCACTCCTTTTGGGATCAGGTGCACCAGATCTTACAATAACAAGCATGCTTAACAGAGGACACCTAATAATTCAATGTTAACAGTAAAACTATGCGTTTATCTTCAGATCATTACATCTGGGATCAGGTGTTGTCTGTGTGCAGAGCTGGTGCAGATAGTCGAACTACAATAATGGTCTGAGACTCTGAGAGGGTTCTATCTGATTCATCTAGGAACAGGAACAAACTTCTGATTGGCTCCAGGCTAGGTGGTTTCAGATGAAATGTTGGGTAACAACTTCAGAGCTAAGGGTAAACAAGACAAATCCACAGTGGAATCGGAAAACATTAGAAAATTGTTGTTGGACAGGGCAGCTCCCAGAATTTGCAGCCATTTTAATGTGAAGCAGAGTGTTGCTGGGAAAAGAGCGGTCTACTTACCCTGCCTTACAGAGTGAGAGAGCGAGAGAGAGTTTCAGCGAAATGCCAGTGACTCCAGATGACCTGCCTGGGGGTCGGACGTGGCCTGGTGCTCTCAAGAGCTGCTAATATAAACCCCGGAAGCTTCACTACGGTCTACATACACACCTTGATCTCTGTTACTCTGCTGTTAGTATATTTGGAGAAATTCCTCTAAAATGTTCCACTTCAGTTTCTTTGTTAAGGTTTGCAATGAATATGCTGTATATTTCTGTGTGACACCTACAGTGCTGTCAAAGAATATTTGCCCCGATTGTCTCAATTGTTTTTTCATATTTGTCAGAAATAGGAGTAAATACAAAATGCAGTTTTTAAATGATTTCATTTATTTAAAATAATCTCTCCACACCTGCCTGGCCTTATGTGAAAAAGTAATTGCCCCATAAACCGGATAATTGGTTGTGTCACCCTTTGGGGTAGCAACTACAATCAAGCGTTCTAATAACAGGCAATGAGTCTTTCACATCACTGTGGAGAATTTTTGTCCACTCTTCTTTGCAGAAATGTTCAGCCATCATCAGTTTAACGTGATGCCACAGCATCTCAATTTGATTTAAGTCCAGAATTTCATTAGGTCACTCCAAAAGCCATTTGTTGACCTATTCAGAAGTGGACTTGCTGGTGTCTTTCGGATCATTTTCCAACTGCAGAACCCAAGTGTGATTGATCACGAATTGATGGCCTGACATTCTCCTTCAGGATTATACAGTAGAGCAAAGAATTCATGGTTTCATGAAGTTCAGGAAGTTTAAAAACTGCATTTTGTATTTACTCAGGTTATCTTTGTGTAATATTAAAAATGTTTTGATGATCTGAATAATTTAAGTGTGAGAAAAAATGAAAAATCAGGAATTTGGCAAATAGTTCTTCACAGTACTTTAGGTGTAATCTAGAGAGAAGAGTTTCTGTATCAAATTTACTGATACCAGAAGATTACCTGACAAGGGACAGACAAAAGGCTGTAATAAAATTCAACTTTGGGAGAGAAGTCCTTTCTTTGTTGCTCTTCTAATGTCATGTACTATCTGAGTAAAGAAGATTTCTTTTTATTTTTGCTTAGAACTGTTCAGGGGGACACTGATTAAAGTGACTGGATGATAATGCTTAAATAGAGAAGTTGAATTCTTTTATTATGAGTAATGAGCTTTTTATCAAGACTCAACAACAATGAAAACCCCATAACAGTGCATATTTTTCTTTTTGGGGACAAATTCATTGCGGGAACTTGAATTTTTGCATAGTTGTATGGTGCTGTGCCCTTTAACAGCTTATAATAATAACCTCGTTTTTTAAAGTGGCAGTTATCTCAGTGAACACTGGATGGCATTGTTGCTGTTCAGGACTGCTGCAATTTGCAGCAGTACTTATATTTACACAGAGTCAGAACACATACTGCGCTGCATTACAATGTACTGTTCTTTGATTGACATATTTGAATTTACATATTTGATGTATTTATGTTGTTTCCAAATGTCATTCTAATCAGAGTGAGACTGGTGTACAACACAGATGATCAGATTCAGGAAAAGACTTCATCCAGAAGTCATCAAAGACTTTTGACCTTTGGTAGCACCGTAAATAAAAGCAGCACATTTACAGGTGTTGTCACACGAGTTGTCAATGGAGAGATGACTAAATTCATATATGAAACTCTGGGCTTTAAATTGTTTTCTACACTTGGAGAATTTTATTTAAAAAGAACTCTATTTAACCAAGGTGGGTCTTCTTACAGTCTATTAACGATTAACAGTGCTGTTTACACAATATTACAGGAACATACAGTAACTCACTGGCAGCTATCCTGGAACGACAGACAAACCAGATTATCCAGTCTTGGGACACCTATTTCACCTGTATTTTGTCCTGGACACCGCACCATGAGCTACTGAGAAACATCCTGTAAGCATCAACAACACTAACAACACTGATCGGGACTATGAAGTGATTGTATCTCCTGAAATAAATTAGCGATTTGTTATGTCTGAGTTATTTTCTAATTATCTCAAGTAGAATGAGATAATATATTGAAGACAACATCGATTTAAAGGTGAAATAAGAAATGATTATGTATCAAAAGGTGAGTCTGTTTATCAGTTACTGTATAGAGTCCAAACTGCAGGTACACCCTCAGGCGAGAGCTGCTCTCGCTTTTTGTGCAACATGGTGATATTAATAATAATGATACGTATGGATGCCAGAGGTTTTTATCTGAATTATGTAACAGTTCCAACAGAATTATAAATTTATATTGCACTGCAGCCAACATATAAACCATCCAGAAAAAATATTTCCTGAAATATACTGTAGGAAAAATCTCTTATTTTTTATCCTCAAAATATTTTTGTCATTGTGACAGAAATATTGTGATCAAGGCTTGATATTCAAACTTTTGCTACCTCTGTGAAACTGAATACATTAATAAAAAATATAAATAAATAAATGATCTGACTGTGAAATGCAAATGAGACTAATGACTAATTGTAAAACAAGTTCTTTTTTTCATCAGCATGTGGACCAAAAAATAAATGAATATGTAATGATTCAAAATCTCATCAAGGGAATCATCACTACGTTACACTTTAGTTTGTGCTGAAAAAAAAGAAACTCATATATTAGTCTTAAAGTGCATTTACAGTATAAAATACACAGCCATTAACTAGAGTGCCTGTGATAGAAAAAAAAAATAAAAGGAAGAGAGGCTCTTTTGAAAAAAAAGATGAAATATCAGTCTTGCTGATCTTGCAATGGCAGTGGCAGAGGCAGAGGCAGTGGTCTCCCCTTGTTTGTGACCTCTGTCAGATGACAGTGAAGGTCTCCAATAAGCAGCAGTGTTGGTGAGTAGCACTCACAAAACTGCTGTTTCCAGTGGCAGTCACTTCACATCCAATTGAAAGAAAGTGCCTCAAAAAGTGCCCCAAATACCAATTCTGGCACCTAATTGTTTTCTATGCTCTGCTGAAGCTGTCTTCATCGTCATTCTGTTAAAAGACTGCAGTACCATAAGCTTCATTTAAATAGTATTTGATTCCACTGTTGCTTATTCCCAGTGGGTTAGTGAGACCTTTGAAATAAAATGGCACTTCTAACAACTGTTGTGGTAAAAATGCATATCTGTTATAAGCAGCATCTCCAGGGAGGGCAGCAGCAGCAGCACAGCTGTCGAAGTGGGTTCTTCTTTTTATACCTGGCAGCCATCTTAAACTTCTCATTAGATTTTGCAACAAAATCTTGTGTTCTTTCTATGTTAGTTTGGATGTGTTCAATGTAGGTGCCTTGTTCCTCCAGCAGCATAAAAATGTCCATGAAGAGGTCCCTCAACTCCTTCAAACTGTTCTCCAGATTCAACATCTCCTGTTAGTGACAGAAAATGATGAGATTAATACTGTACATACAGTCAGAGGCTGAAGAGAAAAGTAGAAAGTCTGATACAATGAGGGTCCAGATGTTAAGAGAACATGGGCTGAGATCACTATTTGACTTTTACATATTTAGTGATTAATAATCTGGTTCACTTTTCACAGCAGTTGGACATTTGTTCCTCTGGATACAGCGCACAACCTATTTCTCCTCTCAAAGATTTCATGTCCTTCACCCCAGCTCTACATGACTCCCTAATAGATGCCTCAGATGAGAACCAGTAGGGTGCTGTGCATTGTAGGAGGTAATCATTATTTTAAAATAATGTTTTTTCATTTCTGTTTCTGTTTACATGACTGCTGGGACGGTGGCACAGTAGGTAGGGCATTTGACAATTGCTAACTGTGTAAGATCCCCAGGGTTGGTGTTTCACTTCCCGGTCCCTCCCAGCGCCGGTCTCAAGAACAGCTAAATGGGGGGGGGGTTGCATCAGGAAGGGCATCCTTGACAAATCAAATATTCGGTGTGATCTGCTGTGGCAACCTTGAAAGGAAGCAGCCAAAAATTTCTGTTTACGTGACCATTTATGTCTTTTTACTCACCCATTTGTCTTAGTTTGAATATATGAGACATGAATGTATGTTATTTGCAAAAGAATAGAGACAAGTCGATGACTAATGAGTGAAATTCACCCACAGAATCTATATTTATTAGAAATAAGCTACAGCTGTATAATATGTATTGTGTGCTTTTATCAAATAAGCATTAAAATATTATTTAGCTTGACTTAGGTACAGTCTCAGACAGCACCTCTCAGCCAGTCAGCAAATGATATATTTCAAACCAAATTTATTGCATAGCAAAATAATATCAGTCATGTGAAAACACCGTCATTTACGTAGTTATTTGCCACTACCCTCACCTTATGTCGCTGTTCGATCTCAGAAAGCTGTGACCGTGTCATTCTGACATCATTCAGCAGGTTCTCATTGAAGACCTCCCATTTTCCTGAGATGACCATTTCATCCACCACCTCCTCCGTCACATCCTTTCCTGATACCACCAGCTGCCGGATAATGAATTGTCTACAGCGCTCCTGCTTGGTCAGCAGACCTTCATTATACTGCCGCATTACCTGAACATAATTACAGTGAAAATAGAGAATTAGAATGAAGGAATGGGAGGGGGAATGAGAAATGAAAAGATATTTGACTTCCATCTTTTTAAGCATAAGTGTAATTTATGTTTGGCTCCTTGCCCCTCTTGACACCACTGGTGATACACTTTAGCATAGAGAGAAAGTCATGAAGTGAATTTATTAAACAGTTATGTGCTTCCACCTTATGAAGTTCAGTAAGGAAGATTTGTATACCCACTATCTGCCAGGATTCCCTACTAAATCTATTCTGTCATTTCCGCTTTCCCACGCTGTCAAATTTCCCCTCATTCAATTTGTCATCGCCATCTATCCAATAAACTTTCTTCCTGCTTTCTCAAACCAATCAGCTCATAGAGTCTATTCTTTAAATGTCACTCTGTTTCTGCCATCCTGCCTCTCCTCCACCCCA
>JAUBNQ010000013.1:15184423-15205541 GCA_032353495.1 Ctenopoma kingsleyae
ACTTTCACTTCAAGGTGGGAATTGTGACACTGTGGCCATCTCTCCCAAGATGAATCCCTGAGTAGTGAAAGAGCATACCAATTTTTTAACATGGTTACTCTCTTCTGTGTAGGCTGCTGCACTTTATTTTAATTTTTGAAATCACACAATGTGCACATATATCCTCTGGTATGTCATGTGCTTTAGCATATCGTATAAATAATCATAGTGGGCCATATTTTGGTGGGCGGCCATTTTTTGGTCCCAGTCCAGCCCTGGTTCTGTATATATACACTTATATTTTGCAAGGTCCTAAACCTTGCTATGTAAAGTGCCTTGAGATGACCTTTGTTATGATTTGGCGCTATACAAATAAAGATGAATTGAATTGAATTGAATGTTAGCACCCAACAAACTACTTGTGGATGAGTTTTCATCATCCAGTTCATCATCTTGTTCTTGACTGTTAGCTCCCAATGAACTACTTGTGGATGAGTTTTCATTGTTCAGTTCATCATCTTGTTCTTCACTGTGGGATGCACTACTCCTTTCATATCTTGTGTCTGTTTGGTTATCCTCATTGTTGTCCTAAAGTTAAACAAGGAAAATACTTTTCTTGCGCTTCAAACAATACATATTAGAGCTAAGTCATGTTTGTGGTAAATTGCTAGTCCCTGATGTTTGTGTTTATGTGCAGAAAATTGTGACATGAGAAATAGAAGTAATGTGAAAGTCTTTTTGAGAGCTCCAGGTAAAATTAAAGGGAAGTTGTCAAAACAAATTGTATACTACAGAATCAAAGAATATGACTACTTTAATGTTGTAATAACAAATCTTTAAAAACAAAGCCCTTCATTAGACATGAAGCATATGAACAAAATTAACTATCACAGTATGAGTTACTGAATACGTCAGTGCTGATATTTTAAATCATATAGTAGGGGTCGCAATTGATGCTTTCATAAGATATTTATGAAGGGAGGGAATAGACCCCAGAGGGGCTTCCATGGGCTAGCTACCCGTGGGAGCAGGATCCAGCGCATAAGGCGCTTGTGTTCCTCCCATTTCTGGCTACAAAAACTCTTAAGAAGAAAAATACCCTCTGAGTCAGCGAAAGCGGGGGAGGAAGATGACTCATTAATGGATAACCCGGTAACAGACCTCAGAACGGAACAGACGCTGAATAGGAAGAGCAGCATATCTGAGATCGCAACACCAGCAGCAGGACAGAAACTCCAGAACTGCATATGTGGTTGGGCAAAGGTTACCTCTTCTGCAGGCCTGAGAATACATCAGGGCAAGAAAGGCTGTCTGAAGAACTGAAAGAACTGCTCCCCCTGAGAGAAGATGGCTTAAATGGGGAGATCAAATTTTGTTGCAACACGTAAAAATATGATCAATGACAATAAAGCCTGATCATTATCATTATTAGTATTATTATTATTATAAGAAGCTGTTTGCTACGGGGCTCGGATATTCCGCTTGTGAAACTAATCTGCATTTTAATGTGTTTTGTGTTCACAAAACCTTTTTACATAGACAATTACAGACAACTACAGTGACAAAATATAATAATAGAGTATACTTAAAATGGTACTTTAATAAACTAAAAGTTTACTAATAGTACAATAGAAGTGTACTAATGCTAAACAACTAGTAAACTAATAGTAAATATTAGTTTATTTATACTGTCTTAAAAGTGTACTTTAATTTGGGATTTGGGAAAAAGGTCATATTGTTATTATTGAGATCAATATTGCGATTGCGATATGATAAAGGGCACTTGCTTGCAAAATTACAGTATATTTACAGTATAATTTACACATTTTCAGATCTGCTGTTTAATTTTAAGTTCAGTTCAGTTCAGTTTCAGTTACATTAACACAAATCACAGAGATGCAGGTTCAACTACATCATTAGCTCCTGTGCATTTTTTACTCTGTGTCAGTAGAGTTTTTGGTGAACTGCGGAAGATTTAATTTGATAGTGAGACCAGAGTGACCAATCAAAATCTGACTGGTTAAAAAATATGACAATCCACAAAATTGTCCTCCTTGACAATGAACGGCCGAAGCCTTCACTCAGAGTATTGAAGACTCGAGCTTATGACAGCAAGGGCGAAATCTGATCGGATAAATGTTCTATGCGCTGCACTGGAAGCAGCGCAACCGAGGGAAAAAGTCGTAATGAAATGACAATACCAGATTGATGGGACATTTATTAAAAATACACACAGCATTAATATATACTACCAGTCAAAAGTTTGGACACACATAGGATTTACCATGTTTTTCATGAAAAGATACTTAGCTGTGTCTTTAGCTGCGTTACCATCATTGCAAAAGGGTTTTTTAATGATCAGCTATCTTTTTCAAGTAATAAAATTGCATTAGCAGACATAACATTCTAATGGAAAACAGTACTAAAGTTTGCTGATATTAGGTCTCTGTATGTTTGTGTAAATATTCATTTAAAAAACAGTTCTTTCCTGCTACATTAGTCATTTACAATATTAACAATGTTAACTGTATTTCTGATTTTGTTTCGACTATGTATTTTTTTTTTCAATTTCTATGTCTGTCCAAACTTTTGACTGGTACTGTAAATCTATATTAAATTATAAAGATATATTTTCTGATTCTGACTAGGCCAGCAGAGAATGCTTTGCTGGCCCTGACGGTCTGCCAAAAGACTAATGTTATCCTCTCAGTGTTAAACTGGTCCCAAAACATACTGATCACTGAACTCCTGCTTCATCTCGGTCATTACATGTTAACAGCCGTGCGTACAGCTCACAAGTTGCCAGAGTATTTGACTGTATGCACCAGGCATCATGGACAATTAATCATGGGTCTTCTCCACAGTTAAACATCTTTAGAATTTACAGTGTCATATGTGATATTTAAAATTTGTGTTGCACCGGAGCAAAACTAGAGCAGGATACAGGACGACACTTCCTTGTTAAAAAAAAGCCGCTGCTGCACTCCGTCCAGTGCGCTGGACCGCAGTGCCCTCAGTCTGTGATGCACGGTCCTCATCAGAACAAAGATTTGCAAATAAAAATTTACCGGTTCATTATTTTTTTAAAAGATCTGCTCACATGTGAGCACCCTGGGTGCAGCAGATTTCTGCCCCTGCCATGTACAGCTCTGTGCAATTTCCTACTTTGCTCATATGGACGCGTCTGCCACTGCATATAGTCACAATTACAAGTGGCCCTTTGACATCAACCGTCATGGTGATGTGGCCTGCGATGAGATTGATTTTGACACCCCTGCTCTAAACCAGTTATTGGCGTATTACATGAAACTACTTGTAGATTTACATTACATAGTTTTCTGCAACTGAAGCACTATGGTAGTTATCATAGTCATGCAACTGCCTGGTGACTCAAAATATTTATGTTGACAAATTAAAATGCACATTTTAACATCCCTGTCTCCTTAAAAATGTTTGTATATGACGAAACTGCAATCCCGATTACATTTTAATAGAGAACAGAATTGTTATGTTGCACTGAAACGTATTTTTGTGAATAAATTACGTGAGACATTTATAAACACAAAGCAATGCGCGAGGAGGTGGCTGTGGTGGATGGAGGCCGTTCACTGTGCAGGACTGACATGCATTGTAGCTGGCGCTATAATGGGCTGTATGTAGGATACCATAATAGGAAGCGAGAATGTGCTTTTGTTAATTTGGTTTAATTATTGCATGATCATTTAAGGCAATGAGTAGCATGGCATTGTAACTAACAGTGTTTATTTGTTGTAAAATTACCTGTGCTTTAGAGAAATGTATACCTTTTAGGAGTCACGTGATAGCGTGACCAGGAAGTGTATGTAAACAGTAGCGGGAGAGAAAAGTTACGAGAGAAGTCAGAGAAATACGAAAGAACAATGATAAAGAAACAAAAGTTCGCTTGCAATATCATTCTACTACTGGTCAAACAGGCGCAGACGGTAAATATTATTTTGTAAAGCTGTTATTGCCTTGTTACATCTGAAATGTGCGATTTGTGTTTATTGAGATGAATGTGAATATGAAATATTGTATTTGATTTGATTTTAGTTTTCACTGTATTCCATGAACGTCCCCTGTGAGGTTGGGTTTAGACAAGAAAAGTACTGAGGTTAGGATTAGAGAAATTATCATCTTTTGGATTAATTTTTAATGCAGACAAACAGCCCACATTCTTTATCTGACCCTAACCCACTGCTATGATGCCTGATTCCAACCATAAAACACTCTGGATGTTAAATTGTAATGTCAGATATTTTCGCTGACAGAAAACCAGTTGAAGATCAGATATTTTGGTGGACAAAAATATGTGTCTTTCATTGATATGTTCAGTATCAACAAATTTGCGACTTGTCATGTTACGCTAACTGTGGACATAAGTAAAGGATCATTACGTAACCGAAAACGTAATTGGGTCGCAAAGACATTCTCTATAAAAACGTCATTGGGATTGCAGTTTTGTCATAGACGAACGTAATTTTTAGGAGGCAGGGTTGCATTTCAACCATATTAAAAGTGGGATAAGCTACACTGATAGCATACATGTGTGTTTAATATTTGTATTTTGAAGTATACCTTTATAAACCAGAAAGTATAGTAACTAAATAGTGGGCCAATTTAGTTCTAAGAAGTATTGAATAAGTATACTACAAGTACATTGTTATTAGTATATTTACTACATGAACATGTCTGTCAAGATTCTCAGTCTTCCAGGTCATAGTTATCCAAACAAATTTAATTCCACTGGCAACAACAAGTCCAGTTGCCACGGAATAACATTTTTTGGGATATACTTGAACATTACTTTAGTATACTAAGAAACAAACTTCCAGTATACTTTATGTCTTACGGGTATATAGACACATTTCAGTACCAGGAACATGCTGACAATTTTCCTGAACATATTATATGCTTGCTTTTTATTGTCTTCCTCTTTTTTCCACTCTCCAATTTCCACTGACTCCAACTGGTCAAGGCAGATGACCGCCCACCCTTAGCCTGGTTCAGCTGGGGGGTTCTTCCATTAAAGCGAGCTTTTCCTGTGTGTGTGTCTTGGATCATTCTGTTGTAAATTTGGATGTATATAAACCTAAAAGCTTACACAACAATTAGTGATTGACATGTTACATGTTGTTACCTTGTTCTCTACTCTTGCTTTTATCTCTGTTTCTTCCTTCATCCTTCAGTATAGACAGGCAAAGTTGTTGTAGGCTGAGAAACTAGAGCTTAGATAACCCTGGATTTCCACCCTGGAGGTGCAGGAAGAGAGGTGCTGACACACAGATTAATAACACTTTGTTTCTCCGTATTACTCGTTTTCTTTCTCTTTTTCAGCTGGCTGCATTTCAGCAGCTTCCTTTCCTATTTGTCAAACATATGAATAATAATTACATGCTGCACTAATTCATTGTTTCTCTCTTCCAGTATTCTTCGGAATTCATGCATACTTAAGCTGCTATTATTCTGATATGGGTCATTTCATGGCAACAATAGGTTCTGCATTGCTGGGTCTGTGGTTTCTCTTAGGTCTCCATGCATGTTTCATTGCCTGCAGGAACCATGGATCCATTTCATTGTACAGCATCAGCACGCAGGTTTGCAATATGCATTTTTTTTAAATATAAGAATGAACTGTTAAAAAAATAGCCATACCTCTATCAAGGTTAAATGATTCAGATCTTGCTATACTTTGTGATGAAATACCTTTAGATATTCACTTTTCTACATCTACTTTTCATAAAATGAATAACTATAATAATCTGTTAATACGAGTAACTGTATTCAAAAAGTAATTTCTCAAGCTGTGAAAACAAAACAACCTTAAGTAGTATGTACTGTATATCATCCATGGATAATCATAATATGCCCCACCACGTTCATACAGTGACACTTCAGAGATTACCTCCTCATATTTTATGACTTGTAATTTAACTTGAATTGTGGCAATTTTCTTTAGTTATATAATTGGCTTTTAAACCAGACCTCTCTCCCCAGCACTCCCAGTATGTGAAAGAACATTAAATACATGGAATTACTGAGACGTTGTGAGATGACAGACTAAACCAATTGTATTCAGAATTCTTTATTGTAATAGCTATACTCTCTATGATAGGTCAAATATTGGTTATATGTTAAGATAACCATTTTTACCACACCAGCTTAAGTTCTGCATATTTCTCATTAGCCTGCAACAAAAAAAAGAAAACACATGTACTTGTCTATGTTAAACTGCATTTACCTACTGTAGATGTCAATATACTAAATTTGCCCTGATAAAATAATAGAGAAATAAAATCTTTGAACCTCTTTGCAGCAGGAAGCACATTTTTTAGGATGATGGGTTTACATTGTGTGAAGTTCAACCCATTCTCTGTGTCCTCCATCTGAACCTTGTGTTTATCTCAGCAGCAACTGTCCTCCATCCTCATTCTGTACATTTCAAAGGAAGCATGAGCCAGTGATTTGCATAATCCAGAATGTATTGTGTGTATGTGCATGTGTATTGGGATGAGCATTGACTTAGTCTCTGCATTCCCAAATCTAATTATCCCAACTGGCCTGGGGACAAGACCCGCTCCGTGAGCAAGAGAAAGCAGCTGGTCACAAATGAAAATGGAACGGACAAAACCAGTAGATCTGCAGAGAAGAACTGAGAGGAAGAACTATAAAAAATATACAGAATATTTGAGAACTAGGTCACAGTTTTCTATAATTCTATAAATTACATCCATGAATGACTGACTACAGGTACAATTAATCAAATGCAGCCATAAGAAAGGTATCTGAATTGTCACAAAATTGCATTGTGTTTTCCAGTTTTTGTGATTTCATAAATGCATAGGTCAGTTAGTTCTTAGACATAATTTATAGAGTGAACACTCACTTGGATTCATTACCAAAGTACTTATTAGAATATGAGTCTGGCATTGACAGTGATGTTGGTCTGTATTATAGAAATTGAACAAACATAAATGAATTGTCAAATGGACCACTATCTAAACTGTTCCTAGGAAATTGTTTCTTATGAACAGGTAAACCATCGTATTGTATGTTGCTTTTACTCAGATGACCATGAGAAGAACATAAGATGATTCATGCAGCAGCAAAGTTATCCACCAAAGCAGTCTCCATCTTTGCTATAATGGAGACTCTGCAGACGGGGTGAGCATAAACTAGCAGAAGCAGGCATTCAGACAACTGAGAGCCAGAGCTTGGCAGAGATCTGATTCACATGAGAGCCTCAGATCAGAATCTTGCTTTCACTTAGGTATGCAGATCCACTCCCACCTCTTCTCCCTAGCACTCCTCTCTCCATCTTCTCCTCACTTTCCTTCATCTTAGCCTCCCCCTCATTAAAAATCTTAATTGACTCATTCTCACCTGCTTGTACACTGGCTCATTTGGGACAAGCTTCCACCACCAGAGCAGATTTTCTCATCAACTGCAAGTTCACTCGGGTGCACACTGTCCTTCAGTCACCTACAGGGCTAAACAATGATCTAGGACTGTGCGAAGGTCTTGGTGAATCATAATATGTTTATCCAATATGTTTATACATACATAAGACAAATAGGATGATGCTGAAAGAAACAAATGAGGGAGGTATGAAAAATGCCACTTATATATTCACTAGGTGCTTGTATATCTACTGTAAGTACATTTAAATTAATTTTCAATATTTGTGTTTGTAACTGATATCAGTGGCAGATTAGATATCAACACTTAACCACTGTCCAGTGCCGTACTGTATTATTATTATTAACTGAATAGCATACAGACACCATATATACAGTAAATAAAATTGCACAATACAATATACCTTATATATAGTTACCTGTGTCATCCTTAGAGCTCATGTTGATCATCAGTTTGATGTGTTTAATCTGTTTCATCTGTCACCTAATTCCCCCCAAAAAACTAACCACATTTCAAACACAATTCCTTGTGATGAGAAAAAAGCAGCTACAGTTGATTAGTTGATTTCTTAATTTAATGACGAAAAGTGAGTTGTTTTGGTGCCTTGTTACCTGGCTATTTGGCATAAAGCAAAGGTAAAAACTATACACATATGTTGATGGAAACAACAAGCAAGTTGGAACAAATACAAATAACTTAGACATAAACATTGGATACAACACGTAGACTAATCAGCGTATACAGTTTTACTACGTTGCAAAACAAAGTTCCAGTAGGTGCCAGCTAGCACTGGCTGTTAACTCTTGGCTGGCAGGCTCTTTTATGTTTTTCACTGGAAGTAACATAATGACTAATTTAGTATTTCTCATATGCAAACCCCCTTAACCCCAAACTGTAACATCCATCCAGTATGTGTACTGGAATTTTCCAAATGGCAGTGGGCCATCACAGTTTTCAATAGATCATTAGATGTCAGCTAATGTTAACCTAATTTATCATTACAAGCTTTAGTCCTATCACTGATTACTATTTTTGATTTTTATTTACATTTGGAGTTATAGCAGCTCAACACAGTTAATAAAAATGAACAGGGCAGATTATATTTAGATGCTGCATTAAAACAAGATGGCTTCCTACAAACTTTCCTAAATACCTTAACCGTATAAATCAGCTGAGTATCTTCAATATCGTCATTATTATATTGTCATGCACACAGTTTATTCAATGGAACAGCGCCTGTGGTGGGTGGAGCCCTGAGACTGCATCTAATGACTATTCACCATTTCAACTTTTTGTGATTTTCTGCCTCTTTGGAACTAAAACAACAATTTTATGAAAAAATATTTTTAATTTTACATTTACAGGATGTCTACTGTGGTGGACAACAGAATGATTTTTCTGTAAAAAAAACAAAAAAAAACAGCGACAAATCAAAATAGGCTGACAAGAAAGCAAAAATGTCAATCTATTTTCTAATGATTGTAAATTAAACTGAACATCTGGCCTGTATCTTTTGTTGAACTGCTGAACAGAATTTCTGTATTTGATTTTTTTGAATATGAGTTTTCACAGGTGTTCAGGTCCTCTCAACAGTAGCACAGGTTTGAGCCTGTTAACGCTGCCTCCTCTCCATTGTTCTTCTCCTCCTCTTCCTCTTTCTTTTCTTCATTCATCAAATTCAAACAGTTTCTCTTCTTTGTAATGCAGAGGAACATCTTGCAACTGATGCATCACATGTATGTTTTGCCCTTGCAACCTTGGTTTCGGCACCTCTCTGTATGGTTGCAGTCTCCCATCTCTGGCATGTGCCTGGCCCCATATTTTCTTAACAATGCTTATGGTTGTAGAATCCTCTTTTTGATGGGTGGCTCATACAGTTCTTTGCTCTCCTCATTATTTTCTACTCTCTTGTCAGTGTCATCAGGTCCTGTGTAGTTCAGCAGCTCATTTGCCAGATGCAGTTTAAAGTCCAGGACCTGTTCAGTATTTTTTGCTATGCTCACTATGTTGTCAGACTTGTACTGGATCCAGGAATGTTTGATCATCAATCAATCAACAGCATCAAAAAAGTAAGCAATTACACGCATGGTCCATTTCTTGGTTTTACTTGCCATGTGATAGAAGCTCAGCATTCTGTCACAGAGGTCCACACCATCCATGTCATTGTACTCCCTAATGACTGCAGGTCTTCTCACCTGGACCTGGACTTTGTCTTTGTTTGACCATCTGGTGCAGACATCTTGAGGATCTTTCCCATATGCAGTAGAAGCCATCAGCACTGGCTTGTTGTCATACAAGCAACTCAGGACTTCTGACTACCTGACCTGACTACAGGTCCGGTTCTAGACAGGCATATATAAGGGGGCAGACAGAAATGTGAAGGGGGCACACGGTGGCGACGGAGGCAGGAAAGGGGTGGGGTGGTGGGAGTGCTCTGGATAACTGTTATTATCATATAATTGAATTGCACTTTGTCTGGCCTCTACCCTAAGACCTGTCCAACTTAAGTGTCCCACCTGAAGGCTAAGCTTCTGCTGGTATAGCTCTTAGGGTCACTGAGGCATGCAAACCCCCTGACCACGATAAGGTGGCAATCCCTCAGGGGGAAAACTGAAAAATAAAACAACAAAAAATAAAATGAAATATTCCTCATCAGATTATAACAACTAAAAACATGACATTTACCTTAATTGGATGGCCTATAGCAAATATATTCAAACCCAACAATAACACTTCTCACTAATGCCAATATTAGCAAAACTAAAAAGGGTAGGCAAGTTATAAAAAAAAAAAAATCAATTCACCAAGTCTTGAAAAATAAAACTGAAAAATAGAATAAATAAAATAAAATATCCATCCAGATTTTTACAACCAACAACATAAAATATATCTTAATTTGATGGCCTAATTCTCAAATAAATTTGCAAAATAAAGTAAGAATAAGATAAGACCTCTCAATATAGCCAATATTCACAAAACTTAAAACGGTTTACTAAAATCGCTGTGATTACATCAGTATATGAAACAAGAAAACAAGAGGTGAAAACTATCATCTCTTTTGTGCTTTTTCCATCTTTTGATTTAAGGGGGCAGGACGTTTGTTTAAGGGGGCATTGCCCCCTCTTGCCCCAGCGTAGAGCCGGCCTCGCCTGACTACCATCACTGACACTCCACTCCCTTCTCTTTTCAGTCCTTTGTCATCAAGCAACCAACATGACCTTGTCACATGTTTTTTTGTTATGCTTCTAGTTTCTGGAAGGCCCTCCAGTTTCTACAAATGGTGGAGTCCTCTTCACAGTCAGGAAGCCAGCACAGATTTAGCACAGGTTTGAATCTATAATGGGGAAAAACACCATCAATCAATGAGGTAATAAAAATATATTGCCTATCTATTGATCTATCATATGTGCTGGTATTGGCCCACAGAGGATGACGGTTTTTCTGTTACAAAATTAAAGAGGTTGAATAAAACATGGTTAAAAACAACTGTGTATAACATTAACCTGATTTTAGTTTGTCTGTACCACACATGTAGACCTCCAATACTTATTTGATAAGTATGGAGGTCTACATACATACTTATTTGATAATTATTACAAATGGAGTGCTGGCAAAGAGGAACATTTAGGGTATCATCAGACTCAGTAGGCTTCATTCTCTGAAGAAAATAAATTTCTATAAATTCTAATGTCCATCCAGTAACTCTGCCAAAACTTTAATACCACCTTGTTGTGATAGACAGACTGACATTTCCACATTGAGCCATGCTGGTAGTGTAGCAAAACACTGTTCATGTTCACTTGTGTTAACTTAAATTGTGGTTTATTTAAAAAAAAATTATGGTGTGTGTTTTACCACTTATACAACATGTCTTAAAATAAGTTATGATAATAAAGATAAAGAAAGGCTTATTTAAAATAATAAATAAGCCCATCTTTATGTTAAAAAAAGTCTTTCAGTTACAAGAACCAGGATAAGGTGGATTCAGGTATGTTTTAACTGAGTCATCAACCTTTTGTGACATAAACCATAAAGTATTTAGCTTTTCAACCACCTCTCTTAACAATCTACATCCATCCTCCATCTAGCCTGTCTGTACCATCACTAATAAATGCCTCATCAAAATCACATTTCCTATACGTAGATGATAACCTTTTGAAAGTGGCAGGAAATGAGATTTCCCAAAATACACCACTGACGCAGGTCAGTGGAAGCAAGTGGCCAGTTGTTAAGTGTCCATACTGTCATCCGTCAGGCAAAGACATATCCTGTCCTGCCAAGGTTTATGTCACCAGTATATCATCCTGTCTCAATGCTAATGTCCTCTTTCTCTGTGCAGTATGTAGCTGCTCCCTGTCCTTTCAAGCTCACCTGCCTTTTCTAAATATTTTTTCTAGCAAAGTTGACTAAAACTCAACTCACTTCCACATATATCCAGCTTCCTATTTATCCAGTTTGAACAAAATAAGCTACCTCAAACAGTCACAGTCAAGCTGTAAGTATGAATGAAAATTAGCTAATAGCTAGTTTTATGTCAGACATTGGCACTTGTCAGTGTCATGTCCTCCTCTGGCCCTTGTGTGTCTGTCTTTCCATGTCTTTCTGTTCCTCCCTCACCTTAGCCACTCCCCTCTCTCCACGCTCACCTTGATTGCTTCCAGGTGTTCCTCATTTACAATCAGTCCACTCACTATTTAAACCCCTGCACTTTCTACTTTCCTTTGGCAGTTCATCTTGTTATCCTGCCATTCACCTCTCATCATAATTTCTGTAAGTTGGTTTGGGTTTGGTTTCTGTTCTGTCCCCTATCCCTTCCTTCATGTTCTGTTCTGGCTCAATTTCTTCCCCTGTCTTTAGTGTTTATTTTAGTGTCTGGGAGTGATTTCCTGTTCAGTTTTACTTCCTTGTTTGTATGTATGCTCTATTTTATTAAAGACTCTTTTTGTTTGAACCCTCTCTTGTCCTGGTCTGCGTTTGGGTCCACCATTTAGTACATGTAGCTGACAGCACTATAGAATTGTTTCACTCTGCTGTGGCATCTTTTTAAATTACAATCTGATAAACCCTCCTCTTTGAACACTTTAACATGAATTAAAATATTAAACTAAACACTGTCAGTCCTCAGTTGACTGCAAAATGTGCAAAGTTTAACAAGATAATCCTTGTCCAAGTTTAGTCTGATAGTACTGTTAGTGAGTTGTGTATGGTGTAATATATTGCAGTCAATACATTATTTGACAGAGGCACACTGGGCTCAGGCTGCTGAAGACGAATTTGGTGTAAATTTAATAAAGAAATTCTAGATGCTTAAAAGCTCCTATTAATCATTAGCAGACAGCTGAATTATTTCATAGCAGTGTGAATCCAATAAATTAGACTAATTCGCCAATATGTCAATTGATGGAAAGCGGATAGGAATAAGCTTTATTTGTTTGATTTGTTTTAATTTATTTAGGGAATACAGGGAGTTTTATTTATGCCCTTATGTTCTTCCTCCTTTGCAAGGACCAATATAAGATTTAGACCTTGATGGTGTAGCATGAGCATGGTGTCTCCACACCAACAAGGCACCAGGCAACGGCGGAGGCTGAGCACCAGCTCGTAGTGGCAGAGTGTTTAGCTGTATCAGCTGGTGGATCGACTATCGTTCACTCTACATTGGTTGGCTGTCCACGCAAACTTTCTTACTCCTCTTTAATTCCGGGGTATTAATCTGTTGCTGTAGTTTAACTAACTTACCATAACTTTGTTGGTAAATTGCTAAGAAAATTAAAAAAGTGAGCAAAGAGGAGAGGCATGCCAGGAAGGAAAAAAAAGGAAAAGGTCATCTCCAAAAGGGAGTGGTAGAAAAACGTAGGAAGGAAGAAGAAGTATCTTTCCTTTCTTTACTAGCTCTTTTATCATCTCATCCTGGATAGGAGGAGATAAGTCCTTGGCGGCAAAGGTCAAATCACGCCCTCTCCTTTGTCTCAGTGGTTTCGTATGTAAATACCCCACTTGGTCTAATGAATATTACTTTAGGAACATTCCTACCATAATCCCAATCTCACTTTATATTGAAAGTTACAAAGCAGTAAATTAAACATGGTGCATTAAGTTTGAGATGTAAGGAGTGTAGTGTGGTGTCCTCATGAGAAATATTCAAAGTTCCCTGTCCTATAACAACAGTTACATTGTTACATACAGTTACATACATCTAATCAATCACAGTGATGGCATTGTATCAAACATGGTTACTGATGATAATTACATGGATGTATTAGATGCTTAAAGTTTCCCTGAGCACACTTAGTTAATCATACTTGAATAGTTGTCCATGAGTAATCCTATATCATGCACAGATATTGGCAGTCTTGGGTCTTTTTAGATTTCAGGCCTGGTGGCCTTATTGATCCTGTCCCTTTGGGGGTGCTGCAGGCCCAGGTTTCCCTTGCCTGGGCCCTTGGGGTCGAAAGGTTAACTGTTATAGACTTTCCCACCTGTTGCTTCTCACCCAACCAAAGTGTGCGCCCCTTCAGTCTTTGAAGGAGTGGTAGGGAATGTGAGGAATTGGTAATTTATACCAACCAGATCCCAAGATGCTTATCCAATCTGGTGACGTTACCTGGTTTCTATCTATCCGTTCTCCTATTACTCTGGTGGGATCAAAGTTCACAAAGCTGGAGAAAGGAACTTTTGTTTATTACTCCACGAGAGGGTAGTATGCATTGTTTATAGGGAATATCCAGTTTCTGCTCATGTTGTGCTACAACGGGTAAGATTGGCAAAGTGGGGATGTTCAGTGGTGCTGAGTGTTTCAAAGGTCACTACTATTGAAAGTAGTTGATTTTAAGCTTAAAGTTAGAATTAGGTTTGGGTCAAATTCAGGCTGGAGCTGGGGTTAGGTATTTAGTTGTGATACTAGAGGTTGATATATGGTTATATGTTTTTAAAAAAAACATCAGTGCCACTGCATATTTGAGATAACTATATTAGGATGACGATCGATCAATTCACCGCCATTTTGTGGGCTTTATTATATGCATTAGGGATGCTCCGATCGATCGGCCACCGATCAGTATTGGCTGATTTCCATGAAACAGTATGTGATCTGCGATTGGCAATCAATGCCATTCATTGCCGATCACAAAAGCCGATCACCTGTAGCTCATATTTTGCAGCCTGCAGAGGTCCTGTGTGGAGTGTAGCGTCCCCCTCCCCCTTTCCTTCACACTGCGCAGTTGTGCAGCGGCAAATCATAAACAAACTTCTGCCATGTGGAACTTTTACACTGTGAAAGTGATGTAAAGTTTGCTGCTGATGCTTCAACACAGCGAATAAACTACAGGTAAATTAGTAGTAGTTTCTTTTCCTTAGGCACTATAGATCCAGAGAACATCCCATGCATGCTTTTTTTTCATACAATCACAAAGAAGGACAAGGCCAGAAATAATCAGTGTAATTAGCAGGCAACAATCATCAGTGGGACATTTAGATACACAGTAGTTATAAGCAATAAACATAGATATGTCATTAAGCTATGCCAGGTCTCATTCTGGTCTCAATCTTCTACCTATAATAAATTGAAAAATTTACAGCCAATTGATGTGATCGGTATCGGTGATCGGCACTCATTGGTGATCAGAAATGGTAGCAAAAAACCTGATCAGAGCATCCCTAGTATGCATGCCTTTTATGCCTTGTACAGTATGTATTTCTCCTTAAGCGTAAACAGCAATGAAAACGTTAGTCCATTTGATATTTTTACTTGGGAAACACTTGGAATTGATGTGTTAATCCAATGAACTGATTTAACATCACGCCAACTCTGTCTCTAGACACATAAACGTGGAGAAATCAATTGAGAAACATAAAATTGACATCATGGGCTTGAGTTTTATAGCAGTCAGCAGTGACTCTACATTGACTCTACATCACTGTTAGTCCTAATAAAAAGATTTGTTCATATGGGAGCCAAGAAACGGTATGAAAATATCACAATTGTCACGAAACTTTTCAGGTATTACTATAACCATATTGTTAAAAGGTTCTGAAAGTGCTCTGATTAGTACTGATACATATTAATGTGACAACTGTGTTGAAACTTTGTATGTATTTTAACAGTAAATAAAAATATACCAACTTGTTTGTATATTGTGTTGCCAGTCACTGACACAAAGAGACAATAAAAATATTTAAATAAAAATGCAAAACAATTATTACCACTAACAATTACTAAAGGTTCTGCAACTACCTTAACCAAATTGCAGCAGCAGCAGCAAGTCTCTGTGCAGGCAGCAGGAATCACAAAAGAGTAGCTACAGGCTATTTAACTAAAGCGCTAACAAGCTAACAGTGTGTATAAATTATGGAGTATTATGTATTTACCAACTGTCAGTGTGTTTCCCACGTTTCCCAACTGAGCTGTGGTACTTTTGCAATACTTGTATGGGCAAGTACTGACTACACTTTTACTTGAGTACTGATTTAGCTTACTTCTGCCTCCTTTGCATGGGAAATTAATTCACACTAAGCATTGCTGTCCTATTTACAAGCCACAACATAAACTGAATGTCTTTGGTTGCTGGCGCTGATCCTCTTGAGCTCAAACACTGATGACAATGTTGATTTCATTTCGGAGGGTATGATCATTGCACATCTTGGTTTCAACAACAGGCTCATAACACATTAACCTAAAACCCACATTTTTGTCCAATCATCAGGACAAATTACCTTCTGTAACAGTGTCTGGAAGTTGAGGCATGACATCTGCACTTGTTTCTTGTAAGACTGAAACGTTTCGCAATTAATCCGAATCGTTTCGTCAGTCTGAGGGAAGTTGGTTAGTGACAAATTTATCCTCCTGGTTGGTTTCACCTCACACCTGCCTTGAATAGGCTTGTTGAGTGAAACAAAGGAAGGAGAGGGGTGTGGGTAGATGTAACAGCCACACCCCTGGCAACTCCTCCTGCCCCCATCAAGTGGGTCGTTAAGTGTGGCCAACCTGGTGGATGTGTGAATTGGGCCTGATTTTCCTGAGGATGGATGAACGGGCAGCATGGTAGGTTGAAGATAATTTGTGTCTAAGGCCACCACCTCTGTTGAGAGAGGGGTTGTTTATTTGCACATGCAAAGCTTCCCTCACCCCTCTTTCAAACCTCCTGTCTTCTCTATCTAATATTTGTACATTTTGCTCCTCAAATGAGTTTCCTTGTCCTTCAAATGAAGGTACACTGCTGATTCCGCCCCTGAGGTGTTGCTCCTTCCGTGCTGGGCCATCCTTTTGTGTAGCGGCTGTTTGGTTTCTCCAATGTACAGCACTGAGCACTCTTCACTGCACTGAACAGCATACACTACGTTGCTCGTCTTATGTTTATGTTTCTGGTCTTTGGGATGGACGTGTCTCTGTCTCAGTGTGGTAGTGGGTTTGAAGTGGACAGGTATGTGGTGTTTTCCAAAAATCCTTTTCAGTCTTTCATGTCGGCACCCTATGTGAGATTACGACTTGGCGCCCCATAATCAATTGCCTATAATTGCACCCCCACACACACGCGCGCGCACAAGCGCACACAGCCATTTTATTCCTAACCGTAACCCATAAATCTAATCCTAATCCTAAATTTATTTAATAATTTTACACTTTACAATAATATACTGTACAATTAAATATGTAGCTGCAGCAAATCAACTCTTGTCCTTGGTAGCTCAACTGTTAAGAAAATATTCTTGCATGTGCAAGTCCTGGGTTCAAGACCAGTCTAGGCCATCCTTTATTTATATATATATATATTTTTTTTTTCATTTGACCATTTCTGTGTGGCTATTTCAATTTAAAAACAATAATTGTCACAATTCTAATAAAATTTCTTTAAAAAGTGCATTTGTAAGTAACCTTTGCTGTCAAATCTTTTTCTGAGGGACCCACAGGATTCTTTATATCATCATATCTATCCGTCTATAAAAAAGGTTTGGATATATTTGTTCTTTCTCCAACTCTAGTATATTTCACCATATTTTCCCCACTTATTTCCGGACATTGTCACTGTGTCGCTCTGTCAGCTAGAAATGTGTGTGTGTCGGCTCAGACTGGCGCAGTAACTGTTGAAACGGGGCTGTGGACGGATCCCGGTTGTAAAACGACTATCGCGTTTCACTTTATTGTGGAGAGAATCATGAGGGATTCATACAGGGAGAAAAGCCCAAATAAACAACTACACTTTAGAAAATGAGCTCAAAAACCCGCGACTGATGATATTTGCAAGGAATTTTTTTTGAGCACTTAAAACTGTGCCCCCTCCAGCAAGTGGCGCCCAAGGCGACTGCTTAGTTCGCCTATGCCAAGAGCTGGCTCTGGGTGATGCGAGTCAAACAGAAGATACTGGTCAGTGTGGGTTGGTGTCATACCTGGAAAAAAGTTGAGTGCTTTCTCCTACACTTCTTCCATGTATGGGTTGGCAACAATAGTTGACACTGGACAGCCCATGGCACAGCCATGTCTCTGTCTGTAGAAGTCACCCTTGTAGGTGAAGTAAGTGGTGTTCAAGCACAGGTCCAGGAGCAAGCCGATCTGGCCTGGGTTAAGGTTGATTCTGGCGGTGAGGGTGCTGTCTTTTTCTTCCAGTCTACTTCTTACAGCTGTTAAGACAGCAGTGGTGGGGATGCTGGTGAAGAGTGATGTGACATCAAAGGATACCATGGTTTCATCTGTATCCAGTTTCAGCTCCTTGGAGGCAAACTCTTCTGAATTGTGGATGTGGTGGTCCATGTGTCCAACTAAAGGTGCCAGAATTGTGCCCAGGTATTTAGCAATGTTATAAGTAACAGAGTTAATGCTTCTGACGATGGGTCTGAGTGGGGTTCCTTCCTTGTGTATCTTGGGAAGTCCATGAAGGCATGGGGTGGTCTCACCAGGATAAAGATGGTGATAGGTTGCCCTTGTGATCTGAGCCTCACATTCAACTTTTAGGTTTTCTATCTTCAACCTCCGGGTTCAGAACAAAACCCAAATTTCTTCAGGTTCAAATTTTTACATACACTGGGTCAGAAATGGGTAGAGACGAAGGCTTTCCTCACAAGATAACAATTTATTTTTACTATATAAACCATAAAATATAACTTTTAATCTAAACTGTTTAAAACCACAATTACAAATGTTTATATAAAAGCTTGTAGCTATAAAAAGAGATACAAACTTAAAACTACTGGCGGTAGTGGGTAAAATCAGAGCATGAGGCCTTCACAGATGACTGCAGCCCGAAGAGAGGAGCAAAGAATCAAAGATCTGCTCACCATATACACATCCAAATATCACACACCTAGTGCACACTACATTCAGCCTTTAAAACATGCATATATAGTAAATGCTAAAGACTGTAAAACCCAAATAATTGTTAATTTAAACAGATGGTAGTGGTGGAGGCTCACATGCTGCCCTGCTCAACCCAGAGAAACCAGCAACAACAGAAACAAAACTAAACAACAGCAAAATATAAACAGCAGTAATGAAAACAACGGTAACAAAAGAGCAGTAACAAAAACAGCAGTGGCAGCGTCTTCTGAAAGAATAAACAATCTTATTATTAAGTTGCCACCGTGTCATCCCACCATTACACGATGCCCAAAGTCATGCTTGCCTTGTGTGTCTCATCGAAAATGGCCACAGACAAGGACTGAATCACCGGTACCCAACGTCGTCACCGCTCGCCCTGCAGCACATTTACAGACACACACATTCATGGTTCCGGTTGTGGACTTTATTACAGCTACAGAATCTGCCATCTGAAACAACAAACTACCAGCGGCAGAGGTAACAACTACGACCCAAAGTCTCTGCAGCCCTTTCCAGTGCACTGCCACCAAAATCCAACCTCACCAGTTAAGAAGTTGCCTCAAGAGTGAAAAATTACTAATCTGATTCTAAGAAAAACATATATTGTACTGTGCAGAATATTTATTCTTTTATTCACTTCTCAGTGCCTTCAGGAATGTATTTTTACATCACAGCAGTAAGATACAAAATAGTGACACCTGGCTGTGGTTTCAGGCTGCAGGTGTGTAACATTAAGTATTTTCTGATATCTACCTTGCTCAGATCCTTTTAAAGTCAGAAGATAAAAAAGCTTAAAAACAAGTGGTCTGCAGCTATTTTCATGCTCAGTGCTTTTCTCTGCCCCCTCTGGACCCTGCACTTCACACCACTCAGAGATTAGTTCCCCCTGAGTGGTGCTCGCTCCAGGAAAATGGCCTCATTAACAGCCAACGAAGCCATGCTAAAGGCAATCTGACTCTGTCTGCGATTAGGCCACACAAGGCCCTTAATCTGCCTCGCACATGATGGACACTGGTGGAGAAATTGAAACCATCCATGGCAGGGCAGCCCTGTGTTATTATAACATAAAGAACAGTTATTAAAGTGTCTGCGGTGTGGGGGAGTCAATCCTAATAAGCTCCACAGTGCTGCCTCTACTCTCTTACTCCCTGTGTACTTTCACTCAGATCTTTTCCAGTTTCCAAGATTGTGATTTTTTTGATGGCTTCCAGTGTCTTTCAAGCTCTGCTGGAGAAAAACATTTTTTTCCATCTGATATTAGACTTGCAGTTTTTGATTTTAACATGTATATAAATTAGACATATATAAAATTAGAATCTGTGGTTTGTTTTGTAGTTCAAATGGCTAATCACACTTTTCTGTACCGTTTAGCAGAGCCTTTTCTTGCACTATGCGAACTATGCAGATGCGTAGGGACCCAAGGCCACTAGGGGGCCCCCAAGCTACCGCTGTAGTCTGAAAATATGTAGTAGAATTAAATGTCATTCAAATATCTCTGTAATATTAAAAGAAACTTCTCTAAACTGTTGGGAAGTATTTTTGATATCACTGCAAAAACAACTGTGCCAGCTTTGATTTGCTTTATACCAGATATGTCCACTGGCAAACCATGTCTTTGTTATACTAGAAAGTTGATTCTGTTCATCTAGACAAAGTTTTTTAGTGGGAGAAATATTTCACGACTCATCCAAGTCTCCTCCTCAGTCTCAACTGACTGCAGGTTTCCCCAAACTTATAAACAGTACCTTTGCATAATCACCGAAACTAGCACCATTGACTAACATTGGGCCGTGTGATCATGATATGCAAATTGTCTGATCAATGGACGTGTGTACCATTCACAGAGATTTGGGGAATGGCTGCAAACAGAATCAACTTTACTTTACTTTACTTGGCAGACGCTTTTATCCAAAGCGACTTACAAGGAGAAGACACACGCAATTACCATTCGGTTTCTGTAAATACTGAGTTACTACAAACTAAAAGCCCTGATAAGGCCCAACTCGTCAAGATAAAAAACTTTCTAGGATTTCCTTACCTGGATTGGCAAGGACTGCCCAAAACTTGTACGTGAGTATGAGCAAACAGCACGTAAGGTGGCAGACTACAGGAACCACCTGAGATTCAGAGACTCAGATGTAGACAGAGCGGGATTACTCCCAAAAGTCTACAGATGAAATCGTCAGTGAAGGGCCTCCGAGAACGGGCGTGTCTAGAATTTTTTTCTTGGGGGGTCAGGCAGGGGCACAAACTGTAGAAGGGTGGCACACTAAAATGACAATTTTATTTAAATGCCCCACAGTCATAGATTGGAATGAAAACTATCACCACCCCATAGAGACTGTGTCTGCTCCCCGTCCATCTAAATTATATAAATCAAAAATTAACACTAGA
>JAUBNQ010000013.1:15205641-15225869 GCA_032353495.1 Ctenopoma kingsleyae
TAACTGAACAAACTGATTGACAGCTCTGGTGGGGGTGGCCAGGCAGGGTGGCCAATCAGATTTCAAGGGTAGCCAGTGCCACCCCTGTGGCCACGCCTCTGCCAAGCTAACAAAATCCTCCAGAAGGCACAGAGTCAACTACTAAATGAACGGGTGAGACAAACTAACTTCACCATTGATGTTTTAAAATCTAAAGAGGAGCGGATCCGCTAATCACTTTTAGATGAGAAAACACTTCAACAGGTGCTTGAGTTCACTGAGAGGGCTTGTCTAGCACAGCATGAAAAATCTAAAACCAGGCAAAAGAGGAAGTTTGATCTACTTGCTGTGTGCCAAAAAAAGTCAATGGTGCTAGTTTCTGTGATTATGCAAAGGTACTATTTATAAGGTTGGGGAAACCTGCAGTCAGTTGAGAGGAGGAGACTTGGATGAGTCTTGAAATATTTCTCCCACTAAAAAACTTTGTCCAGATGAACAGAATCAACTTTCTAGGATTTTCTTATCTGGATTTGAGCATGCATCGAGATGTGTCTTTGTTAGCTCAATGAGAAAGGAAACACTCTGGTACGTGGGAGTCCCGGGTTTGCAAGTGTTCTCGGCCATACTACAATTGTTTCTTTTTTTTTGTTTGTTTCATTTGATCATTCCTGTGTGGCTTCTTTGACATTTAAAAACGATAATTGTCACAATGATAATAAAATAGTTTTATGTGTATGTAACTTTTGCTGTCAAATCTTTTTCTGAGAGGCCCACAGGAATCTTCATATCATCATATCTGGCCCTCTATATAAAAGGTTTGGACAGCCTGCTCTTTACATAATTAGGTTTATTATGTAACAAACCAAATTGTTGAATTTAAAAACAATGAATCTGATTTGAATCTTTGCTCATGATTTTGCCTGGTATCTTAAAAATCTTTGATTTTCAGTTACCATTCTAAAGTTTGTAAGCCTGCAAGGTCATAGAGAGGGATTTTTTTTTACCTTTATTATTTTCTATAGACCATTGTTTGGTTCAGTTAGATTTTGTTCTTTGTTGTTTTTAATTTCAGTTTTGAGAACCTACTGTGATGCATAAACTTTTGCAATATGCAACAAAATAATCTCTTAAAATTCTGGACATACGTCACATAGTAATGGGAGGTTGCATAATGGACATTGTAACACATTTGTTTTCTTTACTCAAGGATGTTTCTGGAGTCTGGTGTGGATGCACTCCTTGATTTTTCTCTAGTCATCCATTGATACTTGATCTATGGCTTTGACATTTTCCCAGTCATTGCTGCTATTAAATAACTCATATTTTTCATCTTTCTCTCACTCTCATTTAAATAAATCCCACAGTGCTCCAGTTTACTGGACAAACCTACAAATAAAAAGAGTAAAAAGAGTTTGTTGTTTTCCATATGTAAACAGGTATAACAGATAATAACAACAAGGCAGTAAATGTTTCCATGGTTTTTCCTCTACACCTAATTACAAATTGCAAGCTTTGTGTCTTCTACACTACAAGTCTGAAGCATGGCTAAGCCTGACCCAGACTGATGTCTTTTAGTTGGGGGTGAACAAGGAACGTAAATTATTCATGTAAATGTGATTGGCACAAAATTGGATATCTCAAACTGATTGATCGCTCACCAGTCTTGGCATATCAAGCTTAAAACCGCCTAATTCTGATTGTTTGGTGCATCTCTGTACATTTGAGGTTTGATTATTTTATTACATATGCTAATGTATTTCTTTTAATTTAAGAGTTATATTTTACACATTAACCAGTGTTGTGTGTCTTTGGTGCCAACAAAGAACTGAAGTTGTGAAACCTCATTCTCAACTCAGGTTTAGCCAGAAAACAAAACTTTCTTCAATCCACTTGTCTTCATTAAATTTAAACATAACATAAAAATATTGCAAAACCTCTATGAACAAATATGAACTTGTAGTCAGTGTTTGTTTACAGTCAGTCACAGGTGTTGTTCAGGCTTTTGACAGTAACATACAACATGCTGTGGTCCAAGTTATCTGTTAATGGTTTGGTTAAGCCCCCTGCATACTGTTGTATCTCCAGATTGCTCAATTTGTCAACATGCCAAGGCCTTGCATACAGTGCATAATTACAAAAAGATTTATGTGTAGAGTGACTACACTACAGAACTTCCCTCGTGGAGACACAGTATTGGTGATGAAACTCTCTGAAAGGCATCAAACTGTTGAAGATTTGGTTAAGGTTGTATCACCTGGCATAGTGATGACAGATTTGCAGTTGATCAGTGAGAGAGTCTTACTCTTTTGATCAGAGTGTGTCTAGATGGTCACACACAGTGATCACAGATGAGTTATTGACCTCCCGCAGAACAGAGGCTTTAGAGAAACTGCAGCAATTCATCACATGCCTCGTGGCTGGAGATAAAAGGCTTTTCCTAAGATGTTCAAGAATTAAAGGAAACCCAAGCTTCCATTTTACCAAGTCTTTATATATTGTATATGATGTCAATTTTAAATGTTGGTTTCACTTCCATATGATCTATAGTTATTTGCCTAATCCACAAGGATTCTGAAAGCGAAGTTCAGTAAGGCTTCAGAGTGTGACCACCTTACTTGCATGCAAGTTCACTTGGTGCCACTAAACATTTTTGTTGGTTACAGCAGATTTGCTGAGAATCTAGCTGGCCAGCTTGACATTTGATTGATGTCTCTGCTGTGAGTGCAAGTCTGCTTTGCCTTCCCTAACTTCTTTCTGAGGCACACAGACAAAATTCCCCAGCAAAACTTTGGACTTTTCACAGCACATTCATGCTGCAAGCAAATCATCATGAATCATAGTTTGCAGGTTTGTTGCTTGGGTACCTTCCCTACTGCCTTTGTACCTAACAAATGCCTGCCTCTGTCTGTTTTGTGGTTTCTTTTTCTGCACTGCCACAGCCTAGTTCAAGTTGATCCTTTACACTTTGCCATTTTACATTTGAAGCATTAATTTGTTTCATGTAACACATTCCTGGTGTTAAATATACTTTTTATTAACAACTTTTATCTTGACAAGTACAGAAATAGTGTTAGATGCTAATTCGAATATCAACTCAAAGTGATTATAGGTGCAGTAACGTCAGCTGTGTCTGAATAGGATGAGGCCAAGTACAACACCATTACAATTTTCAACAGCAGCAACAGCAGTGCAGCAATTGTGTTATACGAGTTTGTGTTAATATACTTTTAAAAAATGTTATCTTCTTAACACTGTCATCTGTCTTGCATTACTCCCTAGTTTGCAGAACTTGTTTTTTGTAGCTGGGATTTATCACTCTGTGTCAAACAAAAATGTAACCACAACTAAAAGAATCACATCTGCAGACATTTTATTATTATCTGGGATTCACTCAGATCTGTTTACAGTTATGACCACAGGGAACATATGTATCTGTGTACATGCAAGAGGACTTCCCACAAGGTGAACCCTGCTCAATTAGGAAGAACAAACAAAATGTGTGTATTCTTCACTGTTGGATCAGGGATGTGTCCTGATCAATAGCTGCCTCTCCGGGCAGAGCTATTAGCAAACAGCACCATGTCTAATAACTGAGGGCTGACCTTTTAGTTTAATGCTTCCTCTGCTCAGCTCCAGGCTCCAGCCACAGTGCAATGGCTGTGCTGCAAGGAGAAAAGGTGAGTGTTGTTTTAGTAGTTTGTAAATGTAATGCAGATTGATCACTGTCTTGCAGCTGTTATTGCTGTTCATCAAGGCTGTGGGGGATAAAAGGAACAGGGCTGAAGTTCTATACTAAAGTGATTCATGGACCTGTCTGTCTTTATTTATTTTCAGTCATGGTGTGTGTCTTTAGAGGGCTTGGCATTTTTACACTTGAAGTCATTTTCATCTTTCATGCATAACTATGTGCCATACATCATTTAATTTTTTTCCATGGACAGGAAGGATGTATTTCCTATAGGGATAAGCCTACTACTGTCTCAATGTAACTTGCATTGAAAAGGTTTATGAAGTTAATAAAAAGTAAATCACATGGAGCAAAATCTAAACTACAGGGCGTTTTAGACTGTTAAAATGAAAAGACTGTGACCCCTCATTTGAAACAAAGTGAAAATGGCATGTCTGTTTTCAACCCAATGTCTCCCAGTTTCCTACAGCGAACAGTCCTTTATCTAGTATTTCACACCCTCGCTCTTGCTGCTTTGTGAGGGAGTACTTTGCATAAAGCAGCAGATGGACATCTCCATTAGAAACCCCTGGCTGGGCTACTTCATCAGACTGTCCATCAAACTCCTGTTCTCTTTTTGATCTGCACTTTTCCACAGGCATGACAGAGGACAGTAAAGACTCCAACCCCCTGCAGTGAACACTTCTGCTGTGAGTCAAGCTGATATTCAATAATGATATCACTTGTGTGGGTTCTGTCTTAATGGGGTGACAGGTTGACGACGATCCAGGGAAAACTCACATTTATCTTGATAATAAATTGGTGCATGTTTGGGCGTACAACAGCTGGCGAACAGCCTTGGGTGTGTATGTAGTTTTGTGTATGTGTGTGAGATGAGCAAGGCCAGCAATAAGTACTGTGTGGGTTCTCTGGTTGACAACACTGAGAGCTTGTCAATAAACATACTTTTTTTGCAACATCCAGTTATACGCATTTCCCAGGTGGAAAGCATATTTAATTATGAAGTTATTACTTCTAGCCAATGGAAAGCAGCATTACTTGCTGTAAATCAAGTTTTCTTAACTTACTTTGTAGGGAGACGAGGTATATTCAGTATAATACTGAAGGCTACCTTGCTAATGTTATATCTTACAAATTAGATTAAATATATAGTTCTTGCTCAGGGTAAAGCACATTCAATTTAAGAAGAACTGTGTTTTTGTTTTTTTTATATCTGTGTACAATAGGTACACAGATAAAAACTCACAGATACAACTCAAGACACTGCATTGTACTGGGAAATATATCCAAAAAGCAGGAAACAGCAGCTCAGACAATGTTTCCCAACAAATTTAATGAAACATTTCTCAGTATCACAAGCAGTACACCAGCAACCATGTTTATATATGCTAATTCCTTTCTGGCTTGCACATGTGTCTCTGCATTTGGTTCTACATACATCCACATTCACCCTTTCCATCTGCAAGCAGAAATTATTTGCATGCAGCCAACTTGAAGCAGGGACATGACAGGGGAGGCTCAAGCCAGATTAGATTTGACAGAACCCCTGAGACAATGGCAGGTAAACAGACACTTCACAAAAGTTTACACAATCATTTACAGCACTTTGCCATAGGTAGAGGAATTTGCTAATTCAGCTTTCATGCTCGAGGGTTGCCTTCTGTTATTTTCTGTTTTCTGCTAAGAAAAGAAGCAGTTTAAAAGAAGTACTATGAAACACTAATAAAGTTGTCATGTAAAATATAAAAGGAATATGCATACACTGAGTAGTTTACTGTTAAAATAAGGTTAAATGTCACAATTGTTTTTGACGGTGTGTGTGACCGTCCACCTTATGAGGATATCTGAAAATAACTGTGACATGATATATGAGTGGGAAATAAGTATATACTGTATAAATATTCCTAAAGAAGTTTTTGTATTTACATTTATTTTCTATCACATAGAACTATCGATTTGGATATAAAAGAGAACAAGCAAATTGCAACCATCAGTCAAAGGTTTTTAGAACTAGGAAAGCAATACATTAGCTCTGCTTCAGTTATTTATCTTAACTGTTCATAGCTATTTACTGGTATAGTATTATTTGTCACTTAGAGCAGATTAAGTTGAACTAATTTTAACTAAACTGATTTCAACAAAACCACAAGGGTAATTTCTATCATGCTGCAAAAAGTCTATTTTTGAAAAGCTGTAAGATATGACAACACTTATCGGAAGATTATGAGACAGCAAGCTCCTCTAGGCACAGATGTATACTTCTTCCCAGACATTTTATTTATGGTGAAGATGCTGAGTTTCTGAAATCTGCTGAGTTTCTTGTCAAGCCAAGAGACTTATGTTGCAGGGTATAGTTCAGCAGTTCTCTGCTGTAAAAAATACTTAATATAGTTAGTATATTTTAGTTTTGCAGCAGCTGACACTGACACAAACAGTATACCTTCAAACCCAGTCCACAAAGTTGAGACTTCTCCTCAAATGCAATAAAAACAAACATCTGAGAGTTGTTAATTTGCTTGAACCTTCATTTATCTGATATAAGTACAAAGCGACTTTCAGTGTTTTCACTGATCAGCTCAATTGTATTTCTGAGTTATTGATTGAGTTTGATGCCTGCAATACAACAAATAAGAAAAGAATTCCACTTAGAAAATAATTAGTATCCAAAGTTCTCATACAACTAAGAAAGGTAATTAAAAGGAAAGGTGATGTAACACAGAAAACATACCTCTGTCCAACCCTTTTGCAAATGTCAAACTCTCAATTTGCTAATATTTACAAAATAAAATTGAATTGATCAGTGAAGACACTGAAAATCTTTTATTTGCTCTTCTGTAAGATACATAAAGGTTCAAGTGAATTAAGAAGTCACAGCATCACTAGCATGGCTAAAGAATCTGAAATGAGTCTTAAGTGTTGTTACCGGAATTCCATGTACAAAATACTTTCACCTACTCTACATACTGTATTAAGAAATACTTGCACAATACCGATGAATATACTGATACCTGACAACCTGACTGAAGTGAACTAACTTAACAGTATGAAAGGTGTTGAGGCCACATCAATCAAAACTGATGTCCTAAAAATAAACAGCCCAAACACAGCTGTGATGTTTGTGAAAAACTCTGTGTGTTATACGTCTTGGGATGTAACAGCCAGTGAAGTGGGAGTGTGTCAACTCAGTTGTAGTGTCAGCAGATGGAGAGGGAAAAGCATAGGTAACACAGCTGGTCCTAAGCTGCACTACTCATACTGATCACCAGGAAGTTTACTATAATTCTCCCAGCTAGAGGTTTCCAGTTCATATCAGGACACCAGGAACTGTCCAGAAAAAATAAAGACACCTCCATCACATGGACACATGTGTACAGTGTCCACTTACCACAGAAAAGTTAGGTCCTCGGTGTTCAAATCATAACATTTATCAAGGTTTAACCAGCAATATAGTATGTAACTGTGTGTGACTGTTTGCAGAGTTACAGTACAGTGAGGAGATCTGGTGGCTCTGTTGTGCGGTGGGCATTTTGCTTTGGGTCCACTTGTCCCATTAGAGGGAAGAGTCACTGCAAACTCGATACAAAGTTGTTCTGAGTGATCACCGTTATCCAATGATGAAACATTTAGATTCTGACGGGAATAATCTCTTTGATGACAACGTCCCCATCCATAGGGAAAGAGGGGTCACTGAATGGTTTAATAAGATAATAATGTGAGTCATATGCTATGGCCTTTGCAGCTGTCATATCTCAATCACTGAACACAGATGGAAGATTTTGGAGCAGTGTGTCAAACAGCACTCCCCACTGCAAGTCCTTAAACCTAAACAACCATATATGTTGTTTTTCCCGACCCTTTTATTCTACACAGAAGAGCATTTTAGGTACACAGTTGGCAGCAGCATCAAAATGGGGCCTGGTGACACACACACACACTTTTACATCCTACACAGTCCAAAAAACATGGGTTAGTTTGGGTTTAAGCACAAAGACAAATAGTTTGTGTATGCACAAAATAAACATGAATAAGTTCAATAAAAATGACTGAACATATTCATGTTGGTTTTGAGCACTGGTTTGAATGTTGTGCACATAACGTCCTTGTGGTTACAATAGCATAGCATCTGTTGCAGGATGGTACTGTGCTTTGCTGAGCCAACCATCCAACCTGATCTCTTTACTATGAAACTTTGTGCCTCTAAATAGTACATGACCATGTCATATTTACTACAGCCACTAGACATCACCTAACACGTAACACGTCTGAGGGGGCTTTTCTAAGCTACTGGCACAAACAACCTAATGAGTCTCCTGTGGGAAGAATAGTGTTCTGTCCCATTGTATTGCTTGTGCCAGTTGAGTTTATTGCTCATACAACTATTTACTACTAGTGAATACATTTTTATATCTTCTATTAAATTATTATTAATTTAAAGATAACAGCTTTAATACAGATAAAGTTGGACATCATTTCAGATATGACATGGTTATTTAAACCACAATTTCACAAAAACTGTATACTTTGTACACTGACCATCCCCCCCTAACCACCTACCAAATACCAGTAAATCAGCCACAAAAGAGTCTGGTAACATTAACTTTCATAGAGTTGTACAACATGTCTCTGTACAATCCCTGAACATAAACACACAAGGACAACGCTCACCAACAGCTAATGTAATATGTTTTCAGGGCAGCATCTATTCATTTTGAGCCCCCTTTCGTTATATATATGAAAAAAAATAATAAGAGAAGCCTTGTATATTGGAAATCTGGCCTAGTGTTAATCACATTAGGACGTATTTGAAAAATTAAATATCTTGCTTGCAAGGCTCCTCCAAAGGCATATTTTTTGCTGTATGGCATGTTATTTTACTTTGGTTTCCTGTGGCACCTGTCTTGATTTGAGCTTTCTGAGAACCTTGACCAGGTATTAAAGCTCCTTAAATTAGCCACATGTCTGCCCCTCTATAAAATAAAAGAACCTGAAAAGTACAATTCTTATATTTCTGGAAGTAATCAACAACAACTCTCAAGAGTAACATGATCTAAAAATCTTACATTGATAGATCAGTGCAAAAGCTCCTTATGCATTTTTTGTTGGTCTCTTAAAAACTTACTTTCAAGAGTCCACCTGGACTCTTTTGAGACCATCTTTTGAGAGTCTGCTGCTGATTAGAAATTATACCCAAGCCCCTTCAACATCGCTATCCAATTACCTCTCAAGTTTCAGTCCACTGCATGCTGTACACACCCTGGAGACCAACATTTCAAAATCTGAGGAATACTTCATCCAGTTTGCATGTACTTAAAACCACTTCTCCACAGAAATTACTTTACCGGGGGTGTATATATATTAATTGTTTATTGTAGAAAGTTTTAGATTGAATATGAGAGGCTTGTGGACACTATGGTTGTCATTACTGCCTCACTGCAATAAACTGATGTCTTCATTTTGAATCCTGATCTCTCTCTGTGAAGCTTCCGTGTTTTTTTCACAGTCTGAGGAAAACATGTCAAGTGAGCAGGATGAATTCTGTATAGGTGTGAATGTGGTTGTATTTCCTATGTATTAGCCTTGTCATTGTATGTATATTAAATGGGTGCTTGCCCAGGATTGTACAAGGCATGTTATGACAATGACATGAAAATAACTCTTATTAAATGTACAGAAATGTAACTTTTTACATTTGTGCTTTGAGGTGATGAAGGAGTGCAGTGCCATTCAACTTGCTGTGATAGTTTTGTATACAGTGTGCAGCAGCCAAATGACAGATGGTGTCTGGCTGTGTGTGAGCAAATTTGTTTGGTGCAGTGCAGTAATGTACTTATGTGAAGGATGCATGTGAGAGCAATACCTTGACAGGTCAGAACGTATACACATTCTTTAGCATAATTATGTTATATATCACTACCTTAATAAATATATTACTCAGTACAAATATGTTCTGATTTAATGAAGCTATAATCGTTAGAATGTGTGAGAAATCATGTTCAATAGCCTAATCCTCTCCTGTGCAGAAACAACAGTGGGATACTTTTAAAAACAAAGGTCTGTTTGGTGTTGTTGTGCTAGAATAATTTTACATTTCTGAAGAAAATTTGCATTCCTATAGAGATAAATAATTAAACATACCTCTCTAACCTTTTTTCTTAACCTTGCAGAACAATGTGGTTCCTTAACAGCAACCGTGTCTACTTAAATTATATTCCTATGCAACTAAACTAAAAGCGATTACATTTTTGTAGCCAATTTAAGCATATTATTATGTTGTGATGCAATACATTTTATAAAAATCATTTTATTGATATATAACTTTCAGTATCAGCATAGCATCATTTGCTTCTTGCTATTTATGGTAATTGTCAGCATATCACCATGCTGATAAAAAATGCAAAATGTTGTATTTAATAGAGAGATGGAAGTGACAAAGTATGTTTTACTTGTAGTTTTTTTTTTGTATTTTTTAAAAACTGTAAATTTACTTTTACTTAAATTGTTTTCAAGTATTTTATTTAGCTACAATTTATAATTTTATTTCCAAAAAAAAAGCTCCTTGTAAGCCCATGGAAATGGCAGGATCCCCTGGCAAAACAGTCAGTTAATTCCCTGCCAGGTGGTAAAAGTGACATGCCACAGCTAGAGGACCAAATAAACAAGCAAATAAAGCGACGTTTATTAACAATAAATTTAAAATGAGTTACATTTTACTTTTATTTGAGTAGATTTTTGTACAAGTAATTTTGCTTGAGTAAAATTTCACCCTGGTAACAACGTTTAGTTTAGTAAAATAATTTATAGTTTCTAATGCCTTAACAGCACTCATTAAACTAGGACTGGCTATGTTCATTAATGTTACAAAATGACTAAAAATACATACCAAAACTGCACTGCAGTTCAGATACAGCGAGCCTCACAAAAAGGTCTTGAATGTCAGATCCTACACTGATGGCATTTTCTCTGAAACTCTTAGAAAACTCCAAGTTTTAACCACAACTTTTGTTTGGCCTTTTAAAACAGTCTAATACATAAACCTCTTTCTATCTGCTTATGAATAAAGCTTACACCAATTCCTGTGGCCTATTGATTGTAGGAACACCACTATTATACAGTAGTTCCGCATGGGGAAGTGTATTGACTGCAGAAGGCTGCTGTGTTGCAACATTAAGGAGAAAAGATGAGTGTGTCTGTCCTGTTATGATGGATGGTCGTGAGCTGCAGAGGAGCTAATTGGCTCTTGATGAGGCTGGCGTTGCAGAGAGAAAGCATACCAGGCTAGATTAGCACATTAGCGGAGTTAATCAATGAGGAAATTAAGGTGTGCCATTTCCCTGTTACTGTTTCTCTTTGCTGTTTTCTCTACACTTCTTTTTCATCTGTGTTGCTGCTCTATGAATAAAGCTTACACAGCAGAAAATACAGTTTATCCATGACAATGGAAATTAAGCAGACTTCTTTTATCATTTATTAACATATACCGCTAAATGCTAACTTTTGTGAATTAGTGATGTCCTAATGTCCATTGGTAAAATTCCATGTTTCTCATACTTAGTCCATTTGGGCTTGCAGTTTGAATGGTGACACTCCTCCTGCATATGTATATACATAATCCAGTCCAGCAAATCATGTGGTGAATGTCATGTGAAGAAAGCCATAACTTTTCATCAAATGTAGATTTTTACCAGGCCTATGTTGATTTAGTACACAGTTGCTGTCCAATGTTTTTGACTGTTTAGGGCGGAAATACCATTACCAGCTGCTGTTTTGGCACCTGATGTCAAAAGGGGTGCAATTTCAACACATGCCTGCCTCCAAACATGGGGGCGCTCTTACAACAAACGATGGCGTATGAGAGTGTTGGGACAGAGGACCTATATTGTTGTTAAATTTGGAGGCCTTGTTGGAAGGTTTGAGATACTGGTGAGATTTTGCCACATAAACTGTGAAAAAAGCACTAACTAAAACAAAGTAAAATTAGTAATAAAAAATAAAAATCTAAAAATGATGATATCATTTAAACACTCAGCGCTCAAGATACTTAAAATATGAAATTGCAGTTACCAGAAAATTGAATTAATAAAAATATACAATAACTGTCTAATGACTTTCAGTGTTTCATGTGGGAAGACGCAAGGGCTCATCAGGTAGAGTACATTATTAAGTCTCCCCAGGTAGTAGAACATGAGATTAATCCAGTAAATGTACATGAGTCCACAAGATATAACGATAACAATATATTAATAAAACATTAACCACAGTTTTGTAATATGATAGCGAGTCTGGCAAGCACTGTCCTGATTGCAGAAAAACAACTGATTTAACATCTTACGAACAATAGTCACAAAAAAGGTGAAATGGAGATAATGCTCCAACAGCGGTGTATAGCGGTGAGTAAAGGATGGTTGCCTTTGTAGTGGATGTCAAAATATCAGTTAAACCGCACCTGCACTAGATTTATGCATAAATGAAATTGACTGCTGTTGGCAGAATAGTGTCACTGCCTATCAGAGTTCCCATGAGCAAAACCCTGAACCCCCTATCTGTTCATTTGCTGTAAGATAACACTGTTATAAACAACAACAAAACATAAAACTACTTTATCTGAAAAAATAATCTAAGCTATTAAAACAAAAAAAAATTTAATCATTGTGGATGAATAACAAATGTGTGCTTCCTTAAATTTTGCTCTAGTTTCTACTGAGCAGAGAAAGCATGAGATGAGCAGTGCTGCAGTATTCTAATTTAAACTCTGCCTGAACCCTGCATTTGAATTCTTTTGAAATCCTCTACAGCCCTGTCATGCAATTTTAAACACGTCTATACAATAGTTGCCACCTTTCATGTCTATCAGCATATCCTTTTTTTCCACATACTGTAGCATATTTCAAAAATAGATTTTGTTGCATTTTTCATCTGATATCATCTCCTTATTTTCTTTTTTTAACACCTTTAGTGCTGTTGTCACTACCTGCACAGTCATTCTCAATGACTCCTCCTCCCACATACGTATATACTGTATCTATTTCATTATCCATAGAATATTTTTTCCTTTCCATCCACAAAACTGCACATTTTGCTAGCTTTCTTTGAATTTGTGTATGGTGCCCTTTTCATGGAAGATGTCAAACAGTTGAGATAATGTAAAATTATTCCTATACCCAGGCAATCTGCAGACCAGTTGAACAATTTTTTGTTGTTGTTTGACAGAGTTTAAATTTGTTTATTAATGCAATGTTTTTAATAGCTATAGTTACTGATCACCCTGACTCCCTCCATTTTGCCTATACAAAATCTGTTATACTTTAACTTTTATTCTTTGAACATATATTCTTTGGCACTTTAAACAGTCTACTCAGTATGTTAGAATATTAATTGACTTTAGTTCAGCTTTAATTCCATGAAAATACATATTGTTCTGAAATGGCTGTTGTGTAAATGGTAGTTTTATTTTGTGGCTCAGAGATTTTCTGTCCAAGACACTGTGAAAGGTAGGGTGTCAGAGATTCCTTTAATTTAGATAGTTGTCGTGTACAGTATCACCCCATACGTTGTCTGTGCACCCAGTTTATATATTTTTATTATTTAATTTTATATTGTTAGGCATCCACTAGCAGTCCTGTTATGATAGGAGCAAAGGAGAACGTTATGTCTAGAGCAACAAAGTCCATGTGAGGAAAAAGTTGGTTAGCTTTTTATGTGAAGGGGACACTGCCAGAGATTGCACATATTTATAACATATTTTCTTTGCAGCAGTGACGTAAGGAAATAGCTCGAAATAAATGCAAATTAGACCAAATAATTTAACTAATTTTACTGATAAAGTAGATATACAATGTCATTTTTATGTCAACAGACATGGTGTTGGATGGACAAGGTGTCCAAATAGCTGAGGTGATGGTCTGCTAATCCACTGTGCTCTGCACACATGGGATCGTATGCCATCCTTGAACTAGTCCACTCAAGTTTAGGCCATTTCAGCAAAGCAGTTAGAGCGGATTGTCCTTTCCATGTTGAAGTGTCCTTGAGTAAGACAATGAATGCCAAGCTCTTCTTAACTGATGAATAAAGTTCAAATTTTTTTAAAAAAAGGACATGTTGGACATTGCATGCCAACACTGTAATAATTTCTTGCACTTCTTTTCCAGATTGTTTTACTGTAAAAGAGGAATGTCCAGAACTTTCATTTATAATTTAAGTAAGGTAAAATATTTGTTTTCACAAGAAAATGAATGGAACATTTACTTAATTTAAATTTAATTAACCATCATCAGACAAAAATTTAAAGTGATTTACAGTGCCTTGAAAAAGTATTCATACCCCACATTTTGTCATGTTCAACCACAAACCTAAATGTATTTTATTAGGATTTTTTTGTGATAGACCAACAAAAAGTAGCACATAATTGTGAAGTGGAAAGAAAAATATATATAGTTTAAAATAAAATAAAAAAAACTGAGTGTGTGGTGTGCCTTTCTATGAAGCCCCCTTTACTCTCATACCTCTAAATGAAATCCAGTGCAAACAATTGTCTTAAGAAGTCACAGTTCACCTGTGTGTAATTTAATCTCAGTATAAGTACCGCTGTTCTGCAAAGGCCTCAGAGGTTTGTTAGAAAACATTACAAACAACAAATAGCATCATAAACATAAGCACCACACAAGTCACGGAGAAAGCTGTGGAGAAGTGTAAAGCAGGGTTAGCTTGTAAAAAAATACCTCAAGCTCTGAACAACTCATAAAGCACTGTTTAATCCAGCATCTGAAAATGGAAAGAGTATGGCACAATTGGAAACCTACCAAGACATCGCCATCCACCAAAACTGATAGGCCGGGCAAGGAGAGCGTTAATTGGAGAGGCAGAAGGAAACTCTGCAGAGAGCCTACCTCAGGATTTTTCATCATGACCGGAGGGTCAGTTGGCTTACTGAAGTTAGGCTAGCTAGCACGTTAGACAAACTGAGTTCACATTCAAGATTTACTTAAACTTGAAAAAGATGATGGGCTTTGTTTTCAAATTATTGGGCATTAGTTAATATGAAAATAGCGGTATATTCTTGATATTACGTATTGTATTTATGTTGTGCAGTAAATGCATTGTTACTCTCACAGGTGTTGAGCCTTGTGTTAACTACTGTCATGCTGAGGTTATGCTAAGGACATTTAATTTTAGGAGGATAACACTGAAGGCCAAGGTATAAAATACACGGTCCATCACTGTTGAAACATGGTGGTGGAAACATCATGCTGTGGGGATGCTTATCTTCAGCAGGGACAGGGAAGCTGGTCAAAGTTAATGGGCTCATGGATGGAGCTAAATACAGGGCAACCTTGGAAGAAAACCTGTTAGAGGCTGCAAAAGACTTGAGACTGGGGCAGAGGTTCATCTTCCAGAGTAAACAGTGATCCAAAACATACAGCCAGAGCTATAATGGACCATAAATCCTATTGAGAATATGTGGCAAGGCTGTTCACAGACGGTCTCCATCCAATCTGACTGAGCTGAAGCAATTTTGCAAAGAAGAATTGCAGTCTCTAGATGTGCAAAGCTGGTAGAGACATACCCCAAAAGACTTGCAGTGAAATGTGGTTCGACAAAGTATTGAGTCAGGGGGGCTGAATACAAATGCATGCCACACTTTTCAGATTTTTATTTGTAAAAAGGTTTTTAATACAATGTATAAATTTCCTTTGACTTCACAATTATGTGCTACTTTGTGTTGGTCTATCACAAAAATCCCAAAAAAAGACATTTAAGTTTGTGGTTATAATGTGACAAAATGTGGAGAAGTTCAAGGGGTAGAAATACTTGAAGGCACTGTTAAACAGTGTAGCCCAAGGTGCTACCGTAAGATGTCCCCGGCCTTTGTATTTGAATAAATGGTTAACCAAAATATAAAATGGATGGCTTCCCAAACCAGCATGTCATTGAAAGAAGAGAAGAAACAAAACTTTACAGATTTTAACTTGTCTTTCCAAAAACCTTGTCGCTAGAGAACTGTCTCCCAGTTGACAGCCAGCACCCATCATGACTGGCTGTTGCTGTACTGACTTCCTGTCAGGTTGACCCTTGTGTGAACCAGCTGCTTTGCATTTCCATAATACCAAGATGACAGCTCATCAGCACACTAGGTTCACAGACTCCCTCTTTCTCTCTCTCACTGCTTCATGCAACCAGTCCTTATCCTGCCTCCCTGCCACTCTCTCTCTCTTTCTTCCTAAGACACTCTCAGGAAAAAAAGTCTGATGGCTGGTGTTACTGCCCTGTAACTGAGGTATAAGTTTATTTTTTGTTTGTTTTGTTGTTTAATTTATTTATTTTTGTTAATGGTTTTAGTCATGTTACAGATTTGGTTCTGGTTTCAGGGATTAAGTAAAAACTTGCATTATATTTTTTTTTATCAGGTTTTCTCTTAGAATCTTTAGCATATTTTGATCACTCAGAGATGTATTTACTGAGTCAGATTTACTCAAAACAGTTGTCCATGAATCCTAGGCAGTAACAACAAGGATTGTGCTGAAAAAAAAAAAATCACATCAATACTTAAACATGTCCTGTGTCCTAACCTGCGCTTTGGTGGTGTTTCAGGTAAATTTATTTTAGTAATAAACTTTGAAGTTATACATATGGTCATGTTTTATAACATGTCTACACATTACAAAATTGATGGCACCTTTGAACACCATGTCTAACCAGATGTTTTTCAGCATTTATTTGTTTCAAGTTTATCTGACAGAAGGCCATACAGTATAATGTATATGTACAGTATAACTTGTTTTTCACACATATTTTATTTTTTGATCACCATAGCCTTACTAAACTGTACAATGTGCTAGCAAGACTTCGTAATGACTTTTTCTGATAAATCTTTATGCTGTAAATGAGCATGTAATCCAAGAGTAACATAAAGGTTAGGGAGGCAGGCTTGTGATAGCAAGATCATTTTCAAGATGTAAAAGGTTACTAGAAAAAAATCACTCTTTGATTGTCCTGGGAATTTTCCATGTATGAATGTGACTGGTTACAGAGTAGCCTTCCGTATTGGTTTTCTCAGAAAATTGACCTATCTTAACAGAAAATCAACTGGCATGCTAGTTAATACTTCTTAAAATCAAGATTTACAACTGTGGAAAATTTAGAACTTTGAGGAGAAATTTCTCACTTTATTTTTTTTGTCTTACTTGTGAAACATTATTAATTGCTCAATAGGAGCATCGCTCATAGTGATGTAGAATATGTTGCTAAAATAGCAAGAACAGTAGGTGACGCAATCTCTCCAAACTGATTCCTGAATATCTTCATTTGCTCTCTTTCTCTACCTTGACAAATGGTTTACTCCTTGTCTGTAACTTTCTTTTTTTTTTTCTTTCCTCGATCCCATTATGTCTGATGGGCTTTGCTGTCTCCTGAGACCCCTGGCTGATTGACAGGTGGGAATTAGCCATGTGTAAACACTTCACGCATCTATTTGCATCCTATCATACCTGACATCACCAATCTCAAACACCCTCCCATCCCCACTATTCCTTTACACATTGCCTTTTCAGCTGTTTTCTGCATTTTCACTTTTGCATTTTCACTCCTCATTTTGTAGAAGAGAGTGAGACACGAAGAGAGCAACTATCGAGCTGCTGTGGGTTGTGTATGCTGTTTGTCACTTTTCCAGATGGTAAGCATGTAAAAGCTTCAGAAAAGCTGCTTTGATTAGATTAGATTTTGCCCCAAACCTCTGATAAAATCAAAAGATATGAAAAGATTTAAAGTAACCAAGAATTTTAAAAAAGTTAAACTTGTACACGGGTGAGTTACAAAGTAGGGCAGTGAGTAATACTAAAAAAGTCTAAAACACAATCAGTCAGTTGATTAATCCATTCAATTGACTGGTATGTCAGCCAGATTATGACACACAAGCTTACAAAGAATTTAAGACTACACTTGATGTGAAATTCTAAATTCTGTGGGCTGAAATGCAAAGATTAACTCACAGTATTGGTCCACTTTTAATATTTATAATTAAAACCCCAGAAAGTTCTTATGACAGATTACATAGTGCATAGAGACAAGTTACATAGTGCAGTAACAGACGATACCTGTTGTATTGACTCAGTGTATCGTTACAGTCATCTGTCATTTATGGTTGATATCCATCCATAAAGTGGCCTGAACTCAATGATTCAAATATCCATCACTATCTTTCCTTTACAGTATGTGCAAGATGCTTTGCCAGTCTGAAACAAATGTATTGTCCTATGTTAATGAAGCTTGATGTTGAAATGTTGAATCTAAATGACCAGTGTAGATTATCTTTCACACCACACTGAACCTTGCTCAATTAAAGTTACTAAAACTACAACTGAAACAAAAATGATCTTGTGTGATGGACAATATATCATGCATGTAGTGTGATTCTCTCAATCACAGCTGTGGGTATGTCTAAATAAAGCATAAAAGATCAGTGATCAGTGTCTAAATGTTTAGCAGATTGATGAAGCCAACAATATTACATATCCAATGTCTGAGAAGAGTGTTAACATTTCATACAATCAGTTGACATTATAATATGTATTTTAGCCATGTGTTACACTACCGTTTCTTGTGCTGTGGACTATGCAGATGCATAGGACCCTGCGGCCACTAGGGGGCCCCCAAGCTACCGCTTTAGTCTCAAAATATTTTAGTAGAATAAAATGTAATTCAAATATCTCTCAGATTATATTTGCTCTGTAATATTGAAAGAAACTTCTATAAACCATTGGGAAGTGTCTTTGATATTACTGCAGAAACAGCTGCACCAGAGTATTAACTCTGATTTGCTCTAAACCAGACATTCGTTCAAAATCACACATTTTCTTTGATAGCTCAACTAATAAAGAAACGCTCTGGCACGCAGCAGTCCTGGGTTTGCAACCAGGCTTGGCCATAGTATACTGGACCAATTTCTTTTCATTTGATCATTCCCGAGTGGCTTCATTGACATTTAAAAACGATAATTGTCACAATTATAATAAATTTGTTGTTAAACTGTGCATTTGTAAGTAACCTTTGCTGTCTTTTTCTGAGAGGCCCACAGGAATCTTCACATCATCATATGTGGACCTCTATATAAAAGGTTTGGACAGCCTGCTCTTTACATAGTTTGGTTTATTATGTAATAAACCAAATTAGAAACAATGGATCTCATTTGAATCTCTGATTTGCAGGTACCATCCTAAAGTTTGTAAGTTTCCGCACCTGTATGGTCATAGAGAGAGAATATTTTACCTTTATTATTTTCTATAGTCTATTGCCTGGTTCAACTTGATTTTTTTCTTTGTTGTTGTTTTTAATTTCAGTTTTGAGAAGCTACTGTGATGCATTGCAACAGATCATCGAAGGGTTTAAATTCCTTGTATCAATTCAAAACAGCAGCCCCCAAAATAATCTGGTTATACTGCAGGTACAAGTAACCTATATAGACATATTTTACAGGAAAGTCTCAGTTTGATTACTTGACAATTGCTTCCTGAAGCTGAATTTCCACCAAGTTAAATTACATAATGGTTTTGATAACATGTAGTCACACATCTCCACAGCATGTCTAATACAATTTATTAACATTGTGCAGGGGTCTTTTGTTCTTTTTATATTGGAGAAATATAGTACTTTTCTGCTGAAGAGCAGCACTCTATCCATCTATTTCTATTTTACCCCTCACCAGGAGAGGCTATCATGCTGGCTTTATCCAGGCAGCAGTGCTATTGATCTGCAGTCATTTTATTCCCCAACTTCAAAGTTATTGATTAGCCCTCAGAAGGTTGTCCGCTCAACATGGGAAACTCTGAATCCTAGGAGCAAAAATATAGTAAGACAACATAAGAAAACAGCCACAAGGTTAGACTCAGGACACATTTAATATCAAATGCTTTCATTCTGGGTACAGAAGCATTAATAGGTCAGTTTTCTTTCAACAAGGGAATAGTACTCTGGTATCTGAACAGGCGCTAATTATTTATATATGCAAAGCTATCTCTCTTGTATATGTAGTAAACATTACACACACACAACCTGGGAGAACTGAGCTGGTCAGGATCTAAAGAAAGAAACAGATGCAATGTCTCAATCCTAACATGATTCAGGACTCTTTTTTAACTGTTTGTCATGTTTAGTTTTATCTAGATATCGTAATTTTGTGTGAGCATGTGTCCATGTATAGTGTTTTAGGAGGCTGTAGTCATGCATGTGATAAGTACAGGAAGTCCAGAGTTTTATAGTCCTATTATCTTAACTCTGATAATATGAACAAACCATTACTCTTACCAGCCCTAATATTAATGCCCAAATGAGCAATAATTAACTCAGACAATAAACCAGACACATGAGCAGCTCTGCGGAAACACATATACACACACTTAAAGTACAGTAGTAGTGCACATATATGTACCATAATTTGTTAATACAGTCTTTACATCCTTTGCAGCAGAAAAGTATGTGCTGTATATAGTTTTAAGAAGATTCAAAACACTTTATTAATCCCAGAGGGAAATTATTTTGGCATGTTACAGCAGCTCTCCGTTCAAACAGAAAG
>JAUBNQ010000013.1:15257770-15273722 GCA_032353495.1 Ctenopoma kingsleyae
TGAGTGAAAAAGAAAGAGAGCATGTGATGGAGAAGAGAGAGGAAGAGCAGGTGCTGGCCGTTGTGCTCAGGATAGAATTAGCATTATGTCCCTGATCACATTCAAACGATGCCAAATTATCACAGAGATAGTATACGTTATACATATATTACAGTGAAACATAAGGGTTCAATATAACAACAACATTCTCCTAAAGTAGAATTACTATTTAAAACACATTTTCTTAGGTAGATTAGGTAGGTGAGACACATTTCTATATTTAAAATCCAAAATGATGCAAACACAACAATGAAATAAAGAAGGTGTATATAATTTCACGAAATTATTTTTTAATACATTTTGCCAGGAGAAACAAATGAGGTCACAAAGAAAAGGGACAGGCAGCGAATACAGAGTGAGAAAGAACAAAGAGTAGAGAGAAATAAACAGAAACAGCGTAATGAAAACAGGGAGATTAGAGGAGATGAGAGGGAGGGAGCAGGTTATGTGTGGATCATTCACTACAACACTGAACTGGATTTTTATACTTTACTGCTTGATTGATCATTTATGCTATGGCCCACTGGCATGATTTAAACATACTGTAATCAAATACCTGCCCTCTAAATGTCTTTACTTTACTTTACTTTACTTGGCAGACGCTTTTATCCAAAGCGACTTACAAGGAGAAGACACAAGCAATTACCATTCGGTTTCTGTAAATACTGAGCTACTACAAACTAAGAGCCCTGATAAGACCCAACTCGTCAAGATAAAGAACATGCTAGGAACTGTTAAGTGCTAAAATCACATAGCTATGTAATGTTACTTCTTCAACCAGTCTTATACAGTATTCAGCCTACCTTTGCTATGATTATTCACTTGTTATAATATATTAATTAATCATCTATCTAATTATACAGAACAAAGTGGGGACATTTATACTCATCTAAACCTCACTTGGAAGGATTATATTGACAGATAAGTGCCTGACTTGAAATACATGTGATGTCCCCATTTAACCTTAACGCCTGGTCACTCTTTTTTATTCCAGTCATGAGAATAATTACCCCCTGCTCTGGTTCAACCTTCAGGTGAACTATAGTCCAATGATGGGTCATGACAAAACTCAGCCAGGTCATTGGGTGTGTTGATTTGCATTTGGATAGCCCACCCTTCACCTAATTAGAGCCTTGCGAGACCTCCTGGGTGGCTGGTGGTGGTAACCTGCAATATAAACACAGCCTGTCCATGTGAGGAGGTGTGTGAGTGACACTGAGTTCATTTCACACAGCAGGTGGGGACTTTTACTGTTATTACCTGAGGGCTGTTATGCAGACAGATGCCTTCTCAGCAGGAGACATTCAAGTGAGCAACACACACTTAAACATGCAGGGTGCACACTCACCCCCACCTAGCTTCATTTGTATCTACTCCCAAACACATGCATCATCAATATTAGTTTGCAGACATTGAACTTATAATAAAGCAGCACTTAGTAGGTCAGCGGATAAACATAATAAAAATAAATGACAATGCTTGAGTGTACAAACTGTGGAAGAATTTGTAAATTTCTGAGACATCTGAGCAATGCGTGGACATCTAAGGAGGAAGGTGTGATTCTTGTCAGACACAGTCAGCTCTGTATGAGCCTGGACAAAGAGCAAACTGAAACTGTTGAGCTCACTCACAGTTAACTATACTAAAGCTGAAATGAATTGTCAGATAATTAGTTGATTATTATATTAGTCCCAAAAAATGTTGTTCAGTGGCAACTGGACTTGTTTTTAGATTCTTGAAGACATTTTGCCTCCTATCTGGAAGACTTTATCAGTTCTGACTGACTGGTTGGAGTAGCAGGTTTATAAACCTCCTGAAGTCCTTACGTCATTAGCACTTGTTGACCACCTGTGAGTGTAAAGTTTTTCACTGCACGGTTGGTCTGTAGAAATTAAATTAAATGCTTTACTGCAGTGAGACAGAATATTAGCAAGACGAGTTGAGACATTACTTTTTTGTTCATTATAGGATAACATCTCAAATACTTGCCAGCACTTCTATGAATGTCACATTTTACAAGTTAAACTGTAAATGTGACATGAAACATACTGCACTGCTGCTGATGGGACCCCCCCTCCCCCCCTTGATATCTGGCCTCAGTTCATTAACACTCTACATGCCTCACTTTTGCAGAGAATATGAAAAATCAAAAATGATAATTGTTATACATTTTCTCTGACACAGAGTATTTTGTCAGACTCAAGTGATCACAGCTGTCACAGATCTATTACAGGTTTACGTGACAGTTTCATGGCTGTTTGTGAGACATACTGTGGCTGGTGGCAAAAAAAGAGACAGGGGCTTGTGCCTTAGCAATTTACTAATTGGTAAACCTGTCAACCTGTGCTGTGGTGTCACTGACCTTGTCTTTGTTTTGCTATTTTTTATGCAAAGAGTGCCACCATTGTGCCATGGCTTTCAACAGAAGCTTTTCACAGCATGGTATAGAAATCCAGTTGTGCAAAACAATGTTGCTAAATATGTCCATATGAGAAGTCTAATAAACCATTAAATTAAATATTGTGAAAAGGATGAGAAATATCAAGCAGAGCCAAAGCTACTGTGATTGTTTTTACTATTTCTGAGTGATTTTTTTCTCACTTTGGTTACAAATATTGGCCAACAAATTAAAAAACTCTATACAAGCCCTTCAGGAAAAGTACTAGTTTCAATAAAGCTCTGTATTATGAAATAACTTTATCAACCTGAGCACTGAATTACTTCTCCTACCTGCTGATCCATACAAATCGCTTTAGCTGTACACATCAAATCTACTGTATCTCCCATATATGGACATAAGGGATCACAGATTAAACAGCTACACATGCACTGCTGGAACAGCAAAGTGTCCACACGTTCCCATTCCACTGCATCAGATAATGACATCTCCCATGGCATCAAATAGTGACAGTTACAGTTGATTACTTGGCTACAGTGAAAACATGATGGTTTGGTTCAGTTTAGGCATAGACACAATAAAAAGATAATGTAAATACAGTGGCACAGTCTTTGTTACGACACATAATGTCTCACACTAAACTCAAACTACTGTCTCCTGTGGAGGCAGATGGGTCCTGCATGTTGGCCCTGTCCAACCACCTCGTCCTGCTCCCTGTGTGAATTATTGGCTTACTACATAATTTCTCTAGAAGTCAAATATATAATATTATTGCAATTAACATCCCTGTGGAAAATGTTGGCTTTTTGACAAACTGTACTAGTGTATCCACTTTATTAGGCACAAACAAACAATGATCTAATACATTATCTCTTTCTTTCTTGGCTTAGTGGTCTCAGATGATTTGCTTACTAAGGTATTGTTCCTTCACAGGATATGTGTGGAGGGCAGTTCTTTACTCTGAAGGCTGAGCTGAATACTAAGCTTCTGCCTATTAGACACAAGTGTATAAGTTATAAGTTATGATGTATGCGAAGCCGTAACTATGTATTTTATTTGCCTAACCATTTAGTTGCCATACTCTGACTTTTCCGAAAACATAATCCTTCAAATGCATGTGAAATAAACTTATTAAATAAATTTAGTTTAAAAATTGAATTGTTTTGCAAAATTATTCATTATCAACATTATTGACTGCTCATAGCCTATTCATAATGTAATGTAAATAAAACGAACAAAACTTTTCTTTATCCATGCCATCTAGTTTTGAACTGCAGGGAGTAGTGGCTCATAAGTTTGTGGTGGGAAACAAAGGTGATGTGGTGTGGTAGTGTCCCAAACCGACACAACTTTTTCTGTAAAGACTTAGACAGTGAAAGAATTACAGTATAACAAAAATGTCCTCTCCTTACAGTACATGTCAAGTGGTCAAATCCTGCTGAGATGATGGATTCCTGCTTCCAGCATGGATACATAATAAAGATAAGGCAACCTATTCTTCATATGAAAATGTCTCTCTCATTTTCTACCGTTCTTTCACTGTCTCTTTTTTCCTTCCTCGTGCTCTCATTACTCATAATTCTGTTACCTAGCACCAAGATGAGACATCAATTCCTCTGCCACTGAGAATTGCAAATTAGCTTTGAGTTAGCTCTTGAGGAGATGGGAGGAGACAGGAGTGGGAGGCGGGGAAGAGATAAGCTGATGAGTATGTTTGAATTAGCCCTAACTCGCAGTGGGAGAGAAACAACACTAGGAAATTTGAGAGATTTTCAGTGACAAATTGGGATGTTTTAATGTCATGAGTGATGATTTGCATCAGAGTAGCATGCTGTCTTGGCTTCAGTGGTTGGGGTCTTGCAGAGAAGGTTCCAGCAAGGGAGGAATTAGCATGGGACGAGCTTCAAACTGACTTTGCAAGGTCAGTTGACTGGAAGATAATGCAATGAGCTAAAGAGTCTGCTAGCTTTACAGCAGATACATATTAATGGTAGGAAATATCATCCTGAGTTTACAAATTTGCTTGTGTTTCTGTTATATATTAAATGCAAAATTGCATATATGTGTTAAAACAAACTGATGCTTTATCAAAGCACCGTGCCTTTCTGTACATGTTTTGTCAAACTCTACTTTTGCTTTTGATATTTGAGCATTTCCCCGTCATTCTCTTCCACAAAGGCCAGGCACAGACAGATTAAATTTCAAGCATAAATAAATATTGTGAAAAGGTCACCTTTCCATCTGTTATTTGTGCAACCTCTAAAAGTAATTACATACAGAATGGTGTCAGAAAAGCTGTTTGTGTGCTTTCGTTGTCTAAACAGCATATCTCCCAGAGCTGATTTCATATACACCTGAGGAGAGTGCAATGGTAAACAGGTGAGGTAAACAAGAGTAAATGCATATGAAATCAGATTACTTAAACAGACATAAAGGATCATGCATAGGTAGTCATTAGAAATCAGCAAACATCTGATATTTTTCTTCTGTCCTTTCTGTGTTACTAACTGAGGGACATTCTTCATTTTCTTAAATTGCACTATAAATAGCAAAGTGTCCTTAAAAAGACCACTGTATAAATATCTAAAGCTTATAACGCTAAAGATACTGTATGTAAAAACATGTGTTCATCACAGTGCTGTGGATTTGAGCTCATGAACTCATAGGCGATAATGCATGCATTATAAATGACATAATAGGCCACGTCTTCCCTGCAGCACGGGATCGCGTGCCTGCCTCCTTTTAGGAGAAGCAATAGAAAGAGGTCAAACATGACATCAGGGGGAAGGCAAGTGATGGCACTGAAGCACCACACTGCAATCTGAAGAGTGAGAGAGAGAACCTTCTCTTGGGAGCGATTTTAAAGGCCAGGTGGTCCTCTAACTTTAGATCCAGTTTATTCGGGCTGTCCTTACTAGGAAACATTTTCTTTTAGAATTCCAAGCCAAACATAGCATTTCTTTTGCCTTCACTGTAACCCCCACATGTATTCTTATCATATCATTTTCCTTCTAACTACTCTTAATTAATTAATCATATTTCCAGTAACTTTTGATGAAGCTTGATATTTAACTTAATAAGCAGTAATTAAGCAATGATTTCTTGCAATGCTTTATGCTTTGCATGAATTCCCATATATTTTCATATTCATACAGAAATAAATTTCACATAGAATGAGCATGTCATTGAGCTGCTGGTTCAAAGCGATGATACACCTCCTAACTCAAATTCAAGCTTTCACATTTTTCACCAATCATAATTTGTCAAGACAGGGCTTCCTGTGCCGAAATCCTTGATAATTATACATGCTAGCAACTATGCACAGTATGTTCATTTATCCATAAAATAATTTAATTTCATGAGTAAAGTTACTGAGTAGTTGACTATGTGAATTGAGATTGGCAGAACTTTCCGCTGCTTCCTCAAAGAATTCATGCTGTCAGTTGCTCTGAGCTCTGTTCACACTCTGACTGAACCCATGGAAAATGTGAAGAATGATGCCACTTAGCTGCATTATACAACAGTGAAATTCAGAAAAACTCGGAGGTGTAGACATGTTCACTCAAATTGAACCTATGTCTCAATTTCATTAATGCATTCAGGAGTGCAGTGTAAATGTATGGTAAGACAATAATTAACTTCGATTGCACCTAAGAGCAACTTGCTTATTGGATCTTGAAGTAAGAGAAATCACACTTCTCACCCTCTCTGTACTGCCTACATATACAGTTGAGGAGCCAATTATTAATTACACATGTCGCCCTGAAAAATGATCAAGAAACTACAGCAAAACTAACAGATTATTGCCACTACTACCAAAAGCCTATACTGTAAATGTCAGAATAAAGCTTGCATTTACATAAAAGAGAAAAGCACCTGTTGTGAAAATTAGATAAGGTTAGGTTGAATAAAGAAATACTTAACAAAATGTGGCATTCAATCAATCAATCATTTGTCATCAGCTGCCATAAGCTTTAGGCTTAAGAGCAAAATATTGCACCGTCTCTTTGTTTGTATCACTGACCAATACATAACTGGTAAAATGCAAGTAGGGAGATATTGTTTTGGCATACAGTGAGTTTTGTACACAGTGATGAGAGTTATTGGTATTCATTAAGCAGCCACACTATAAAGGACACCAGGTGTACAACAGAAAATTACAGGATCTCACATATATTTTTGTAGTGACATGGGGAAAGGTCTATAAAAGAGGAGTAAACAATAACACATTACCTGGAGGCTGTATCGTACATGATAGAAATATTTTAGTTAAGTTAGTTCTAGTGACAGACATCCCATAATTGTGTACCACGCAGAGGTGAGAGAGAGGTCAGAGTCACACTAGACTGAGATGAACAGTTTAATAAGCTCTTCAAGAATGGATCTGTCAGTGATTTATTCAGTCTTACAGTCAAAATATTGTACAGTCATAGTCTTGGCACCTCCAATAAAATGGTCTTATCTGCAGCTACCAAGTGGTTTTGTCTGCAGTTATGCACTTATAACAAAAGTGCAATATTAATATTACTAATAATATTTCCATGCAGCATTAGGCAGAACCACAAGTTTCTTGTCACTGAGATTGTTGAAAGCAATTATACAAGCACGTATATTGTGTGTGCAAACTTTCAGTCAACTCTGAATTGGTATCTGAAAAATCCACTATGGGGTTATGTAATGGTGTTTTGACACTCCAACATTGCAGTTTTAAAACCTAAGCCATCTGTGCCAAGGTCTAATGTGAAGCAGCTTGTCGTAAACTATTTGTTGGCCCCACAGCCCAGGAACCATGAGGCTAATAACATCGCTGTTGTTAAAATTTACTGTGTTTCTACTCGCTAGAGTCAGATCTGTCATTGATAAGAGTAAATCAACTCCCACCAAACCGTAAAACATCATCTCGGAGTGATACCACTAATGATCTGCCCCAGCAGACTACACCCGCTGTCTGAAGGGCTGCTCCTGTATCAAAGCTGTGCTGTCTGTCTCTTCTGCCACCACGGTCTCCTCACACTTCTTCACCCATCTAATAATGGGAATTTACTGCAGGTCTTTTTTTCTTGCTCTCTTGGTGAGATAAACAAGCGATTGATGAATCAGGCGTAATGCACAGGCTTACGGGCACAGACAGCATGCAACCCACAGTAAATATGTGCAGACAGGATCGGATTACAGCATTAGCAGTGAAGAGATGCATTTATTTTCCTCTCACCCAGACACATAACAGCACTGAGCCTCAATTACCACGTCTGAGAGGTGCAGATAATACATGCAAACGGCACCACTCCCAGCCATTACTACCACATATATACAGTTTGCTTTGCACACTGTCTGTCTTAACTGCACTTCATTGAACAATGTTTGCAACATCCACAGTGCATGTAGAGTGATTTGTGTGAGCGCGTGCATTTGTCTGCGTGTGTGTGGTAGCTGCATGTGTTTGAACAAGTACTGTACATGTGTCAGGTCATCCAGCTAGTGCATGAAGAGATAATGAATCATATAATTTGAAATGGAACTACTACAGGCGACAATCCATCTGTAATAAAGTAACATGTTTCTACTATACTTTTTTATGCTTCATGTCACATTTCCTTTTTACTTATGGGACATTAATAATGTACGAGGGCTAATGAGCTGCAGGCCAGAATGTCATCTGTAAAGAAGTAGAAATACAACTTTTAAAAATTACTTCTTTTTTTTTAGCCTGGAGACTTGCACTGTGTCTCAAGTTAATACACCATATTAATTCTATGTGTCTTCTGGACCGTGTTCACAATGTAAAACTGGCAAAGTAAGTGTAAACTAAACAGGTACAGGCGTACCTTGCATAGCATGAAAAGTTTGACAATTGACTGTGTGGCCCATGCACTGAAACAAGCTGGTCTTATGAGTGTGCAGAAGAGAAAGGTTCAAATGTGACATATTTTAAATTTGGTGGTTAGTATATATATATATAATAAGGAAAAACATTTTGACTGAAAAGTGTATATGAAGATTTATGATTTGTCGTGGACAACTTAAAAGAAAGACCTGAGACTTTGCTTAAGACTTCCTGTCAGACATGAAACTTAAACCTAAACTAAAGACCTGCTTTGGACATAAAAAAAAAAAAAACACTTATTCTTTTCCACAGTCTGAATGTTGAGCACCAGGAAAAGGCCCTGCTAAGCCAGCAGCAGAGCCGCAGTGCAGTGTTTGCAGCATGGGCACTCTGTCAGCCCCCTCCCCTTTCCTCTGCCCACTGGATGTCAGTACCCTGAATTGTGTTTTGATGTTTCTTCAGACCTACAATTGAGCTCCATTCTCAGCAGCCAAAACAGACATTTGTCAATTCATATGCATCAGGGCACTTTTTTTCCCTCTCCCCCTCATCCACTGCCGCTTTCTCTCTCCGTTGTGTCTTCCCCAGTTTTAACTCTACCACTGCACTCAGTAACATCAATCCAACATGAGGATATGAGTGGCCACGAGCCCCCCTGCTGTGAGTGGTGTCACATGTGATTACCATTATTTATAAAACTCACTCAGGCTCTGTTGCGTAGTCGGCCTCTCCCGGCCCTCAGCCCTGCACACTACAGTCAATATTTGCACGCAATCCTGAATTGTTGAGAGTTTCCATGGTGGTGAGAGCCTCCATTACATGAAATATTCAGGGTGCGCAGAGGCTCCCGTGAGGCCCAGCGCAGGGTTTTTACTCCGATTTGATTATACGACATGATTTTTTCATGAGCTATGACAGTCCTGTTGAATTAGAGTCAGCTCTGAGTCCTTGTGATAGTCACGGAAGCCAGAGAGGAGGAGGAGCAGGCTGTCCTCTTCCTTGACTCTGTCTTTAACTCTCTCTGTCTGAATCAGGGGAGAACCAATTATACCAGAAAAAGGAAGGACTGCTTGTAAAATACACAACATATACATCATGTGGACATGTGCTCATTATTACATATTATCATTATGTCACAGATAATAGATCATTTTGTCTTATCCCCACAGAGTACATAATACCAAATCCATTTTCCTCTGACTTCTTTGAAAGGTGTTACTGACATCTATGATTTTCGTGTTGAAAATGTGAAAAAGTTGATTCTTGTATTTTATTTATTTTTTTATTTATTCATATTCTTTTAAAGTCTTGACAACAATGCGTTTGCGTTCAAATCAATATGGTTATTTATATTGAAATAATACTTATGTCCACACATTAAGCATTCATCATTAGCTGTGTAAATATCACATTGCAGTCATTTTAGGAAAGTCAGTGCTCCATCATCAAATCACTCTTATTGTGAAAATGTTACCATACAAACTGCATCACATCCAAAATATCAGAGGTGCATAATATTAAATTATTAATGATAATGTGGATTTCTGTCCAGGTAACCTGTCTACACATGTCAGGTAGTGAAGCTGTTCTAAGAACCAGACTTCTTTTTATATTTTTCACATTTTAATGCCCTATGATTATATGCTGCCACATATAAGTGATTGTCTGTGGCATTATTACGGCACACTTTGGCACTTTAATAAAGTAGGCAGTACTGCAATTTACTCTAAACCATTAAATACAACAGCAATTACGTCTAAGCTGTGCAGAGCTTAAAAACCTTTAGTACCTGAATTTGTACAGTCAAGGAGTGTGAACGAGTAAAACAGTACTACCACAGATAGTTATGGTATCATGAGCATAAAATGATCATTAGAGGCTTCTAATAGCAAAATCAGTCATGCTCCCACACACAAACACAGTTTGTTATAAGGGAAGTTAACAATATTGTGTTGTTGCTGTGTGAGGATTTTATGCTCTATAAAAATATGATTTATTTTCAGAGAATAGAACCAGACATGTTTTAACATCGTGTTCTTGCTAAATGACACAACAAGTCTGCTGGGGCAGATCATTTAAAATGTAAACCTTATGTGTTATGATAAATAAATATGATTAAACCTTTGTGTTGTCTAATATGAATATATGTTTATTCACTCACTTGTATTATTATTATTTTTACACAAGCTACATGTCATGCTCCATTTGATAAAAAAAAACAAAAACATTTAGTTGCTGAATGCACACACAGTTTAAAAAGTAATTATAGTCTAACAATATACAGCTATATGCATTAAATGGTTGTGAAGTAAATTCTACAGCCCTGGTTCCAAAAAGCTGGGGTGTATGAAAATAAGTGCAATGATTTGCAAATGTTTTAAAACCATATTTGATTTAAAGCAGTGTGATGTAAAAAACTGTTGGTGGAACATGTCTCATCAGTTAATTAGGTGAACTAGCATGGTTAGTATCATGAGTGATTGTAAAAAGAACATCGCAGAGAGGGTGAGTCTTTCTGAAATAAGAATGGGGTGAGCTTCCCCACTCTGTGGACGACTATGTTGGCAAATTTGTTCAGCAATTTTAAGAATATGTTTCTCAGTGTGATTTCGTGATCTACAGTACATAATATCAAATCTGGAAGATTCAAAGAATCCAGAAAAATCTCTGCACACAATGAATATGGCTGAAGACCAAAACTGAATGGTTGTGACCCCTGAGTCCTAAAAAGCATTAAAACTTATTGTCACAAGTTAAAACTCTACCATGCAAATAAAAAAATAAGTCAATTCTTTTCACTCTTTCTACAAATACTGGATGTGAAATCCTTCATGTTGAAGAGGAGAGGGACCATCCAGTTTGTTATCAGCGTACATCCATGATGGTGTGGCATGGACATCATACATCATACACGGCACTATCAACTGTCCAACATGCAATAAACAACATGCAGGGTTTTGGCGCAACATGTGCTGCCATCCAGACAGTCTCTTTCAGGGATGGTCTTGCTTACATAATGAACTGTTGAGCAGCTGAAATCCTTTATCATGAAGGACTGGTTAAACATTTCCATCCAGGGGGTGATGAAACACAGTGGTAAACATAGCCCTGTCCCAGCTTTATTGAAATATGTTGGCTGCCATAAGATCTAAAATGACAATATATTATCCAAAGAATAATGATATTTCTTGTGTACCGTGTAACTGTTAATGACAACTACAGCTGATTTAGCCTCTGATGATTGTTTTTGAGTTATGGTGTTTAATGATGCTGATTAGAATTAAACTCAAATTACAATAAATAGTTAATTTAGTAATAATTTAAAAACTCCAGTATATTTTATAATATTTGAATTATGAAGACATCAGCGTGAGCTCAGACAAATAGCGGACATGGACATTTTGCATTACTTTCTGACATTTCTCAAATATACAATTCATTATTTATGACAAGAAAAATCTATTGTTTCAGCTCTCCTGAACAGAATATGTAGGTTTTGTGGAAAATATATTTGCTGAATAATTAACTTAACTTAAATAATAATAATAATAATAACAATAATCATAATCGTGATTGACACGATGATGACACTGAACAGTGAATAAATGTAGAATATACAGTAAACAGTCCTAAATTTAATTATTTTGAGTTAAATAAACTTACTCCAAATTTGATACCCTGACATCTTACAAAATAAACTGCATAATACCCCACTGTAATGTCTAAAACATGCAATGTCTCCTTCACGTTCATATGTTGTATTTTGAAGGTACACTGTTTTCACAGGACTTCTTAGTTAACAATGTCATTACAGCCATGTAAACTGTTTTCTGTTCTGGTTCTGATACCCTGAGATTCACCTTTTCAAACACCTTAATATCTCATGAAGTTATTTTATTCCTGTGTTTCCCAGATGAACAGTTACTGTGATATTTCAGACACTGTGTAAATCTGCTCCTTCCTACGACAGTCAAGGTCATTCTCAACACCTGCCTTTGGTCCAGTGCACCAGATGATTGTCAGCTGCATCCAGCATTGTCGATTTGGCCTTTTGATTCACACACGTCAACATACAGTGCACACACACAGAGTGAGAGATTATTGGCTCCTGGATTTAACAAACTGAACTCTGGCTTCCCAAACACTGACTTCTTTATGTGTCACCCAGCTCAAAATGATATTGGTCAGGGCCCAACAGTGTGCACAGAATGACAGCAGTGAGGGCATGTGTTTTTAAAACACACACACTGATGGCAGTCGGGTTGCATACAGATGGAAGGACTTTCTTCCTAATTGGTTTTCTTAGCTATATGCTATAGTGACAACAGCCTACAACAGTTTTCTAATGACAGCACACATTATTACGGAAAAACTTGATTCTGCTTGGCACACCCCATAATATGAACCTTTAACTGCTGATGATTACAGTGTATTCAATAGTGTGACTGCATTATCAAAGTTCTCTTTTATGTCAGCATTTTTGCATCATGAACAATAGATTTACAACTTGACCAGTGCTTGGCCAGGTGGGGCTGTTGGGTTTTCTACATAATTTTAGTTTTTAGTTATCTTTTGTTGTGATTTGGCAGTATTTCAATTAATTGAATTGAATTGAATTGTCTAAGTTGAACTATCAAACATTTATTTGCATATTCAGTAATGTATTATATTATATGTAGATACACTATGGGAATAACTTTGGGTTGTCTTCAGCTTGAATAGTTAAAATAAGTTAATTTAGTAAAAATAAATTTCTACAAAAAATTTGGATGGTGTATTTTATATTTTTTATGACAACTAAAACATTGATGAACTGCAGGGTCTCCCACCAATAGCAGCCCGACCAAACTGGCTGAAATAGTTCAACAGCAGGAGACTCTCTGGGTTAACAGATTGGAATGTCCTGTTCTGGATATAGTACTGTAGATACTATAACGCTGTGCTTTCAGGACATCATTACACAGCTTTAGTCTACCAATGAGGAAACTGATTCTATTCAGGACCCTCTGGATCATATATTGTCATGATGCTAATTCATTCCATGTTTAGTAATTTTTCCAACATTGCATTTTTGATTGCATTGTAGATCTCAAATGTGGAGAAAAGCAAAATGTGTCATCACAAATCTATGATTTCTCCTTGCTGCTCTCATCAAACCCATCCATGCAAACCAATTAATCAATTTTGTCAGGAGAAAAGGTCAAGTTTGCATATTTGCCATTCTCAAGAAGCCACAATTACTGTTTTATCTCAAACTGTATAGGGCTGGAGGTAGCCTGCTGCTCTGGAACAGATCAAACCCAATCAGTTGAGAGCTGCTCTTTCTCGTGACTGCAGGGACTCAGACTTGTCATTTGTAGACAGAGTGGTGCCCAGACTTATACAGTGTGATTGCCCCTACTCATTCTGGACCTTGCATGTCCTGCAGAGGGCAAATGCAACTCCATATTGATTAACACCAAATTGACTAACTTAACCAGTGATAACTTTACAAAATGTATATCCTGTCGTGTTAAATATAATAAAACATTTATATAACATTGTGTTTATATAGGATCCTCAATAAATTCATGTAAAAAGTCACAGTTTATGTTACCACATAAAGTAGTGGTCCAGAATTTAGAATAATATGAACGGGTAGTTTGAAAGACTACTTTGTGTTATCATTGATCTAAGTGAAGTGATAACAGCTTCATCACCACAGCCACAGGGTGTGGAGAAATGAAGAGTACAGGCTGTGGTTCTATTATCTATTATGACGCTAATTATAGAAATATGCCTGGGGCTTTGCAACTGTCCTTGGCACTACACTATCTGTAATCTATTCCAAAACTTGAGAGTGCTTTACATGTTTAGAAATGGGATGAAATAGATGCACAGTGGATGTAGCTGATGTTATATTATCTGATGGTATTATTGCCAAACAAAATCAACAAATATAGCTTGGAAATTAAAGGAAAAAAGTTTGATTGGAACTATTATTTGGTTGCACATGCATTCATACTCGAGTGTCTCAGTGTGTGTGTGCTTGCGCAGCTGTGTGAGAGTGATTATGGTGTGACAGCTGTTGACAGAGAGCCCAACTTGAAGCAAGTGAAGAGGTCTTAAATAAGGCAGTAGCTTTATGAGTAGCTACACTCGTCTCTGTACACTTTTCCCCTCTCTGAAAGGCTGCAATTACCATGTCAGCTGCTACACTGCTATCATGAAGTAAATAGCTTAAGCTAATTATTCACTCTCTTGTTCAGTTAGTAAGACGGGTGAGGATTGGGAAACAGAAACTGTGAATTGGATAAAAGCATGGTAATGACTCAAACTGAAGACAGATTAAATGTGCAGTGTTGATCCTGGGATGTTAATTTTCTTCCAGCTATATGAAAATACTATTATACTTTAGACCTTCCATAGAGACAGATACTTGCTGGATTATTTACTGTGGAGCAAATATTGGTTGCAATATCTGACGTCACCAACAGGGGGCGCAATGCAAACCTAACAACATACAGTGTTTCTTTTTTTTTTAACAATATTTATTGAAAGCCAAAGAGGTCATAATTAATTTCCTTTTCCTTGTCATTTGGTGTTTAATTTTGATTTTAATTTAGTGTAATTTTGTCAGACACTGTTTATAAATGCCATTCTAAATGCCACTTGGCATTTATGAATGCTGCTCCATGCAGCACCACATGTGCCCCAAAGAGTACACTTGCACAGCACTGGTGACTCATTTATTTCTTTGTCTGTATATGAACCGCTACAAAACGGCCGGTGTACATCGGCAATTTCCCTGGCGTAAACAGATCCTGTGCAGCATGGCTTTTGCATACACAGCACAGAGGTTGAGGAGACATCACCAAGCGCTTGATGCTATGTGTTGTTCTGCATGGAGCGCTGTTCATAAATACCAAGTAATATTTACAACAGCATTTAGAAATACTGTCTGCAAAATTACACTACATTAAAGTTATTGTTAAATATCAAAGAAAGGGAGACATATTATGACCTCTTTGGTTTTTGATACAAATCGCATTTCTATTGAAGGTATAGTTCATGATTCTGGCATACGTCTGTTAGCATTAGTATCAACACCTAGATAAATCCACATCTCCCTTCAGTTAGGGTTGCATAACCACATCCCCAACAATTCATAAATGCGTGTTGCAATGATAACGATACTCGCAAACTGGGGAAAAAGTTGATCCAATTACACTGTCACGTCAAACGCCACTTGAGCGAAATGTAACCTCATGTACTGAAAAGTTAGGAAAAGGAAGAAAAGTTTGTTAGCATAACTACAGCTGCTAATGCTACAGAGCTAATCACAGCCACAACAGCTGCAGACTCCTGGTGCTGTTAATGTTACTCTCTCAATCTCTTGGTGCAGTAGCTAACATCAAAACAGCAGTATACGTTTGCAAACTAATAGCTGTGCATGAGCAAGAGTGCTACTTGTGGCAATTAACTGTAATTACAGAGCACGACCCACATTCTTTTATTCCCATTAGTAAACCTTACAATTTGTATGACTGATGTTATTTGACCTTTCTCGTCTGCTTAGTCATCTGTTAGGACTGTCATGTATGGATTCAGTCACTTTAATTTAGACTGACGGGTATCGCTATAACTTCAGTGAGTCCTTTTTGGTAAAATGTTTCAATAAACGTGTAATGTGAGCGCATTCAATCAGGAAG
>JAUBNQ010000013.1:15273822-15287349 GCA_032353495.1 Ctenopoma kingsleyae
ATCGCTATAACTTCAGTGAGTCCTTTTTGGTAAAATGTTTCAATAAACGTGTAATGTGAGCGCATTCAATCAGGAAGTTGTGGTCATTCTTTATCTCAATATTCTACTTACTTGCAGATTTCTGCTGCTTGTGATACATGCAGAAAGAAGTTTCACATTTTCTCCACCAGCTTATATGTCCTTAGAAATGAAGGACGGGCTGCAGTCTTTTTGCAAAGCAGTGTGTTTAAGTGTAAATACTCTCTTTATAATGAAACATAGTTGTATGTCTGTAGGGTTTTTTTCAAGAATTTTGTGGATATTACCCCTGAACTTGCTGTTTTATAAGTTCACCAGTTTACTTTCCTGCTCATGAAAAAGTAAGAATTCTCTCACTTGTACAGAAATGTGTTATTCGTGTTTTCTGTTGAAGTGAAGAGATTCTATGAAGCAATTATCTTTGAGGAAAAAACTTTAAAGTTTTAATAAGGCCAGGAGAAACATCTCTCATCAAAATCAATCAAACTGAAAGGTCAATCAGGAATTCTGCCACTGCTCGCAATTAGTAGTCCCCTGTTGAGAGAGGTATTTGAGTGGTTTAAAAAATTTGATGTGGTTTAATGTTGAGCTTCCTTCTCAGTGAAGTTACTTACAAGTATTTTGTTTTCCTCACATATTATTCATTACCTAGCCTATTGAGATAGCTCTTCAACTTTTAACTGCTTCTATCCAAAATAACCCTATTAACCCCGTAAACCATATTATGAACTCTAAGATAAATGTCATTCATGTCATTTTTGGAGTTAGTCATTCTTGTTATCTTGAATGCTCAGTGCATTCTTGATAACTTAATGGAATTACACTATTTATCAGGCTGCAGCAGTTACACATTAGGCATTTAACTTCACACACGTACAATACACTATGTTGGCACTATTATGCATATGACAACTAACACACAAAATTGCACCTGTCCACAGCCAGCTGAACATTTTGCCTTGTCATTGTTTATATGCCTGATGCCATTGATTTAATTGAGTTGGATGTTTCTAATCCCTCGGGTTATTGAAATTTTGCAAAAAAAATGAGGGTTATGGGAATGGACAGGCATGTTGAAGACACAAGACATTCTCCCAAATCACTGCATAACAGTGCTGATGCAGAGGTATTGATACCATCCCCTGGTCTGTTTATCCCGCACACAAAGACAAATTGATAATTGATTAGCAATGCTTCTTTGTCTTTACGGCAGCACAACCAAGGTTCTGTATCACAAAGACGTTAAATCACATGCAGCGTGTGAATTTCTATATCAAAAGACTGACGGGGTGAGACAGTGATCAAGCTTGCCAAATAGATTTTCTTTTTCATTTGAGTTACATTGATTCATGCCAGAATCAACAGTTAGATTTACTATTAAATCCCTGGGTGCAAATCCATGCAAATTGTTACCATTGTATTAGGATTTATGTGGTTCTAGAATAAGTTTGCCTCCAGATTTGTTATTATTGCAAATAACCACTTTATTTAATTAAAGGTTAACAATCTATGTGTTATACATATTAGTTCAAATCTTCTAATGCTAAACTTGAGATTGCAAAAAATTAGTAGAAAGTGTAGGTCGACCAGCCACACACTATATAAATTACTATATGCAGTACAATATAAATAAATATAATTTCAACCAACTGTTATTCTACAGTTATTGTGTATAAGCGATTTCTTATTTCAGTCTACTGTCATCGTTTACATTGTACATAAAATAATATGCATTCATCCTACATGGATTCAGTGTAATTATTCATGCAAATAATAAAACTCATCTATATTACCTATGGGTCATAGGTTCAAACTCTCAAACAGGAAGTATGAATATCGAGTAGCTTCTCAGGGAGCTCAGTTCATGTGCAGATTTTCATTTAATGATTGATGCATTTCCTTATGTTCTTTTGACAAGATATTACCTACCTTCACTGTTTTGTTTGTCTGAGGCAAATAAAACATTCACCAGATGAATCTTTTCTGCATGTCCTTGCTCTACTATCCAAATAATCATTTACACCCACACTCACTGGAAGTCTGTGTTAGATCTAGATTAACTACCATATGAAGTCAATAAATCACTAGCAGCTCCCTGATAGGTAGACATTACTTCACCATTTAGGTTAGCCTAAAACTTTTTAGTTATCTATATATGAATTGAACTATATCATTATCACGTTACTGTTGTTTGTGCATTGATTTTAAATAAATTATAATTTTTTTCTTTCACAAAAAAACAAGTGCAGTGCTGTTTGCAGTTTATAACTGCAGAGAAACATGTCTTTTTAGCTGAAATATTGCTTTTATAGCAGGTAAATGAAAGGCAACCAGTGTTGTCTCCACTTACACAGAGGTCATGAGAAGCAAGCTCTAAAAAGACATGTCTGACAAGGTGGTGCTCCCTCACCCTATTTAGCCCAGTGATGGATGGGTCATTTTATACACCATTAATCCATTCATTTGTCAATTACTAATGGAAATTTTGGGGTTGGGGATGGAGTGGGTGGCAGGTCTCAGGAACTAGGAAGTCACTGAATGCCACCTTGCATCACTGTTGACTGTAATTACAGGACCTGTCAGAGAAGAAAATGGAAACACTCATCCTAAAAAAGGTGCTATGGGTGATGATGTTTATTGTGCTGCGTGATTATTATCAGCACTGTCATTTCCATTTTGAATTCATTTTCTATTGGTACAGTGAACATGACTGGCTGAGTATCATACATTGTTGTGTTGTCTAATAAGCATTCCCCACAACACAAGTGTCTTGCTGATGACACTCTGCTGAGTGAGCAAATTATACTCAGTCTCTACTGGAGAATGTTGCATTTAGAAACACAGGAGAAAAGAGATGAATTTGTTCTCAGACACCTTTCAAAACTCCTTAAATGAAAGAAAATGTACAGGAACTGTGCTATAGCATACCCAGGGGTTTGTTATGTTGTTTTATCCCTTTGTCTGAAGAGTGAGAAGAGCCCATTAGAAGTGTCTTTACTTCCTGCATTACTGTGAATCCCATTCAGCAGTTATTTTGTATTACAGCTGTAAAATAAATTTCAACAATATTTATATTTATTGTGTATAATGTGATAATTCTGCTTGGCAAAAATATTACTGTAGGAGTAAAAATAAGCCTGTAATAAAGCTAATAATAATAAATATCAGGCAAGAGGCAGAAGAGAAACATAGACTATTGAATAGCTAAAGGGACATTATGGAGGTTGAAGAAAATGTCTATGAGAAGCTTTCTGCTGTCAGTAAAGGCATCCCATTTCTGTCCCTCATTTCTGAAAAATGGCCGGATGTCTCTTTAACAGCTGGGGTTACTGACACACCGGCTCCCAGACCTGATGAGCTGCTCTTTCTATTTGCTCTGCTCATTCTCCTGAGCACTGTGGCCATCCAGATTAGAGCCTATGGCCCATTAGGCAGCCAGGGAGATGGGCAACCTCACAAATATAGCACAAGTGTGTATGAGGGTTACATGTCTGTGTATAGTAAGATAGACCCTGCAAGTCATTCTGCAGAAAAAATGGTGTGTAGGAGAGTTTTTGAATTCTTTATTAGACCGAAATGTCCTGATAAAGACCCGACACCTGAAGAAAATATGTTTAACTTTGGTGATATTTAATGTTGGCTCATTATATAAAAGTAAGATATTTCAAAGTTTAGTAAAAGTGAAAATGTTTTAATTTATAACTAAAAAACAGTATAAAGACAGAACATAAAGGCCTTCATGTTTGCTGTCAGAGTGTGTAAAGCTAGAAAAGTAAATTAACTTGGGAAGCTTCATGCTGCATCACAAGACTTTTTTATGCACTGTGTTATTTTTCCAAAATTTAAAATCCGTTGACACTGCTGCATATTGACTATAGCTCACAACTCAGCAATCACTCTCTGACACAGACACAGTGGTGTGCACAGAGGGAGGTCAGGGGGCAACAAAAACATGCATAGGTTAGTGTTTGGCATATTGGGTATATTACAGGTCCAGAGGGTGAGGACGGCCCCCTGCTTCTGATCTGTGCTGCCCTTTTTCAGACTGACCATCATTTAGGTATCAGGTAGTTTCCTGCCACTTTTTAAATAACAAACTAGACTAAAACTGTTTTTCTAAAAGCTGACTATCATAACATAATATATGTTATTATAAAGCAGTTTGTGTGTGTGCCTTGAAAGACATATAGTATATTTACAATGGTGATATTTTATAAAACACTTCACTAAAGCACAATTAATATTAGTATTTTAAATTTATACTTGTTAGTATTTTACAAATGGTGGTTAACCCGCTAATATTGAACATGCTACGGAAATTATTTCTATTTTTTTATATCACGTTTCCTTGATTTCTGTTGTGTTGCATCGCTCCTTCACATAGATCGAAGTAAACAACTTTTCCATTTCAACTGAAATGGCAATAACATGTCAGCATTGTGTTCGCAACCTGTGTTGCTGCCACCATGAGGCCAAAAAATCACTTCTTTTACTTTCTTTTACAAAATATGGTGCGTCTATGCTTCAACTCTGCCCAAATGTCAGTGGAGCCATTGTCTGTCTTGTTTGCCTAAATGCCCTTGCAGCAATAAAAAATAAACCCTTGGCTTAACCCTAGGTTAATGATGTCCACTGTGTAGCACCCTAAGGGGCCTGTGTTTGCCGACCAGGCATCTCCATACAAATGCATCATGAAGATCAAAAGACCTGATTTGTTTTTCAAAAGCAAATCAGAAGACGAGGCAGACTGTAAATTGCTGCAGGCAATTTTGAAGAGCTGTAACTATGGTTTGTTTTTGAGCAACTGTTTTTTTTTCTCTGTCACTGTTATGCTATTTGAAAATATTCAATGTCATCCTCGCCTTGGGCAACAGAATGAAGCTTCACATAGATAACCAAGTGTTCCCTCAGGGCCAATGCAGTAATGAAGAATAGGAAAATAGGTTTATGGTTGCAGTGCAAATCCTGTGAGTCTCAAAGTTTGTTGCGGTATGATGTGCAATGTAAACCCTACCATGGGAAAATGTGTTCAAACATCAGTAAATCATAGCTGAGTGAATGTCTATAAACAGCATATAATTCATAAGTCTAATCAGAAAAACTGAATGAGTGTTGTATCATGTATTTCATTTAACTGTTACACTTTCAGCGGGTAATTAACACACACATTCAGGGGACTTAATTGTTCCAACCAGAACAATACTGTTTAACTGCTGTGTAAGTCCTTAGACAGCACAGCTTCACAGCCAGTTTAATTACTGTAGCTTTGCTTGGCCGGAACTGGATCAACAAGAGTTGGTTTAAAGAGTGGTTAAACTAGTTTTTAATATTGTTTTTGAACTGAGTTAGTCACTGTTTTTACAATAAAAAACTGCCTTCAACAGTTTCAACATTAAAGTGACGTGCACAGTTATGCTGTAATAAATATAATGTTTTCTTATTCTTAAATGGACCATTCTGCATAATTTACTTTTATATGTGGTGCTTTACATGTACACTAATATTGTAAGTACTATTGTACTTATCAGCAAAATTGTGAATACATGACTTTTACTTGTAACAGGTTAAAAGTAAAATGTCTGAGTACAGTACTACTTCCACCACTTTTTTATGTAAGTGATACAAGTGGCATCTTGTGTCTTTTTTGGTCTACTGATACCAATGTAAACGGATAAATCAATAGTCTTGCTTATTTTATGATGGAGCTGTCTCTTGGGGGCTGTGTAATGACATCACAACTTGCTATTTTAACCATTCCAAGAGTGGGACACACACCACAACCTGCTCAGTGTGAAGTAATTCAATCGCATTTGTTCACTTACAAGAATCATTATGATACACAATCAAGCAACATACTCATTGTAAAACCAGATTAGCAAGTTACATTTCAACTGCAGTGTTCAATGGTTTTGGGATTTTTTTTTTCTTTAAGGCCTGAATTTTTTAACCATTTGGATTCAGTCCTGTATCCACTGGCACTTCATTGTGAACAGGACATTAGTGAAACCATCAGCATTATAAAGTCTCATTGTTTCTGTCAGTTGTGCTGATGTGGTCTTGTTCCAGCTCTTTGCTTGTGATGAGTACAGATGGACAGAGCTTGTTCTCTGTGGACAGGGGGAATCATAGCTCACAGTTAGGCCGCCTATACTACAGTCACACCTCATTGACCACTATTACAGTAAAAGAAACCAAATCATTGCAGGGGGGTGGCAAAGAGGACCCTTTTCTCAGTTTGCCCTCTTTGGATATGATTCAAAGTCATCACACTGGATGAGGGATGATTTAAGTCATCAGGAATATGTTCTGTTGTGCATTTTAGTAATAGCATTAGTAGTGTAGGACATGCAGATTTGGTAGATAATGTATTCATATTGGAAATAATAATCATAGTGGTTATGGCAGCAGTAAAATAAGAAGTTAATGCATATACAATCACCTGTCTCTATAGTTAAAGTGACGTATGTCGGGCATAAAGTCAATCATCTGGTGACATTTTATACAGTAGATTGCTGTTGGGATATGCATGCTGGCAGTGGTGGCAAATGTGACAGCAATTTAAATAGTTAATTTTGCCCTCATGTCAATAACAGGTCTGCAGTATACACACTGATACAGCCAGTCTAAATTTCTATAACCACTTCTTTATTGCTGAGAGGCAACAGAACATTTATCCATCTCTTTATAGCTACAATACATCTGTGCTGTGACGTTAATAGCTTGATCCATTTCTATAGAGTGTGTGGCCTCCCTCAAGCAACAATAGACACAAACAGGCCACTGTGGTCAATATATTCTTCTTTACAACCCTGCATCCTCCTTTGTGTTTGCTCGTTGTGCTGCAAAGTTAGAAGTCGGTTGGCACCTTCCCTGCGTTGTTTGTTGATTGGCTGGGAGCTAAGTGGTGGTGACGGAATGTGATGTTGATGTATTTACCTCCTCTGTGCTGACAGGAAGCTATTCTTACGTCCTGACTGACTGGGTCTCATCACGGCAGCCAGCGTTGCTTTGTTTAATCCTGTCAGGTTGGGGAGGGTTTGCTTACTCACTCGATGAGACGTCCATGAAGATGAGAAGAAGACCTTCCTTAATCTTGGCTGACATTGGCAGCTTGGCAAGCAGAGGAACTCGCTGCTGAACTTGAAATGGACGTAGATAAAGCTACACTTTCTCTGGGCTAAACTTTGCTGTGCTAACATAGTGAACATGATGTTGTTGTTCCCCATCAGTGCTGCTGCAGCCTAATGATCTATTATCTGTAATTTATTTTCACCTCACAGTTTGATTTTTCAGATGTTCCACAATGAATAATGAGGCTCAGACAGAAAATCCAACCAAAAAAAGAATCAAAATGTTATTATTATTATTATTATCACTCCACAGTAAAAATAATGAGGAAATCAGGGCATTATACTTATATTTACTTCTCATGGAGCAGCCCCTGGACTTGTCCTCAGATGACATCTTGATCACGGTCTGTCTGTCTGCTGGAAACTTATTCAGATTTACTCATTAAAGTCTATGAGTATAAAATTGTCTAGTTTGGCTTAAGAGTCTGACAGTATGGCTATCTGAACAAAAGTAGCACAATAATATCCAGGTGCTGAATGTCTTCTAATGTATAAAGCTGAACAGACAGACTAACTTTTAAGGCTTAAAATGTAATGTTAAAACATGTGAATTATTCTGTTCATCTTCAGATGTTCATTGATTTCAAATGGATCCACAGCAAGACAACTGAATTTCTGATTAACTTATTACAAACGTCCTCTTGTCGAGTCTATTAACAACTCAGCAACATGAAAAGCAGGTGTCATCAAGCCAAAATCATATCACGCGGGGACACAAGTATATTTTACCATTATCGAGTCTTGTGGAAAAAAAAATTAGGAAGCCCCGAACTTCAACTAATAGATAACACACATACAGACACACACGCGCCATTGCCTTGTCAGCTAACCCCCTCTAGTGCCGAGCATCCGGCACAGATGCGCGTAGTCCTCCCACTGTAGCCGCCGCTTCAGCTGTTCTTCAGCTGCATCCCAATCATTCCTCTATTCGCCGTCCTCATCTCGCTGCTGCAGCGGACCGGACAGGAGACAGGGAGCTATCAGTCCGCGGCTCATAACCGCGCCAACATCGGGATTCCTGAAGTCTGTCACGACTCGGTGCGCCACGGAGACGCACTAGATTAATAAGGACATTTTAGTAGTAGTAGTATCTTTGAGACAATGCAGTAACGGTGACTGAAGTCCACTGGAAAGGTGCAAAGTTGCTTGGATGTAAGAGTTTCTTATCTTTCTGACATTGCGATCTCATTGTAGATATTATCTGGACTTTATCCAGATTATTTGCGTTCCGTTCTGCGCCGTTGCCTCCAGTTAAAGGATGTATCACCAGACAGTTCTCTCCAACCGGGAACACATATAAGGACCAGGATCAGTGGATCGGTGAAGGATCCGACCGCACTTCTCTCTGACCACGTCACCTCTCGGCCAGAAGTACCTCAAAACAGCCGGTGATAGATGTTGCAGCAAACATGAGTACTGGAAACAGATCTTTTCTCGTTTCACTTTTTCTTGGAATTGTCCTCAATCACTTCAGCGACTGCAACCAAGGTGAGATACAGAGATAGACTGATGAGATGTACTCCTAACGTAACCTGAATTTCTGTTTCCTAACTTCAGATAATGTATTTCCGCTCTCTTTCCCCCTTTCTCTTACATCATCAAGAAAAGAAAGAAAATGTTCACTATGTGGACACTGACGATCTATTGTCATTACTGCAAAAGTCAGTCAAGTAACATGACCGGACACATGGAAATTGTTCAACCAATACACTGACAACATTCCGGCGGGCAGGGCAGATCACTGAGCAGAGGTCGTCTACTTACATCTGTGCATGTAGTGGGCTAAAAGTAATAAGTTTGTCAATGTCAGTGTTTAGCTTTGAGGTTATTAATGAAAAAATCTAATAGTTCATAGTTCATGCTTATACATTTAATTGTACGGGACTACTTGCATTACTCTTAATATTGTTTTAGCTCACAATAATGTGCCATTACTTAATTTAAACTTTATTTCCTTTCTTTTCCTAGTAGAATTTATTGGATTGCCTTAGCTCAATTTTTTTACCCAAACACTGAATCAGATAATAAAATGAAGAACAAGTTTTATGACAATCTGCTGGTTGGAAGCCCGAGGCTGCTTTAATTACAAATTCTACATCAGACAAACACACGGACGAAGACAGAGAGACGGGCACAGAGTACAGAGACAGCCAGAGATTGAATCATTAAGTGGGTGGCGGAGTGAGAATGTCAGTGCTTCTGTTTGAAGGTGTGTGAGTGCAGGCATGTCTGTTTTGTGCAGTAGATTTTAAACACACATACTGAAAGGTTCTGAGCTGTCAAAGATACATTTATTCAGTGAGAGAACAGCTGTGTTTATGTGTGTGTGTGTGTGTGAAAATGTATTTCATATTCGCACACAGCTGTTTTGTGCTGTGTGCTTCTGTGACTGTATTTTTGGAAGGACAAATGTGAAACAGTGTATTTGTGCTTGAGAACACTGCTGCATGTATGTCTCTCCGACTGTTTGGTCTCGCACGTGTGTGTGTGTGTGTGTGTGTGTGTGTGTTAACATGGTTCTACACACACACATTGCTGCAGCATCAGTGAGGTTTAAAATAGTCTTATTGATTGTGCGAGGACACAGCGGGATCTGCCCCCCAGGTTATATTTTATTGTTCTCTCTGTTCAATAAGAGTGATGCTACTCCCTGTTCTCCTCGACAGCTGCTACATAACCGCCTCACTCTGTGTTTTTCTCTGTCACAGACTGAATGATTGAACTGATGTCTGCTTTCTATTGTACTTTAGTCTGTCATATTGACTGGTCTGGGACCTCAGCAGCAGAATTGGACTCATTGTGTAGCACATAGTGCTGCAGCTCAGTATGGAAAACTTGATCATTCAGAGTGTCTCATTAAATGCAGAGGCACCTCACCACATTACACTATTCTCCCTGTATCGCTTTCACGTTTGCCAAATAAATGTTGGATTCCTGCTGTGTACAGTGTCTCAGCGAGTTCGAAGGTTTGATGTCTGGGGACAATTCAGTGTTCGGGTTGAATGATTATTGACGATAAATTTCCCAGAGGCGTGAATGTTTCAGCCTTTCTTTCAGCCTCCCCATGACCATGACAGTGAAAACTAATAAACATATGTTCCTTTGTTTGTCCTGCTCACACTTGTTATATAAGTAGACTAGGGACAAAACCTAACACCTTTACATGGACGAATTTTAGTGTATTTCCACGCTTATAAATATGAAAAAGAGAAATCCAAAGATTGGGGATTTCACAGACAAAATTGGCTGAGATGTCAGCTGTTAAGAGAACAATAAAACCCAGTCACCTTTTGCTTCTCGCCTGTGTGCCTCCTCTTGCTGCAACATATCCCTCACATCTTCCCATCTGGGATTGCAGACAGTTATTAACAAAGCTCCACTCACTCACTGCCGAGTATGAACAAGCCTGTTTTCCCCATCAATAAATCTCTTCTCATAACATTCCCATTACACTTATTTATTTTTTTCTTATTTTCCTCCCTTGTGGAGTCAGTTGAAGTAATATTTATTATGATGAACATTCATGAATCTCATTGGTACTTTCCTGATTTCTTGGACATGTGTAGAATTTTCCTGAGTAGAAGACGGTTTAGATCTTTCAAATCAGGAGATGATGTATTTGTTCTACACATCAGAACTTGTTCTGATCACTTTTTCTGACTTCTGTGAAATTCAAAATCAAGAGAAAGAAAGCAATCCATCGTTGGAAAATGGATGAGTCAAGTGAAATGACCATACGTGATTTATTTATGTATTTGGTCAAATGCAACCCACTGAGATCTCATCACTGATTTTTGAAAGAGAGCCAACAACACATGGCTGGAAACTGTTGTCCAAGCTGTTTATAGTTACTTACTGCAAAACTAAGAAGGATTTAGCTATGAAAGCTAAATGAAAATAATAATTCAACTCGTTACATTGATTTATGTGGATGTCTGATTAAAGCTTTCACTGATACCACCTGCAGAGAACTGACCAGCAGTGTGCTGTCAAGGAAAATCAATCAACCAGCCAATCTGGAGCAGCCACGAAAATGTTCACTCTGCACCTCTGACTTGCAGGTTGTGTGTGTTGTGTGTCATGTGCGCAGGAGCAAGAATGGTGTGTATATTTTAACAATTTCAATGTGCAGGTTATCAATTTAAAACCAGTGCTTAAAACACACACACAGTTTTAACAAGGAAGGTGCATGTTCGTCTGATCTTTGTTCGGATGTGTACACATACAGGTAGTGAAGGTATGGCAGTTTCAACTTTATTAGAGTCGAGTGGAGCACATGCTGCTATCATGTAATAAAAGGTGTTTCCACGAAGGTCCTCTCCCTAGAGAGACTCAGATGACTCCACGTTGTAGACTGTTAATTTTGTCAGGCCTCAGTTTCCTCAAAGGCATTCCTGTATTAAGATAATGACTGTGGAGTTGTGCTGTATGTGAGCTTTACAGCCACCTGACGAACAAGATCCACTTCATATTTTACTCGCGAGGAAAATTATTCTTTTGAATGTCATGAATGGTCAGGCAAATATACCTCAGTGAATGCTGTTTAATTTTAAAATGTCAAATATGAATAAGCTTTGGTATTAAATGGAGCATGCTGCATAGCTTTGCATTCAAACTGTAAGATTTCACAATGGTGCTCTACTAGCAAGATATTTGATTACGTTATGAGAATGAATTTTAAACTTCTTTGAGTTAACCCTTAGGAGTCTTCGGTATAACTGGTCATTCTTGACTAATTTTGTTTTTCGCTTTATATTTCACCTTAAGGGCACTACACACAGTGGGTACACCCAATCAGCTGTTTTCACTTGTTTTGCCTAATTTACAAATCAGAAGATTCACCACATCAAAAAAAAACAAAAAAAAAACTAATGGCATTCTGTTTACAGAAAAGTAATTATCCAAATGTATGGCGTGTTTGAAAAATGGTTAGCAATCTTACAGAGATGTTTTTCTAAATGCAAAAAAGGAATATTTGTTAGATCAGTTAATCAGAGAGCTTACAGAAAACACCAGAAACAAACTTACATTACAGACTGACGTGTGGTCATGATGTCAACAGATTATACTTCTACTCAACCTTGCAGCAACTGTGCTTGACCCAGTGCTGAATGACAAGTTCACATCTTACTGTCACAGTTTCCCTTCATTAGGACTATATCAGTTCCATCAAGTACATCTGAGCATTTGCTTTGCTGCCGTTTATTACGTCAGTAAATGTTTGATCATGGTGGAATGTGTAGAAAATCCTGCCATGCCTGTCAGGTTGCGTCTGCTATGGATAGATTCCCATTTCACAGCACATCATTCCCTCATCCGCTGAGAGCGCAACACTTTGTTTACACGACTAAATGACAATGTGCAGTCCTCACTGAAATACTCACCAAAATCAATTTTCGCAAGTCTCTGTTCATCAAATGCTGTTGTTTGTCTTTTAACAAGGTTCGCTGTTTACCAGAATGAGTATGTAGGGAGCCTGCAAATTAAAAGGTTTTGTTTTTGTTTGGAGAAACTCACTTTGCTTTTTGAATCACAATAGTCTTAGACCAGAAACATACCTGCTGTTACTGCTGCCAACAACTGCAACAACAGAAACCATTGTGTTGCCACTACAAAAACATACATTACATAAGTCTGAAATATTACCAGATTTTAACTTTATAGCACAGTGAAAATTCATATATAATCACAACTTTTATAATGGTAAACACCACAACTGCATTACTGTATCTGAATCTGAAACTGCTCCAAATTCAAATCAGCGTGAAGTAACGGTGGTCGAGGCTACCTTTTGAGTCTGTAGTTATTTTGGGCTGTTTGCGTGAACTGTGAGGGTTGTAGGCCAGACAAGAGATGTCATCATTCTTCTGGAGTTCCATATATTTATGAGTTGGCCAGCTCATGTTCTATTTATATCTAACTAGTGGAAGTCCCAGCGGACCATCAGCCCCAGGCAGAGTCTGTGGGTGCCTCACTGAAAGATAACTCTATGGAGGGATAGAGAGAGCGAGAGAGGAAAAGAGGATGGATGGATACAAATTGTACACAGGCAGTTTTATTGTGCATTTAATGTATGTTGTTGAGATATAGACCTAAACCAGATACACAAAGACAAAGTGCACACAGATGGAAATACATGCTTACACACAAAGTCGCACACATATGTACATAGTAATGTTGTGAAAACTATATTTTGCAGTGGCGGCTGGTGAAATTATTTTTTTGGGGGGGCGCACTTTTTCAAGTCAGTTTTCAGAAGCACTCTAACCACATATCACCACTGGTATAAACCAAAGCACTATTCACACATCACACTGCTTTAAAAGATTAAATTAACGTGAAAATACACAGTCTGTGTTTTCAGTCATTTACTATTTAT
>JAUBNQ010000013.1:15320584-15336858 GCA_032353495.1 Ctenopoma kingsleyae
ACTGTAAAGTGCCCTGAAATGACTAATGTTGTGAATTGGCGCTATATAAATAAAGTTGAATTGAATTGAATTGAATTAATGGTCAACCTGACAAAGAGATCACTTTGAACTTAATTCTTAATTCCTTATTTCTTCTCTTAAAGAAATGTCTGTGCTCAGTATACAGAGTAAATATAAATTTCCTGTATGTATAACAGAGGAAGATCATTGTGTCCCAGTTGGCTTTAAGAGAGAACATAAAAGTCAGAAAAAGAAATCTAAATTTTGACCTGTCATTAATTTTTGCAAGAAATTGACATCAGATTCTGACAAAAAAACATTAAGGACGTGAACATGTTTACTGTTCAAAATGTGATATTTAGGCCAATGGTGTTGACTCTGCAACTGAGATACACAATATTAAAACTGCAGCTTTTCAATGCATCCCACCGCTGTAGGATAAAGTGAAGCAGAAGTCTGACACAGTACTGTGCATGAGTGCCAGTGTTTACTGTTGCTAAAAAGTTCACATTTTGCGTATTTGGTTTTTGCTACTTTCATTAAACACTCATAATTGTCAGTGCACCAGTGGTGAGAGAAGTACTCAGATTTTTTGATTATATAAAAACTAGCATTACATTGTAAAGTAGTACACCCCCCCACCACTGTGAAACAGTGTTTCGAAGCATTTGGCACAGTCAAAAATGTCACTTCAAAACAGGCTCTGAATAAGTAGAATGAAAAGTACACCTAAAGTTACAAACCAGCGCGACACCTCTACTGATACATCTGTAATGTAATGAAGCTTCATTTGGGATGGTCACATGATTCTTGGCGTGCTGAAGCATGGCATCAAAACAACAGCCGCGATACTTCTGCTCTGAAAGGTCGATACAGAGTCAAACTGCTTCAAGCTTAACATTACTAATTTAAGGTATTAACTAAATATGAACCAAACTTGGTGGTAAACTAAGGTGTTAAGTGCACAAGGTTTTCCAACATTCAAATGAGTTGTGTGGCAGCAAGTGTATAAATACTGATGCACTTGTGTAAATATAATATATAACATTAATATAATAATAATATTCAAATGCATGTTGTTCCACCACTGCAAAACACAAACCGAAATTCTTTGTCATTTGCATAGAAGCTACATTAAAAACTAAATATCAGCTGAACTGAATTGAATTGTCTCAGCTCTGAATCATCCTTTATCATAATAATACAAAATATTGAATCATTTGAGGAACAAAAGAAAAATGTACTGGTTTTGTGTGGCAGAGTCTGACTGAACAGGTCGCCACTGTTATATTTATAATTGTATTGTAGATGCATTATTATACTTTATCTACCAGACCATTTTTTAGTAATAGGTTTCTCTCTTTGAATAACTCTTTGGTACTGAATGCAGGAGTCAGCAAAACAGTTGTGGTCAGTGATATTTCCACAGAGTGTGTCTGATGGTATTTCCAGTTTGTATTAATGTCTTCAGTTTCACTATATTGGAAACTGAGAATGTTTTAAATTTATTATCTGTAGTTTTGTTCTGAGACTGGACCATTTCCCACCCAAACAGTGGTTGAAGACAAATGTCTATATTTGAAAACTAATGTTTTTAGTGATCACCTGATCTTATATGCATAAGGCTGGAATTTATACAGAAGGAGTGAAAATATCAGAAGCCTTTTCTATACAAACTATTTCAGTAGTTTTCATTTAAATGTACTAAATATACATTTTACACTCTAGAAAACTTTCAAGAACATTTGCTGATTACATTGATCCTCTAACGGAGATAATGCTTTTGGATCTCAATGATGCCATGTTGTATCCTTTACTGCCACAATAAAAACAAAATGTACTTTTTAAGCCTCACTTGCAAAAACATCAGGATGTTGTTCATTATGTCCTGCTTTAGATTTTTGCGCTTTTGGTTCTCTCTTCTATTTCCACTGCCTTTCCTCCTCTACCTCCCCACTCACCACCCTTTTTTGTTCTTTCCTCTTTAGTGGGATGCTATCACTGAGATGGATGAGCACAACCGGCCCATTCATACTTTCCAGGTCTGCAATGTGATGGAGCCCAACCAGAACAACTGGCTTCGTTCTAATTGGATTTCTCGACAGGCGGCCCAAAAGATCTACGTGGAGCTTCGCTTCACCTTGCGTGACTGCAACTCCATCCCTTGGGTATCTGGCACCTGTAAGGAGACCTTCAACCTCTTCTACCATGAAACTGATGAGGCCCATGGTGTCAAATTCAAGCCTGCACAGTACACCAAGATTGATACAATCGCTGCTGATGAGAGCTTCACCCAGATGGATCTCGGAGATCGCATCCTCAAGCTAAACACTGAGGTGCGTGAGGTGGGTCCCATGACCAGGAAAGGCTTCTATCTGGCATTCCAGGACATTGGCGCCTGTATTGCCTTGGTTTCAGTGAAGGTTTACTATAAGAAATGTCCGTTCACACTGAGGAACCTAGCCTCATTTCCAGACACGGTGCCTCGTGTGGATTCTTCCTCATTGGTGGAAGTGAGGGGAGCATGTGTTGACCATGCTGAAGAAAGAGACACTCCCAAACTCTTCTGTGGAGCTGATGGTGACTGGTTGGTTCCCTTGGGAAGATGCGTCTGCAGTGTTGGGTATGAGGAGATTGATGGCTCCTGTGTTGGTGAGTTCACCAAACTTTCTTTCAGTAATCTTACTTTTCACGTTTCTTTGTGGTTCAATTAACACATTGATGCACCACCCAGTCAGATATATACACTAATCATTAAGGAGAGATGAAGTGGTTCACATAATGTCTGTAGGGCTTTATTTCCATCTACTTAATGCATTTTTACAATATATCCATATCTACAAAAGATAACTTTTATATGAGCTACTTTCCATCCTGATAGATCATATACTCTAGTTGTATACGCTTTATGTGCTCATGCTTCTGCTACGCTTCAAACATTTAAGAAAGCAATTGTTTGTTTTTCATTTTTACCTTCCTTTCAAGCCCCTCTCTGTTCTTCAGATTCTCTGGTGCTAAGGCTGTATGTGTGTGTGTGTGCGTGTGTAAACAAATGCATATAGTATATGTGTGTATTTTCTATTTCAAAATTGGTTTTTCAAAATGAATAGAAATACTGGTCTACACTTGGTCAGTGGAGTCTAACAGTCCACTGTTTTTAAGGTTGGAGTATAGTTGTGTGTATATAAACATTCTATACGACTAAACTGCAATCATGATTGCATTTTTGTGGGGAATGTAATTGCAACCCAGATATGTTTTCTATAAACATAACGATAAGTCAGTGTTGAAACTTAAAGAAACTGATCTACAACAGCCCTTTTTTTCCGCAAAAAATATCCTACCTTGCGGTACAACATCCATTTGACTGACTCCATTATTACTGAAGTTTCTTATGGTTTAGGCACTCACAGCACTGGGTTAACATCAGCTCTGGACTCGAACTTGTTTCTCAGTCCTGCACATTGTATGCCCTCCATCCACCTCGTTGCTACTCGCTTTCTGTTAATAAATGCAGTGATTCATTAATTCAAAGTTATATTTATGTTGCATCACAACATAAATATTAAATGACAAAAACATGATCACATCTACAATGTAGTTGCAAAGGAACTTAATTTTCAGGAGACAGGGTTACATGGGAATATAGTGGTGTGTCTAGTCTTAGATCCAAGCATCAGAGTTCTTTCAAAGCATTTTAGCACCTGAATGCAGTTTGCCATGTGTTTAAGTGTATAAGTGCATATGTGTAAGTTTGTTGTTGTGTATATCAGTAGTCTACCACCCAGTGCCCCAGGGGCTACCTTGGTGTGACAGATTACCTCAGCTGGCTTGGCAACAGTTTGATCCTCAACTCTCTGATATGAGCTTTGGGTTATCGCAGGCAGCACCACTCACTGGGAACTATAATACTATAAAAAAAAACACAACTTCATGAAGATCCAGCACAACTTCCCTTCATATCTTGTAAATATCACTGCATTAAGGCAAGACGATCAGCTCACAGTTGAACTATTAGTGTGTTTAATGTCACTTATTTATAGCATGTTCATGCTCAACAACATTGCACATGACAATAATTTACAATAGACAGATCTGCAAAACAGTATTAGATATAGAATTTAAATACATAGCTCCATACACTGATAACATGCTGTAGTATAATAATTCTGTCATCCTGACAAATAACAGCGTATAATATGCTTTTACTTGAATAAAACTGATTTTAACACCTCCAAGTGTTATAAACTTACTGAATATTTGTTTAAATTAATTGCAGTTTAACATACAGAAAGATATTAGTACTTAAAAGCCTAGCTGGCAGACACAAACCCTTTAGTTTGTGTTTAAAAATCTTTAGCCAGTTGACTACTTTGGGACATTTGTTAGGTTAAAATCAAGATGAATATACCCTGACTTTACTTTTACTAGACTGAGCAAGATGCGTAATAGTTGGAAGTATTGATACAAAGTGGATGACACAGTGCCGTTTTGTTCCTCTCCAAAAATAAACCATGTAACACCATCACTACACGACGGCAGTCTGGCTTTTAGTGCTCTTTTGAAAAATGCTGTCAAGATTATTCACTGCTTTTCTCCATTCACCATACAGAACCAGATGTCCTCATACAGTTGATTACGATTCATCTTGTGGCACAGGTCAGCGAGGTTTCCCAGCTGCACTCGCAGCTGCATCATAATCAACAGGCCAGGGGTGAAACTGCAGCTGTGATTAGAGTCAGACTAAAATGGTTACATCATTCATGTCTTTTCACTCTTTATTTCCCTGTTCTTACACACGTATATACATTCCTATACATTCCTAAATTATTGTGTGAGAGAACAAGCGTAGTAGTGGAAGATAGATTTGCATTTGAGGATTTAGAGGAGAACAGATGGCAAAGCAGGATCATTTTTCAGGTTGGATGTATTTGCAGACACATTTGTAATCCTACAGTTAATGATTTTATGTGGCACATGTGTGGTGTGTGCTCTGTCCTTCAGCCACCTTGCACGCATTACTGGACTCACAAATGAGTGTTAACTAACATAACAAAATATGTTGAAAAAAGACATTTAAAAATGTCAGTGTACTCTCAAACGAATAGCATGAAACACTTACTGTATACTGTACAACAAGAAGGACAATATTTGTCCATCTTAAAGTATTTACTGCAGCTGCATCATATCATCATAGTTTTAAGAGGAAAAACAGGCCAAAGCCATGTGCAGTAACTACTACATGGTCACTTTCAGCCTCTCTATCAGCCCTATAAACTACAATAATTTGTTTTCCCTCCTCCGTTTCTTGTCCTTCACCCCTCGCCCTCTAAGAAGCAGATTTCACAGTTGGGTTAAGTTTGGCCTTTTGGGCAACATGATGGCATTTTGCTGCACTACTCTGACTTGCAGCTGCTGCTCATTGTTCCAGGACTCAAACAAGCATCATTATTAAAAGCCTCCGCACAAGGTACCACTGGAGCACCGTGAGCATTGAAGGAGAAAGACTGAGGTGGCTGGCCAAGCTAATACTTCAATCTCCAGTTAACACCCAACTGGTTCTTTAAATTCCATGGCTGGTTGACTTGGCTGGAAAGAAAATTACAGGTTTGAATGATTTGTGATTTGAATAAAATACCATCGGTACATATTGACCTTTGTTCTCCTCATTTCTGGCTGCTTATGTGTTTACTGTTTATGCAGCTCATGTACTCGCTTAATGTCTTTCTAAGCAAAGCACTGGTTAAAGTTGACAGAGTAAATGTAAAATGCATGTTAAATACATAAAAATTACTGCTATTTAATGTTAGTCTATTTCAAAAGACGTAATGTCAGTTAGCACGGCCGACAATGTGGATTTAAGCAGCCTTTTAATTAATATTACTTATGATAGCTTCACATCTCACTTATTACTAAGAGAGCAGAAAGAAAAATTTAATGCTTTTAACATTAACATTTTGACAGAAATAGAGATTTGATTTATATGGTGATATACCGTATGTTGATATTGATTAATATGAAAAAAAACTATATTGTGAATAACATTTTATTCCATATCACCCAACCATAAATTAATGTACATTTTACTCTTGATCTGCAGCAAATCGCAGATTGTGACAGTGTTTCTAGTATAAGCAAAACTTCTCTATATCACATTACTCTCTTTAGATGTCATGAAGAGCGCAGATCAGTTTAGTATGTTAATTATTTTCCTCAGATGACCCTTAGCACATGACCAGCTGGAGATATGTGGCAACCAAATGCTCCAGTTCTGCCTTAGAAACCTTTATTTGCCCTAGAGAAAAGATGAGCTGCCTGTAGCCTGAATAAAGGGCTTTAGCTTCACTGAGGTTAAGAAAAGGGACATGCTCTCCAACCATGTAAAGCCAAATAATCTTTTCCCCTCATTCAAAACCAGCGATTTTGCTCACAGTATAACTCTAATCCCCTATCCATTTCTGTGATGAAGGTTGGAGTGTCAGATTTCTGCTATAATGCTGGTATTAATCAAATGTAACAGGTAACAAAGACCTCTATAACCCACATTTCAGCTGGTCTGTGTGTGCTCCTTTAACACCGGTTTTCTGGTTTTATCTCTTTCTCTTATAAGATCAGTCTAAAAATAAAACATCTGAACAAATATGAGGATTTCATATCAGTTATAGATTCAGTTATAGCAAAACCATATGTCTGGTCTTTGTTAAACAGACGTTTTTGAACATTAGTGGTGATACAGAGCCTTAAAGTTATGATCAAGTAATTTACAGGTGGATTTCTGAATGGACCAGGTGGTATAGCAGAGACAGTTTAGATTCTGAGGCCCACAGAAAAGTTTGAATAAATATATTTGTTTCTGTGGAATAATACTTCCTTACTGTGCTTATTGCTGTCATCAGCTTGTTTTGCTTCACTTCATATAAAGCATAGTTGTGTTTTAAATGCCTCTGACTTCGTTTCTCTGACCTTTTGATGGGCACTTTTGCTGGTTGCTTACTGAACCATAGTGGTGCAGAACCCAAGATTAGGAGCAATTCATTGTCATGGTCTGGTATTGTTAGAGTGCACCATGTGCGAATATAGTCCAATAGTTGCTTGTCTTTTTCGGCTTAAATACATGCCAAATAAATTGCCAAATACACTTGTAATATTAATTTTCCAAGTTTTCTGCAGCTGTTGTTTTTCTTATTTTGAACATGTGCAACAAGTGATAATATGACTCTCTTCAGTGTTGGCATTCGTTTATTTCAGAATAGTCTCAGGAGAATGAAACTTGGCTGCAACTAAAACATAAGGTTATATGACCTTGTCATTTTAATTGGTTCTCATTAATCAGTAAATTAGCACAACATTCTGTAATTTCTTCAGAAGTGTTAATGCCAACTTTTGAGCCACTTGTCACCATCCTTGAGCCTGGATATCTTTGAGGTTATTGTTGCTAATTAAGCATTGCAAAGAAAAATGTGAACAAACTTTCTAAGAGGTTACAAAATATTCCCTCTAAAGAGAGGCACCGGGGGCAAGGAGGAAGAAAGAGCTGAGGGAGGCAAAGGAAGAGGTTCTTCTTTGTAATGCAACCAGTTCTTATGCCATTTATCTCCATTAAATATTTTTGTCTGTACACCCTTTGTTATCTATGTAGGTAAGCATTGTTCTTTGGACTGTAAAAGATATATATTTCTTTTATTTTAATCTAGACTATGCATGTTTTGTCAGTTTTAAATGTTTGCATGATTCTCCCATCTAGCAGTACTTTAGACAACCAGCTAGTATACTTGTGTCTAATTATAGGCCTACGCACACAGAGATCAAAACATCAGTAAGTGCAATCCTTGCCAACTGTAAATGGAAGGCAGGTTTTCTGTATCTCTCTGTCGCCCCTCTTTTAGTCTATCTTTCGCCATATTTCCATGCCTCACAGTGTAAGACAATCTAGCTGATGCTGTTACCACTCTGTGTTTTACAGCAGGTCAGGTGTGTTTGTCAGGTTTTCTGCAGTGCTATGAATAATGTAATCACACTGTGTTTGTGTGCGTGTGTGTTCCTGTATATTTGTAGTTGCTTTTAGTTCTTCCCTGTGCTGAGCTGAATCAAAGTGAGAGCAGTCTATTTACATTTTAAATTAATTCTATGGCACATATTGAAAACTACTGTAAAGAATGAATAAAGAAAGAAATGAATAAAAATAACACAACACACTGGGACCTTTTGTGACTTAGCATGTTTATACTACATTCAGTTTTATTGTTTTTTTTCCCAAGCCTTTTTATTTGAGTTAACATTTTGCACAATCCAGCATGTGCTGGATGCACATCAGTTGTCTAAGGTAGATAAGTAAATGGGCAAGTAACAGGTACAGCTGTGTTAATGTTAATTGACATGTTGCTATAAACATCCCGAAGAAACTTTCACATATAAGTGATTTCCAATTATGGCATGAAAACAGCCAGACAACAATTACAGCACATATCCCTCAACCTGTCAGCCCACCAAATGAGATGCCACACATGCACAACATGGGGGGACACACAGGTGAAGACACACAACAAATACCATGAAACACACACACAGGCGAGACACAACATTTCATGCCACCCATTGAACCATCATGGTCAATAATAAACCCGACACACAAATTCCACAATGCATGCAGGCATTCACAATAAATGAAGAGAGTTAATGAAAGAGACAACATTTTGCTCTCACAAAACACACTAACAAACACACACAAGGAGGCACGCTAGGGGGTTTAGGCTGGCATCAGCAACAGAGCTGTTTACAGACGGGCCACACTACAGGGAGACTCTGTGACATTTCAGAAAAAGATGGTTTTAGTTTAACAAGCATGGGCCTTCAAGCTTAATTGGGAGTGTCTGTGGGAGCAAAAGCAAGAGTATGGTGGTAGAGGATCATAGTTTGTCAGATAAATTTAACCCCACTTCATTCAGTAACAACACACACACAGTTCTGAAGGCTGCGTGTGTCTTCCTGTGGTTAGAGCTGAGTTATATCAAAGACAGGGTCTTCAGTTTCTCCTCCATATCCTCCATAAAAACAGTATGCTTTTCTCTTTTTCTCAACTACATTCTCTCCTCCTACTCACACATTGCTTCCCAGACATTAGTAAATGAGAAGATATCTCATCAGATATGTGGACATTTATAACTTCCACAGAAGAGTTTTTGAATTCACAGTCATATGTACTATACAATTATGTAAATGCATAGTATACAATATGGCTGAACTTGAAGTCACAGCTTTTTGTTTGTTGTCTACACGGTCATTGTATTAGCATTTGCTTTGGCAGCTATCACAAAGAATATAATTGAAAGCTTTTTGAACGCTGACGGTATGCTAATGCATATTTCCCTAGAGTTGTCATTAAGCTCAGTGTACCACTGAAAGGCGTGGAGTTTCCCTGCCAAAGGCTTGATGTGGCTTGAATTATGCCCAGTGTAAATAGCTGCTGACACTCCACCGCTCCACTCAGTAGCAGTACATCCTTTCAACATACATAGTAAATATTTACTGAAAATGAAAACCATCTATTAGACATTAGTCCATTTTAAAACATTTAAAATTTATTAATCATAAAACTGATGCAGTATACATCTGTACATGTACAGGAATAATTTTTGCAGTAGATAATTCAAACAAGCTTTATTGTCATTAACTATGTAAATTTTGCTCCAGTGAGATGAAATTAGGCAAATGAATTGCCTATAACCATGTTACAGATGTCAGAGCTGGCAATGGCCAAAACTACAAGCATGCAGTGTGTCATAATTAAATCATTGTAAATGTATTGAACACTTTGACTGCTCAGTGGCACTGGAGATGCAAGAGTACATTTGTTAAGGAATTCACATGAGACTAATAATGTTTAAAGTCCTTGTATATTCCAAAATGTGTTTATTTGAATGCTGTTTATTAAGGTGTGTGTTCAGTCACTTCATTTAGATGTTTGACTCTTATTGTGATGATTGATGTATGAGCAGTACAGACGAGCAGGATTATGTGGCATGACAAGTCAGTCACGTTTAAATAAAGAGAACATTCATCCAGCCATCTGTTATCTTAACTGCTTTTCCTGTTAAGGGTCATGCGTTGTGCTGGAACCAGTCCCAGCTGTGACTGGGCGAGAAGCAGGGTAAAGAAGAAAGAAAGCAGATTTATCAGTAACAGATTAGAAGTTAAATTTTAATAATTATCGACACAACTTTTTAAAATATATAAATTATTTGTCTTAAACATATCTTAAGGGAATATTTAAAACTGCTGACATCAAACTCTGATTAAGCAGTGCTAGACACATTTAACTGCTTTATTCAAATCTGTAGACAAGCAATAAAAGCTAAAGTAGCCACAAGCATATGTAACAGGTATGTTAATGTGTTTTACATTTCCCCAAAAGTCCACCTGTCAAATGAATGTTAGTATTCTTTTTCCACATATGTATTTGTTTTTGTTAACCGTATTGTATTTTATTCTGAGGGAGCTTTTATTTTGTCACATTGTTTTGTTTGACCTCTGACCTGTCAATGACATAATTTCCTGTGAATTTGCACTGCTTTCCTCAGTTGGCTAGTGGTCGTACTGAGGTGAGTTAGGCTATGCGGGTGTTCCCGCTGTTGTTGTGTTGAAACGTGATGAAAAATGTTAAATGATGGTCTGACACTTGCAGTTTAGAGATGATACATTGTGTTATTTTAGTTTTAGTGTTTTATTTTGGTTTGGTTGTGTTTCGTTTGATTGTACAGCACTTTGACGTAACTTAAAAGTTAGCTGTTCCCATGCTAGGCTATGGGCGAACGCAGGTGGTTTGTCATGTGTTCATTCATTATTTCGGTTTCTTTAAAAGGTGAAATGTGAAATGTGAACTCCAGTAAACCAAAGCTTCTGTACTGATTATTTCTATTTTCATTTCAAACAGAAAATAAATGTCCCTCCTGGTTGGCAAGACAGTAGTTGTCCTTGCTTCTTTACTATAGTATTATCATCATCACAACAGAACGCAGGTTTCTTTTCGGCCAAAAAGGAGAAGTGACACTGCAGGCTGGTGTTGTGCTAGAAAAAGCACCCCTGCACCCCCTTCGCGTGAGCGAACGTAGTGTCGCTCCAGTCCAGACCCGAGTTCGACACCGCAGTCCCCCGTGAGGTTGGGTTTAGGCAAAAACAGTACTGAGGTTAGGGTTAGGAAAAAGATCATGTTTGGGTTTAACTTTTGATGTGTGTGAAGTGACATTTTCATCCATGAACCATCCCCATTCTGTAGAAAGTGCGTTCACATGAAGGGGTGCTTTTTCTGGCACAACACCGGCTACACATACAGTACATTTTTGCCTGGTTGAAATGCATGAATAGAACTGAGGTTACTATCTGCTGCATTCATAACAGGTTGCTACCGTATTTGATTTGCATAAACCTCAAATGATGAACAATTATGTCCTACTGATGGGCGTTGACCAGCAGCTGTGATCACGACTGAGGCCAGTGGTGTTGTGAAAAGTGTGAATCAGTCAGCAGAGAGTGGTGCAGTTGTACTTATACAGTTGGTGGTCTTTACTTATCTTTGCACTAACTGCAGCTGACTTATTCACAGGTAATCAGCTGATGTGTATGAAGGAGACTGTGATGAGGAGCTGTGGCTCTTCTTCCCCGGCACTTGACTTGTATTCAGTCAACAGCCAGACATGTAAAACTGACCACATCTTGCTATGTTTTCAAAGGCTAGCGTTAATTAACTAATGTAAAATCCTGCTTGCAAGTGTTTAGTGTTTGAGGGCATCATTACTGCTACTGTGTAATATGGTGTTATTTGTTATTTGGGATTCTAAAGCAAGTCAAAATATAGTGCTCAAAGTGGTATAAGGGTCAAGGTTACACATAATTCCATAGTTTGTGGGTGAGAAAGCAGCATTTGACAAGTCTCTGTGTGTTTGTCTGGAGGGTCTGCTTTGAGTCATAGCGTTGATGTGATAATTGCTGCATAACGAAAATAAATGATCACACAAACTTAAACAGCAAGACACGCAAAGACACAAAAACAGCACAGGAACACAGTGCCTTTTCTAAATATCTGAAATTTGCTATATACGTACGGAGAGGACAAGAAAATGTTGATCAGTGTGTTATTTTCTATGCGTGCTACAGTTACCTGTGTTTGCTCATTTACATTGCATACCAGTTACATTTCTCTAAATCTGCCGTGCTTCACCTTCCACAGTCTTTCTTTAAAACGTTCACTTGATGAGCATTAGAGGCTCTCATGTTGTCGCTCTTCAGACAGTAATTGAGAACAAATGTGGAGAGGGAGAGTGTTTAATTGGGGATGTCAAGCAGAGGGGCGGGATTGTTGGGCACCTAGAGATCTGCTCATCTCCTTTTCGCATTCTAACTGTTTAAAGAGTAAATTATGCAGAATGCAGTTGTTTTTTGTTTTTTTTTAGTCCTAGTTGCGATGTGAACTTGCGGTGACTTCTGCTCCCCACCCCCTTCGCCAAGAGTTACTTCAAAGCTGGGAAGTGATCAAAGACAGTTGAAAAAATAAAATCCCCAATGTACTGGCACCCTGCGTACATATACAGCTTCTGCCTGTCTCAACAGCACGCACTCCGTACTCAGAAAACAAAAGCAAGCAACGCTGTCTGATGTTCCTCTTTTTTTATTTTTTGGGGGGGGGGGTTTGTCTCCTCGAGCACAGTCCTGTCAGACATTGCGACATTTCAATTGATTTCCCTTTTCATGCATATGTGTGTGTTCTATTTTAATACATAAGCCAAGAGACTAAATTAGACATTAAAGGGTATGTATAGCACGACATGGCCCAGATAACACATCACAGGCCTGGATGTGAGAGCAGACTTGTCATAAATGAAAGTGCATTTTAAGAGCTGGAGACAGCTCCTCCCCAGTAAAAAAAAACAAAAAACAGAAAAAACACAGGGTTATTGGGGGTTCAACATCAGTGATGAATTTTTGTCTCAAGGCAATCTGTTTATCCTGCAGACATAAAGTAACAAACTTAATACCCTTCCAATAATGTCTGATAATTAAAACATATACATATACATGTTTCATCTGCCATGTAAAAAATGAATGATTTATAAGCATCCCTCATTAGCATTAGGGGTGGGGATTGGGTTTGAAAGTTTTTCTAATTAAGATATCACTATCATCATTCAAATTTTTCTCATGCATGCTGATGGACTATATGCAGATCTCCTTGACTCCCAGCCCCATCAACACAATTACTCATCTAATGCAAAAGCTGGCGTCACACGTGTACAAAGAGATCACTGCCCTTGATTCATTTATTTTAAGGCACTGATGTGAGTTACTTTTGTGTTGTTTCAAACGCACAGTGTAAATTTAATAATTGAGTTATAGTGAATTGATAATATAATAATAATTAATATAATTATGATTGTAAAACTATGATATGCTAAAGGCAGACATTAGAGTCACATTTTAATAAATAATAGAACAATAATGAACCTACAAGTTTGTTGATGAATGATGGACACATTTGTTGCAGAAAGTTATTCTCATCATTTGTTTTATGTCCTTAAACCCAATGGTCTTTTTTTTAATGCCGGCACAGAAATGCATCTGGTGATACCAGTACTCAATAGCAGTTGTGCGCTTGTTGATTTCTTAGCACCTGTTTTCTGGCGCAGAGTGAACCTATTTGTGCCAAACTGGGTGGAGTGACACAGATGTGATTGTGTTTTTGCAGAACAGAAGACAGAGCAGTTATTTGGAATGAAACTATATTTGCACCTGCTGTGCTTCACAAAAGCTCAAGTGTAAATGGCAGTTTATTTTTTCAAGCATACATTTGAATAGTCATAACACAATGTTCATATGTACAATTTAAACCTTCCAATGTGGTGCCATGAAATTTATCTGCTGTACAAAATACTATTCCGCATAGATCCCAACTTTATACAGTGAAATCATATGTAATACAGCAAATGTCCTGGGCTCTATCAACAATGTCAGAACATTTTAAAGCAAAATCTGAAACTTACTTTCCTCTGGATATTTTTTCTGTCATGATAAGGCTGTTATCAAGAAGTTTTTATTTGTGCTCCTTCCATAAAATGGAGTAATGTTAATATTGTAAACGTGGACATGCATGCAGACATGTGAAGAGCAGAAACTAAAACATTTAGCTCAAAAGGGGATAATGTTCTCATATTTCCGTTTTAAAAATACACACAATGGCCACTTTACAATCCAATGCAATCCAACACAACAGATCTGCCATGAATTCTACTTTTTTCAGTTTTTGTGGAAACTGTCAGAAAGGTGATATTTTACTGTGTTTATTATTGTTTTAGTGGGTGGTGGAGTTACTGTATACTGGAGTATATCATACTAAGAGGTGTTGTCCCCCCCTCCATTTATGTAAATATGGCGGCCATAATATTAGAACTGTGTATCTATTTTAACTTTAATAAAAAATGTCAACACAATGACATTTCTGTCACCTTTTCACGTTTCCCTCACCATATCCCTCTATCTTCTCATATATGAGCCGCACCAGTGCAAGAAGTGAGCCAGTGACCCCGGGCTATCAAAGGCTTTAACTAGCAGTAGGTGTCTCCCAATCTGCCGGACTGCAACAGCCAAGCTTGTTAGTCACACTAGTGGAATTTCATGTGCAGGCACATACACATGCACAGTGGTCCCGTGGATAGACTTAATCCAGCTATTGAATGCAGCAAGCAATGATAGCAGAACTAGGTCAGTTCTAGAGAAGACTGTGGTGTGAAACTGTTGCCTTCAGGGTGAATTGAGCTCTGAACTTTGGCTGAACCCCCCCCCACGCACACACACACAAGTACAGGCACACAATAAAACCTCAAAATTTGCAGAATGGAATATGTTCGAATTAATCCTGACAACGTCACTGATCAGGGTAACACGTAAGCTTAAGCTATAGAAAGAGTATTTTGGACATGGATAAAATATTGTAGCTGTACTTGGGTTTTCTTCATGCTGAGATTAAAGAGGAAAGGAAGTTTAAAGCTGAGGAGCTGGGAATCGCTCCTCTCATGGTTGTACTTCACATAGACATTTTAAGAATTACTCTTTCAGGTAATGACGTCAAGGGTGACAAGCCAATGTATCCCTGGTGAACATTCCCGCGACCATTAAGAGGATGAGAGGTTAGGGTAATAGATGGAGGTTTATGGTTTTTATAATTCTATCCATTTAAATTTAAATCTTCAACATGATGCAAAATGTGAGGGGCTCTGAACACTATTTAATGCCACAGTACATCCCTTCCTACTTGTTTGTACAGTATATGAAGTTCAAAAGATTTAGACTGACCTTCAATTAATAATGTAATGTGGCTAGAGCACAATATGACTGTTTCATAATTTCAATCTGAAGCCACCAACGCCACAGTTTTCAGTGATGCAGGAATGTTAGGAGCCATAATGCAATATTTTTCTGGGGTGAACAGTGGCGGAACTGCCACTATGCACTGGGTTGAACAGCTCTCACATTTTATCACAATTGTAATGTGTTCAGAGAAAAATGGAAAAGTTCTTACTTTTCTGGTTTCACCCATGGACAGTTTGAGGTTGGAATTTAAGTGGTAGTGCTTGGTCACAAATTTGCGTTAGCATATTGCCTGTTGTGGAGCCATTTCAAACTGTCATTGCTCTTTGTAATGGTAACACTCTGGACCATTAGGCTTTAGCAACTAGTCAAAGAAATGGTTTATGTTAAATTTGTATAGCTGAAAATGCAAATTGGATTTTTACACCACAGTAAAGGTTAACAGTTACAGAGACAAAGGAGCACTTTGCAGTGTGTGTGTGTGCGTTTGAATTGGAGAACAGTGAAATGAAGTGATAATGTATATGTGTATATATATATATATACACTACCAGTCAAAAGTTTGGACACACATAGAAATCGAAAAAAAAAAAACAGTACAAATAGGAGAAAAAAGGCTATCATATCAGAAATACAGTGTAGACATTGTTAATATTGTAAATGACTAATGTAGCAGGAAAGAGTTGTTTTTTAAAGGAATATTTACACAAACGTACAGAGACCCAATATCAACAAACTTTAGTATTGTCTTCCATTAGAACGTTATGTTTGCTAATGCAATTTTATTAATTAAAAAAGATAATTGATCATTAAAAAACCCTTTTGTAATGATGGTAACACAGCTAAAGACACATATCTTTTCATGAAAAACATGATAAATCCTATGTGTGTCCAAACTTTTGACTGGTGGTGATATATAT
>JAUBNQ010000013.1:15337843-15356551 GCA_032353495.1 Ctenopoma kingsleyae
ACACATATCTTTTCATGAAAAACATGATAAATCCTATGTGTGTCCAAACTTTTGACTGGTGGTGATATATATATATATATATATATATATATACAATTGTGCATGTGTGCACGTTTTTTGTGTCACATGATTGAGTATAAGTACATATAATATTTATATATACACATGAATTTACATGTGTGTTTTGTGTTTTTATTCCTCATATTTTGCGAATCATGTGTATGTGTGTACATGGCTGTGGATCCTTATTATCTCTCACCTGGTGCAGCTAGCACGCAGCGCATTCCACTCCTTACATTAAAGCTGATGTATGCTTATTGAGCAGCCAGAGGCAGAGACTGGAGATCTGATTTATAAACCAATACAGCTTGTTTTATGGGGGATTGATCTGCCAGTGTCTCAATCACTGAAGCGTTCTCCTTGTCTTTATTCGGAGTGACAGCAGGTAATAAAGGTATGACAGGGAAAGAGAATGATGAAAGTGTTTACAATTATACTGTTTAGTACCGTCACCTTTTCTGACAATCATATATTACGGTGTATTCCAGACAACACTAATGCTGTTACATTACCCATGATAAAAGTAATATCACAATACACATGATTCTGTAATATGTGATTTATTGCAATATGTTGTAGATTATTATATGTTGTAGATTACACAACATGCAGCAAGTAGAGAAAACAGTCTCAGCTCAAGGTTTTAATTGCTTGATCAGCTAAGTAAATTTAAAAATACAAAAATAATTTGTTTGGCGACATGGTGCAAAACTAGTTATTATATACAAATTACAGTAAACACAAATGGTCACTAGTTGACCACAATAGTCGGTACATTTTTCTGGCCTGCCAGCGATCCATGAGTAACAGAAACTGGCCTCTTCCTCACAGCAACAGGACTAGTGAGGCATTCTGGGAAAGTACAAAATGTAGGGTTGGGCTTGTTTGAGAAATACGTAATACTGAAATACTTCAATAAATGAAATATTTTGAAATGCATTAAATGCTCATTTTAAGTTTTTTTTTCTCTAATTTGTAACTGTTAAATTGTTGTATTTTATCTGAGAAAATAAAGAAAAAACTACAACATATCAGCAGAACCTTTGTCTATGTGTGTATGGTGCTTAGAATAAGTTTAAGAGAGCTCCTCTCTCCTGAGTGTTAACTGCAGCAGGACCGGATCACGGACAGTGATTAACATTATATTAATGTCAAGGCACCAGAAGGCCCAAGGTTGTCTGACCCAAACCTTTGCACCTGACTGCCGTCTGTCTGCTGTCTTACACGCGCACACACAATCAACAAAAAGGCCACTTACCGACTACCTGGTTCTCCTTCTCACTGTTTCGTTTTCTTTGTGTCCTTTCAACCAACACTGAGTTAAAAAGAATTGATAGCATAAGTGAAAATGCCTGCAGCTGTGGTTTTCAAAGCTACAGTACAGACAAGAAACCAACACACACAGTCTCAGCCTTTCAGTTGTAGTGAAGAAGTTACCATTCCATTTCATGTGTGAGGATATGAAAGGGATCATTTTGTTTCATGCTGAAAATGTGTGTGTTTGTGTGTATGTGTGTCCTAAACTAATCCAACAGATACTGATCTCTCTTCCAGAGAGAGACTGGGATTGTCAGTTATTGAATTGTTTACTGTGTTTTCATTAAAATCTAATTTTGTATGTTGAGGTTGGGATATGCTAAAACACAGTATTTCATCTAGGCTAACTATAATACTGGAATTTAAATCAAACTTTATTGTTGTGGTTAATATTGATCCTTAAACACCACAATGGCATGATCAAATATTGCTCTTATCTTATTCTCCTCACATAACAGTAGCCCAATAATTGAGATTCATTCTCCAGTGATCTCTGTGCATCACATATCTGTATCAAAAACTAGAATAAATAGAGTCTGAATGACACAAATAAGCTTCCTTTTAGGGACAATGATTAACAACTCATGGAAGTTAGTATTCTGAAAAGTGGGTACAAGTTTTATTATGACCTGACGTCCACTTATTGCCCTCTGTTTACTGGTTTTCTGGTTGCCATTTTGCGAGTTCCATTGTTTCACTGCAGCAGCATATTCCATCCCATACCTTGCTGCAGCAAGTGTAAGAATACATTTACTTTCCTAAAGGTGCATTTAGTCATTTGAAACTGGACTTAAAACTGCACTACAAAGGAAAAGTCTAATACATTTGTTAGATTTATGGACTTTTAAAGCACCTTGTTTTTTGTTCTAAACAGAAAAGAATCATGATTCACTAGAAAAATTATGCTGTGCCTACCATCTATTGTCTAATGCACACCAGGTGGACGCAGGAGAATGGAGGCTTTGGAAAAGAAAGTGTTCAACTTTTGCATATTGTCAGCACTAACTTTATCACGCACATTTGCAGTGTTTTCACAGACATTTTAAGGATATGGAAAATGTGAATTTTGGGTGTTTTCATTCATATTTCAGAAATTCAGGTTCTTGTCAATTATACAGAACACAAAATCTGCATAATGTAATGATGTATCCATCTAAATACATTTATGGTTTTGAACTTTGAACTCTGAATAGAGTTTATTGATATGTTCAGTATTGACATAGAGTATTTGCGATTTGACATTTACAGTTAACATATTCTCATTACAATTATGCTTCTTACGAAAATGTAGCTGACTTATTTTTTATTTTGTTTTAACCTATGTTGACTGTTCCGTTCAGTGTCACTTAAATTAAATTTGAAGGTTTGATAGATAAATCATGAAATCAGTCACAGAGTGAATTACAGTAAATTACGGAGCGTTGCCTGACAAAGGTGTGAATGTAATTCATTCAGTTCAAGAACACAAAGCATTTTATTTTGTATATAATTATATTACTGTATTACCGTATATAATTATTGCATATTTTATGATATTACATAAAGAGAAAGATTTTGTGGACTTCATATCACTTTGCTCAGATTCATGTCGACAGTTTCCTCATATCTGTGGTTTGCTCTGCAGGAGGAGGTTTCTGTCATAGGCCTGAGTAGACCGGGCATGTGTCCAGCCTTTCCGTAGGTTTCACCGCAGGTGGTTACAAGTGCAGGGGGGGAAAACCTCAGCCTCTTTGAGAATTCCAGCAGGCAATAGAAGATAAGACAAACAAAAGGGAAATGAGCGATGCTGCAGTTAATTAAGCAGAAAGGGAAATATGCCTCTATTTGAAATGGTCTGATGAAATTAAAAATGTTTGTGGTGTACTTATTGTATGTATGTTTGTACATCACAACCCTGTGAACAGAATGTGACAGCCTACTTTTTGTGCTGGTTCCTGAGTGAAGTCTCTGGAACATTTGAATATATGATTTTATGATGAAATATACTATACACAGATTCATAAAAATGTGGATAATAGTGTATAGATTGCCCACATTTGAGCTCATCTTCAACACAACGGTAGAAAGCGCATATTGCACAACCTCAATCTGCCTCACTCTCGCTTCTAAGTAATCACACAGATGTCTGGCCATCTACAGCCTGCCATGTTGAAGCCTGACCACACACAAACACACACAGCAACGCATCAAGTGTTCTGATTTGTCTGTCTGATAGTGCTGTCAGCGAGACTGGATGTCAGAGAGAAGGAATCTATTACAGGATCGATTTGGCCATGCAATTAGGTGGCAGTGGGAATTTCTCATTTCACTTTTCTCTCCGTAACACTCGTCTCTTGGGATTTTTGAACGAGGGATAAAGTGATACACTGTGATGGCTGGCAGAGGAATAGAGAAGTGGCAAGATTATGGGAGGAGGAAGAAATGTGTGTGTGTAGTTCTGTTACTTTGACGGATGTGAGAGGTGTTTCTGTTCTATCTATAGAAGCTCATAAAGAAAGAGTGGTAGACTGGATCACATTTATCTGTAAGTGTTTATGTTTCCTAAAATGTACATATATTATCTGACTTCTTACAGCTCATCTAATGTTCTCATCTCATTTTCACTATGTGCTGATACTAATTGGCCATCCTGAAAACTTTAGCAGCAACTCTTCTGTTACACTCGCTTTTCAATTTGCATTTTATTAAATAAAAAAATAAACATCTGCCTATTTATATCACAGACATATTTGGATGTGTGATGTGCAAATGTTTTAGTTAAGGGAAAGTTTTCTTATGGCATCCACTCACTGCAACAACTCAAAGTTCTATACGTAGTATTTCTAGGGAGTTTTTGAGTCTTTTGTTAACTTTTTGGTTGAAATATCAACTCTGACCATTTCTATTACTGTATGAGTGGCAATTTTTAGGGAAAAAATATTTCTGAATACACCTAGGAATCAGTCAGGTCCAGCCCATACTGTGAGTTGCATCATATGAAATCTGACTGCTCTCTCTCTGAGTCCCACAGTGATAAAATGTGAGACAGATAAATGATTTGAAATGTACCCTCATATGGAATTTTATCACTGAAACAGTTACAATTATGAACCTATTATAGCTTTATTGGTTTGGATAAAGCACCAAAAGGACTTGGTTTGGTACAGTAAATAGATCACATACCAACTTTACATCACAGTTACAGTAATAAGCATATGAATAAAACTGTAGAACAGTTGTGGATAAAAACACGTTTCATACTGGAATCTACTGTACTTTCAGTCTGCTGATGTAAAACCCTGTATGACTCATTCATACACCCAAACCCCCTTTTATCATGGACTAATTTTCTATTTTGCTCAGGTCATAATTACTACAGTAATCTGAGGTTTGCCTAACTATAACACATTACCATTGGTCATAATAATGTGCCGGCACAGACTACAAAGAAACTACAAGATGACACCTAGTTTATTCCCATGACAATTGTTCAGTGGCGCATAGTTCTTCATTCTTCCAGATTCCAACCATAAAAATTATCTGGATGTTCTGCACAAAGCTAAAACCTAATAAAACTAAATATCTGTGTAAAGTAAACACTTGAGGGTGGCTTTTTTAAGTTCTGTGGCAAAGGCATATTAAGGAAGGGGTCATCTTCTCAACAATAAAAGTGTGGAGTGTCTGTATAAAAAGAGCATTTATCCTGTTTAAGCTAACAAAGTGCTAATAAACTGAACTGAGGGCTCCTCATCAAAATTATATCAGAATTGTAATAATCCTAAGACTCTGACTTTCCCACAAATATTGATCAAATCAAATCAAACGGATCAGATTCTGAAAATAAAAACATTTTGTTTGTGACACTTTCACACTGTAACCATTTTATAGCCACTTCTTTTCTAATATTTTGCTAAGAGAAAAAGGTGTCACATGATGAACAAAGAAATTGTAGTAACACAGTATAACCACTGCAGCCACTTAGTCCTGGGGGCTTAACACAAATAACATATGTACTCATTTCGTTTTTTTACAGTAGGCCAGTCTCCAATTGGCAGAATTGACAGTCCAAAGATTTACATCCCCACATATCATGGAAATTGCCAAGCCTTCAGGAGTGTCAAGCTGAGTGGTAGATTTATCTGAGTTGCTATTGTCACTACATAGTCAAATGTAATGGCAGCGAGAGTTTTGTATCAGGACAGTGCCTGGCAGGACGGAAGAGGCCGGCGGAGAGATTTAATGAAGCTTCCTCTGTCAGCTAATTAAAATCTTCCTCTTCCCTGCTCTGTCATTAAGCAATGTTTTAACAGGAAGACGGGAGACAAGATATCCTGGGAGGTTTTGCTTTGCAGCTCTCCTGCAGTGTCAGGTGTGTGTCTGTGTGTGGGTGGATAAAGGGCATAGGTAAAATGCGTATACATAATCTATAATGTTGTCTTGTATGTTTCTATGTTCATAGGTGTTTGTATGTCAAAGCCACTACTTGCCAAAGGTTTCCCCATATTTTTCCAATTATATTAGCCCTAAGGAGGTGATTCTGTAGACAGACATGCATGCACACTTGCAGCCAAAGTGTTCCTCGAAACAGAAATACTCTTACGCACTGTTCATTCTTCTCCACACTCTGTATCTGCCTGTGGATAGGCTAATGGGCTGCGGCATCATCCTCTGACATGAGGCATTTTTCTAATACGTTTGAACTGCTGGAGGACTCCACTGGGGTTTAATTGCAAGGGAAATACACAGATATGTACTTAATTAAATCCCTTTACTGAGCCATGTTGTCTCTATTTGCATTCTATTTAGAGGTGGTGCTACCCTATTAACAACATTGTGATTTACAGAAGAGCTTCTCAGTTCTTTATCAGGAAAGATGTTTTTTTTTTTCATTGTTTTTTTTTTTATGTAGACAGGAGCTGGCTCAAGGGAGCTTTTTGGTGAAGTGAATGTGTTGGAGAGTTGCACATTCAACAACTTTTAAATGATTTCAATATGCTTATTTTGATATACTGCATGACTGCTAGAGGGAGTACCTAGCCCTAGAGCCTTGTGACTGTACTAAACTTTATTAGGCAGGCTTTAAGCTGCATCACAACTGCATTATGGCAAATACACTAAACCCAAAGTGAATAGAAACCTATGGCTCACAAGCTACAATGTCATGTCAATAAACCATTCGAACTTCATATCTGGCTCTTGAATCACTTCATTTGTGCAGTTTTAAAACAGTTCCAGCTCTTCAGTCTGCCTCTCTAAGGTCAGCATGATGAAAGCACACACACACCACCACCAGGTGCAAACACTACAGCCACAATGATTCTACTCTTGCAACAGCACTGTGTCATACAATCATCCCTCATATTTTCTGCTGCTGTTCAGAATGTTTTCTTGCAAACATATTTGAAAAATACACACTAAATGATCAAACTGTTATCTATAAGCTATATGATACTGTTTGTTGGTTTCCCTATCTCACCTTGTTCATACACCAGATTAAAGATTAAAATTATAAAGTTTCATAATTTCATTTTGGCAATCAGCTAAATAAGAAAATGGATCTTTAAACATTCAAAATCTATGTCAATCATTATGCAAGGTAATTTTTATTACTATACTTTCCAGGCAGCCATTGGCTTCTATTCATTTCACTGAATGATACATTGATGACAAATCATGTGGAAGATACTGACTGGCCATGGTTAGACTTTGACAATAGGCTTAGATGTTAGTTAAAGAATCAGCAGCTCTTTAGCCAAACAGGCATAGCAAGCTTTCCTACAGGCAGAACACATCAAAATCAATAAAAGTTGTTTCTCCAGTGTATATGACATGGGTTATATGTCATGTTTGTTTGTATCAGAACTGTGATCCAAAGTCATATGTAGTGTGAGAAGCTAACAGAGCAGTCTAAACAGAACAGAGGTCATACACATGAACAGTGGACTTTCTTATTTCAATTACTTTTTAAAAATTATGACCATATATATATATTTTTTATTTTTGTTTTTGGTATTTTAGCATTTATTTGAGTTTTAGAGGCAGACAGGTGGCGATACAGGGTTTGACATGCAGGTTCCCAGCTGGACTCAAACATTGCAATTATGTGGCATGCACAGTAACCATTAAACTACCAGTGTGCTCCAAAGTGATGGCCCTTCTTAACCCCACATTTTTCATAATGTACAAATATGGCAGTGCAGTGGAGCTCTATGGCTCTTTTGAAAACAACCTGTGGCCTATTGCTCAATCCTTAAATGTAAAAAGAAAAGAAGAAAATCTACCTAAAACCAAACTCACAAGGCATACACATAATAGCAATATCTGTATGACAGTAAATGATAGAACTGGCCCCTTGTGGTGCATCCATTTAACCACTGGAAGCCACATTGCTTGGACCAATGGCGTCCAACAGTGGTAGTGACAGCTTTAATTTGGTAGCCGGCGGTCAACATGATTAGTGAGCTGCAGGAGGCTTTTACAAAGTGGACCAACTGTCTTAGCCACCCACTGTGTGGGAGGAGAAGAGCACAGCACAAGCATTAAGAAGACTGTTAAGGCACATATCCTGAGGCAGTGAAGATCATGTGTGAAGATGCTCTTGACAGGTGTTATTTATATTACTTTAATAAAGGACAAGAAAAATTTATGTTTTTTGTTTTAATGCATTTACTAAACATGTACATGGGCACATGCACATGCACAAACAGCACCCAGTGCTCAACACATTTGATAAGCTGTAAGACATGTAAACGTTCACAAAATGCATCATATTTTCACATGTTGCACATGAGAGGCACAGTACATTCTACATACACACACCATCCACACCTTAATATTATTATTACATATGCAAGCAGAGGCAAAGCTGCTTCATTTTCCAGCTGACAAGGAGTTGATGTTTTCAGATATGATTTATTGATCATGTTGAGCACATTAGTTTACCCACTGTGTTCAGTTAAAAAGCAATAATACATTTTACACCCTGTGTTCCATGCGAATGCAATAACACTAAACTAATTATGCAAACTGGGGACAGCAATGTGATTTGTAAAAGCCTGAATTGTGCTCTAACTCTGAGCCAGCTTGAGTGAGATCCAGAGGATATTAGCAAGTAATACAGCAAGATTTGATTAATTCACACACCTTATCTCTCTCCATTGACTTACCGTATATAGAAAAAGAGCCACAGGGCAGAGACAGCGACTGTGTTTACATGTCTCAGCAACCCACCTAGTGAATACCATCTTTCCCATACCTTTTATATTCAGTTTTTTCTTCAATGAAACTTTACTCTGAAGGTCATTTTGGCTACTTAGACTTGGCTACTCAACCATTACATTCATTATCATAATTATACTGATGAGGATGACTGTAATATGTGTACTGTACATCTGTGCATCTCCTTTTATATCTCCTATATAAGTCCTCCATCAACCTTTTTTCAGTCCCTCCAGGATCTTTCAGTATTTCAATATAACTTAAGCCAATGCCTCTGATTTCCACACAATCTTGCAATTTTGTCCAATCACCACATTTTTTTCCTGCAAATTTGACCAATCATCATAGCTCACTAATCATATCAGTCCCCCTTTGTAAATGTTGAGTCACATATAATAAAACTCACTTCCTTGTTCATCTTTCCATTTGCCAACAAAAAATACAGCAAATGACCATGCAAGGTAATTTACTGTGCTTTGATGTGTGCACAAAATCAGGGTTAAACGGTTATCTTCCACCATAATGTTGTATGAACCGCAAAATTAATCCACAAACACTTTTAGAAGAATGGCTTCTAAATCTACTACAAGTGTTGAAAAAAACTGAAGTGAGTTAGAATAATTAAGCATGGTTAGTGGCTACGTTAGCGCATCATAAAACGCAAAGTGATTGAGGCATGCTTGCCTATTTGTGTAACAAATTGTCCGTGTGCGTGCCTGTGTATGTGGAAGAAGCTGCTGTTGGCTTATAAGGAATCATACAAAACAGAACAGATTTTTTAGAAAAGTTTAGAAAAATCAGGCATTTTAAGCTGCAACCACACCGGTGCTTTGAAATCCTGGAGGGACTTTTTGAGGGGCAGTAAACAACGTACTGATTAGGTCACACACCTGTGGATGGTTGGATTGTATCTCTTGAACACTGACAAAGACAGACTTGAAATTATTTGATGCCAAGACATAAAATCAACAACTCAATGTTCATCATGAGTCCTTGTCTCTTAAATCTTTAAACCGCAACAGAACTAAGCTGTGCCTTGTAAAATAAACTACTGTTATGGTCTTAGAAAGTTTCGTCGGAGGCAAACATCAGCAACATCTCAGTCATGTTAATTTGTCAAACTTTGTTGTATTTTATAACCGAGTAACAGCATTTACTTATGAAAACTTCAAACTACTGTATAAAAATTGCAGCATAATGCAAAGATAATCCAAATGTTGTTTGTTGTGGTCCACACACAAGTGCACAGACGGATACACACACATTCACCCCCATGCATATTTTGAAGGTATTGCACATTTACCACTTCTAGAATTCGTATTAGTGCGATCATAATTAATTTTTCCTCATCATATGCTGTTATCACTCTATAATAAAGAAAACGTATTAAACTAAAATGAAAAGAAGGATTTGAGGAAATACAGCATCCATCAGCTTTTTTCCTTCTCTCCCATCAGTGGTAATTGATATTTGAGGCCTCATTTTGTGCCCCGGCCTCCCTTTTCCTGAAATGAGCTTTTGGAGCGTAGAGAAAACAGCTGAGGCAGTGGAAATGGAATTGGTTGTGTGTCAGTGCATGAGAGAGTGGGATTATCCCAGTGTAATGTCAGCCTTATTAAACACTATTACAGTCTATAGATCAGAGAGGGATCTAAAACGGATATACTGCCTGTTCATCTGTGTGTGGAAGTGTGTGTAAATTGGGATTACATGCCCATAAATTAGAACTTTTTATTAAACATTCAACAGGGTCCAGTGAATCTGGTCCACTGCAGACTCAATATAATATTTTTAGAAGTTTTATTATTAGTAGTTATAGTTGTACTAGCTGTAGCAGCAATGATAGTAGTAGTAGTGTTAGATCAAGGTAGAAGTTACCAGAGTCACTGATTAGCACAAGGTGATGAATCACAAATCACAGACAATGAGACAATGAAATATACGTTTAGGGTCATTAAACTATACACACAATATGTAGTTACAGAATGTACACTACTATGTAGTATTTTGGCCAGCACTACATACTATGACAAACAATTTTTTTTTAACAATCCCAGCTGCTACTGTGGTCTGCCTGTGTTAGATGTAAGAGTAGTTTTAACTGTAATAAAATTAAATAAACAAAAACAAGAGCAAATGCAAGAGAACAACAAATAGTAGTATTGATGTATTGACATTGATGTTTACACAAATTAATCTTAGTTAGCAGCAACTCACATAACTTCCATTGAATTAATCTTGGGGATTATTAATGGAGTTAACTTTGATGATTCTGAATGTATCCCAGCAACTGTGACAACATATTTCTTCTTATAGCGTATGTTTTCAGGTTGTCTGTCTGTCCATCCGTCTGTATGGCCACCCAATTCCTGTTAACGCGATATCTAAGGAACTCTTGCAGGGACCTCCTCGAACTGTCACCTTGGACTCAGTGTAGAACTGATTAGATTTTGGTGACCAAAGGTCAAAGTTGTAGTGACCTCAGCTTCATTTATTCCTGGTAAACTGATATGCCAGGAATGCGGTGAGGAAATTCTTCAAATTTGCCACAACTGTCCACTGACTCTGTGATGAAATGTGCCCAAAGGTCGCAGTCACCTTATGTTCATCCAGTTCTTGTTGTTCTTGTCTGAATGTGATGTCTCAGGAACGCCTTGAGTGAGTTTCTTCAAATTTGGCACAAATTGTCACTTGAGATCAAGAATTAACTAATTTGATTTTGGTGGTCAAAGGTCAAGTTCACTTGGACCTCATGTACTGTACATCCCATTCTCATCAATGCTAAATCTAAGGAATGCCTGGAAGAAATGTCATTACATCCGTCACAAACGTCCACTTGCAGTCATGAATAAATGTATTTGCATATGAGTCTGGTAAATGACAATGTCACATGTTTGTGGAAGCATACAACTACAATTAATTAATTTTAGTTTTATTTAAAACCTTTGCAGTTTGTTATTATATTGTCAGTGACTGTTGTACCTTAATTTATTCTTCAATAGAGCGGTGATTTTCTTTTCCCAGCATGATGGGAGACCATTATTGTCCTAGTATATCTGACACAAACTAGTCACCTGAACGACCTTTCATCTTTGTGCTGAATCCTGACTACCAGTAACCTGAATATAAATTTATATCAGCAGGAACAGTCCAGCAATGTCAAACACATTATGGAAGAGGACAACTCAGCTCTGATTAGAAAAATGACTTGAAACAGTGAAACAGTGGAACATTGTTTGCTGTTTTTCTGTGATTAAACAGAGGCAACCACACTTAAAGCCCTTGGTTGAACTAGAAAATAAAGACAACAACATGTACATAAATACAAAAACAGCTTCTACCAAGAAGGCATACAATACCTTTAAGATAAATTGTTGTAATACATTTTTAGATTTTTGACAATCTCAGTCTTCAGACACCTTTAATTTAACTCTGTAGAATAATTGCAGTTTGCTATCAGACTAAGCTCAGGAGATTAATAAGTGACAAGTCTTGCTTACGTTAGACAAACTATACAACACAAACATCAGCACACTCTGTCTCAGACATCTCACCATATGTCCTGTTGTTCAGGTGAAAATTGAGTTCCACTGCTGTTAGAGAGTAAGTGCAAAGTAGAGCTAGCACAACAGCCAAGTTGTGTCACATGATATGGCAGCCAGCTGAGCCTGAAGATATGTTTAACTCTCAGCATTCGGCTTATACAGCATCAGAAACAAGTTGTTATTTAATGGTTTTGTTTAGTCACTGACAGTACTTAGTTAACATTTGCGAAAGAGATTAGAGACGCCAAGAGCATGTGAGACGTGGAGGTACTTTTGCAGAGTCTCGCTTTTTTTTATTTCTGTGATAAACTTGTTTTTCTGTCTCTTAATGAACTAAGCTTGATGCATAGATCTGATGGTCTGGTCACTCTTCATCTGTCTGATGACTTCCACGCCAAAGTGCCACACACTGCCATCTTAGGAACCTTCAGTCTCGAAAGGTCAACCTTTACTCTGTATATGTCGCCTCTGATAATTTCTGTAGATCACTGTGTGTTCTTCATGTTGAGTACATGGCATTAAATGCTGTGCTAACACTGGAACATTTTCACATTATCCTCTTACCTGCTGTTCTAAGGAGAAATCACTAAAAACATTAAATCCATTGCTCTCGTAAGGTGTCACTTGAACAAACTTCTTTTGATAAAAACTCACATAACTGTGGTGACATAAGATAACCATGATACCACATTGTGAGTGAATTTGAAAATTTGTGTGTGTTTGCGATTTCACTGAGTGTGCAGGAGGAGTGTGTTTTTCTCAGATCATTAACAAGAGAAACTTGCGCTCCAATTGTGCTCATACTCCCATAATTACTGGCAAATGCTTCCCGCTAGGCCCATGAAGGCACACTTCATCATCCCAGATGGCTGCACTTGAAATACTTTCTGTCCTTTGCTAAGCAAGTTCTCTTAAGTCACAAACACCAACTGGACCAGTGAGATTTACAGTGCACAGTAGCATGGAAACCATAAAGCAAAGCAAGTGCATTTCCTTTTGACACTATTTGTGAAATTACCCATCATGATTCAAAGTTGTAGTTTGTTTCTGTCTGTCATTCTATAGCAAAATGGTGACAGACACTACTTTGTATTTAGTTCAGTAACAAAATACATTATACAGTTACACACAAGACTGCCAGAAAACAACAACATAACAATGCAGTCAAACAAAACTGATAATGACAATTGTTGCATAGTATTTACCATTTATTTATTATTATTATTTACATTTTTACATTAGTTCAGCTGACACTGTATGTAAAAAGTGAGGCATTTTGTTCTTCATAAAACATTGTCATCTTACATTAACCTGTGTGATGTTTCCTTTTGTTCTATCTTCAGGCCCAAATGTCAGCTTTGCTTATTGTTTCTCATAATCCCACAGGCCACAGAATTTCCACAATTTGCCACAAAAAAAACACTTTTCACGTGTCTGTTGACAAACCCTAGCTACCTTAATTAAAATAAGTTTTGTGGTTTTTGTACAGTAATTTCTGCCAGTTCTTTGTGTAAAAGTTATCACCACTAGTTCAAGCCAAAGAAGACTGTGTCTCTCACAGAGGTAGCTAGTTAGTCTCAGGAGTGTAGAGAAGCACATATGTGCCCTGCCATCTTTTGTCTCATTCTGTTTTGGCAATCATTTTTTGCAAAGTTGTTCCTAAATAAACACAACACCTAGTACGCACTCATAGTGTGACAGAAAGATTTTCTCACTTCTGACATACTACACCACATGTGCTGACATGCTTACAGCTGCTACTCAGAAATCTGACACTTTTACCACCAACACCTGTACAGAATCACTCTCATCACTATGATTTGTTTCAGCTTATTATTATATTTTTTAAAGTGGTGTGTTTTGGAATATATTGGCGCCGTGTTAGACGGTTTCAATCAATTTCGGTTTTGATACCATCTTCATGTGTCATGTTGTCAGTGAGATATGTTTGTCTCGGAGAGGAAAATGTCTGCACAGTCAGAGTCACAAATCTTCAGCTATGTGCAATACTGTATGTAGTGTAATGCGCTGTAAATATTTTTCTATCCCACATGCACCTGATTGGATTTGAGACTGAGTCTTGAAAGTGAGATTTAGAAAGGAAAATAAAAATGAACTGAGGGAGAGGAAGAGAGTGACTATCACCAAAGGCATTTAAACTGACTGATCCATTTTAATTTCGCTCCAGCTCCATTATGTTGTTGTTGATGTTACTAAAGGGCTGCCATGTCATTATCGCACTCTTTTGTTTGTGCTGTTTTTTGCAAAGACATTGCTGTTGTTTATTTTCCACAAGAAGGCCTTTATGCTAATGTGACCTCTGCTAAAGACGATTCGCTGTCGATTTAACAGCGTGTTAAAACCACAATCAGCATCAATCATCTGGAAGGAAGATGGGGGGTGAGAGAAAACTTTCAGGTTAAGTCCTGCTAATCTTCATAACACTTTATAATAAATTAATCAGGCCTATATACACACACATCGACATGCGTTCTCGCTTCCTCAACAGGCATATAGCCGTGTAAGCTTCATAATTAAACTTTCTCACAGCAAGAAAGTCAATAGGCATATTTCCCAAATGTGCTTGACCTGAATAACAATGTTGAAGACACAGACGGAACAATTAAGTGCCATCACTCTCCTTAAACACCTTGTAGACAACAAGTGTCAGATTCCACTAGTAGTTTATGGGAACGAACAATAAGAGCTATCATAGATTTAGTGTTGTGATCATGTATCAGACATATCCTAATACAGGTCAGGCCAATTTGGAGCCAGTCAAGACATTCTCTCAGCAGTCCATAAAAGCAGTGTTTAACTGTTCATCCCAAAGCCTCAAACAGCCACTGTTTTGTCTCCAAAGAAAGATTTAGAGAGGAACTCTAGCTCTAGCTCAGAGATAACGGATGTCTTTTGAGAGGTTTACTACTCTGTTAGTTCATTTGGCACAAGACTGTTTCTGCGCTGCTATAAACATTGCCATAAAGGGATCAGTGAGGCTGACCTCTGTAAAGTCCATAAAAAGATCTTTGTCTCTGATAATGTCACAGATACAGTATGTGAGAGATGGCTGCTCCTGAATGAGCCCATTCAGCACTGTCTTCAGTGGAAACTGCCTCTTACTCTCTTGCCTTTTTTGTGTGTTTTAATCTCCATCTCTCTGTCTGGTTGTTAATCAGCCCTTTTCCCCCTTTCACAGTGTGCTACTTTTTGTTCCCCTGTTACTTTCATGTCCATTATCAGCACCTTTTACTTAGCTAGATGCTAGTGTTATAATTTTCATGTTCAATAGAACAGAAACACTTTGATGCCAGTTGTCTGTGATGTTTCTGTAAGTAATTCTCTGGTAGTGTAGAAATGTACAGGACAGTCAGGTTACACAACAACACAAAAGTTCTCTGATTGTGGAGCACTATATTGTCTTGTGTGAGTATAGGATGTGATGATGCTGGTAGTATGATGTATGTTCTACAAATAACAATAATATGAGTACAAGCAACACTATTTGTATATAAATATAATAGATTTTTTTAATGCTTTAAAAATCACATATGCTGAATATATACACTGATCAGCCACAGCATCATATATGCCTGGTAATTTTGATGTTGTCATGGACCTTAAACAACAAAAATTAAGTTTCATGGCCAGCATAATTCTTTTTTCCAATGACACCTGTCCAACACAACATAACCTTAAATCTCTTTATGTACTGGATTCAAAACCTCTCAAATTTCCAGTCTGCATGTAGTCAGTGGAAAAGATTGTTTGTTTTGACTGTCCTTGTTAAGTGTATAGTTTTACCAACAAAAATGGCTTGTATTAAAAGAGCCCGTTACCTTCATTACCTGAACTCCAATACCGAAATTCAGTCAGTGTATCTTATCAGAGCCACATGGTGCAAAATACTATTATAATTAGACAGAAAAAAAATCAATGCAATAAATGAAATTCAAATAAATGTGGCATGAGGGTGCATAAAGGATCAAATTAACACGAAATGGTGAATTGTTCCTTTGCTGAGGTTGAGTGGAGAAGCACTCATCCCTGTCCTTATCACAGAATCTAGCTCGCTGCTTCCAAGTTAACCTTTGATTGGATACTATGACAGCCAGCTTACGTATTTATGTTTTCTGTGGTATTATATGGTATTTATATGGTAATACTGTTTACTATTGTATTAATATACAGTAGTATTAAAGAGAAGATAAAATATGTAAATACACATATTACATGTAGATATGGCCTTTGTTAAAGTAAAGACAAATGTTCAGTGTCTGTATAGATCACAGATAAAGTGACAGATTATCATCAAACAGAAATAAAGATTCACATATCTAATAAAGTTATTAATAATTTGCTGAAGCTCGCACACCAGGCGGCTTGCTTTTCCTGCATTACTAATTGAGCAAACACCATTCTCAACACTTCTACAGATATGTGTTGGAGAGGCCCACTAATCCTCAAGTGCAAATCAGAGATAGCTCTCACTGCTTCCAGCTAATGAAGAGAGGGAATAAGGCTGATGACTAACGATGAGTAACGAGAGATGGTCTGAAATGAAAAAGAGAGGAGGGCTTTTCACTTTGAGTGTTGTTTCTGATTACATGTGAAAAACTATTAAACGTAGGTCTCAGAGTGCTGCTGCTACTGCTTATTTTAAGAGCCGCTGAAGAAGAGGTGTTACTTTTCACCATCTCTAGTGTTGCAGTGCACGTAGCATTATAACTCGAAGCAGATATGAGAACACAGATGAGTGTTGTTGGCTCAACCACAGGTATGGTACTGTATGTTATATGTTCTCAGTGATATTGGCATCTTTTTTTCTTGGTTGTTTTCTTTGGAAGTGAACATGAATATCATGATGCATGAGCAAGAAGAATAGGGCAGATTTCCCCTGGAGTGTGATGAATATTATTAGAGTATGTATGGAGAATGAAAAGGTGACTTGGTTAATATCCAAGATGCTGTTTGTGTGGACAAGATTTGTCTTGTGTCAGCAGAGAGGAAAAGCGTGTTATATTTATATTGTTTTATAGTTTTCATAGATGGGACACTGAGGAGAGTAATATTTATGTGGAATGAAACAGAAAACGGGGAATGTCTTTTCCCATTTGCGATAAGTTCCAGGCTGCATCCTGCCCAATGCCACCATCTCTGCAATGATCTCTCATCCTTTGCATCGCTGCCTCACCATGCTGCCTTTGATTTCAAGAGCTGAACTATTCTGCAACATTTGTTGATGTGGTTCTGCAAGTAAATGCTGCAGAATTGTGCTCCTCTTGGAATTGTTCTTCTTCGCTGACCACCAAGAGAGGAACCCACCATCATCGGCTATGCACTGCAAGAGCTAAAGGGTTTCATTCACTCATGCTCACGGGCACAGAAGACACATCCAGAAAGAGTACATGTAAAAATGTTATAATAAGGAATGTGTTTCATTGGACTAATTGCTACAAATGGGTGAGATTAAGCATGAATCATGTTTTTTTTTAATACTGTACATATAATTATTTTGTGTATGTTTATGGATGTCTTAGCTGCAGTAGAGAGATGGAGTAGGAGACAGAAATTGGGAATGAGATGTGCTGATGGTTGATGGCAGGATATGACCTGGGGATGTTGTGGTTCATGGTTGTCACTTTAACCCCTGTCACCCCAGGGTGCCTGCATTAAATTAAGCTTGGCTTTAATAGCTTTCACTTAAGCTGATGTGGTGTAGGAAAAATATTTAACTGCTTCCAGACTTTCACTGGCTTTAAATGTCACCATCCATTCCATGAAATTGTTCACTATACAGTATATAGATATTTACTGGGCAGACAGTTTACCATAGAAATTAAACCAACTGTATCCTGTCGTACTATATTTTATCTATAGATACATAAAATCCTAATCACACCTGTTTCTGCTCAAATGCCTATAAACCAACCAAACATAGGTGAAACCAACAAATTGTCAGAGACAGACACACAGGTCTACTCTCCACATATGATCTGTCTGCCAGTTGCTCCATTGTCGTTCAGGTCCAGTGAGGCTGAAGCAGCAGGCCTCACAAACCAATCTGCTGCCTTTGCTTCTCAGGGCCCTGCTCAGGCCCTGAGCCCTGGGCTTGAAGATGTTCTGGATGACTTCCAGATCTCATTAACCTTGGGCTGAAGGCCCAGAATTAGATCAGAGCCCCAATGGCCAGTGGGTCAGGGTACTATTCTCTCATCCCCTACGATACAGTCAGTCCTGACACATTGGCACTGTTGACAGGTGTCAGCTAGATAGAATCCTCACAACAAGATTTTGAGTTACTGTATTTTATTTTATTTTTTTAATGTTATTTACAGTAGAGTATGGTATGGTTAGCACAGAGATGAAAATAGTAAGGCATATTAAATGGTATGCACTAGGGATGTCCGATATTATCGGCCTACTGATATTATCGGCCGATATCGGTATTAAAATGTAATATCAGAAATTATCGGTATCAGTTTTTACTCTTTTAATGACACAACTTTTAGATACCATGCACATATTATACATCAAACTCTTCAGCTACTTCTCCTCTCTCTCAAAATGTCAAAATATGACAAATATT
>JAUBNQ010000013.1:15356651-15367496 GCA_032353495.1 Ctenopoma kingsleyae
TATAGTGCTTTTCTACCTTACTGATACTCAAAGCATTTTAAACTGCTTCTCATTCACCCATTCGCACAATGATGGCAGAGCTGCCCTGCAGCTGACCTGACACACTGGGGGCAACTTGGGGTTCAGTGTCTTGTCCAAGGACACTTCGACATATGACTGAAGGAGCCGTGAATTGAACCACTGATCCTACGATTGGAAGGCGACTGCTCTACCTCCTGAGCCACAGCCGTCCTAACCCCTATTAACCCCTAGGAGTGTATGGTCATGCTGGCGTGATCAGATCACATGACTAGTTCAAGATTGCAAGCGTAGAAATATATAGATGAGAATGCAGAGATGCAAAGATGAGAAAAAAGAATTGCCTATTGTTGAAAATAGCTACATACAGCTTTATTGTATGTCAGTTTTACCATGGTTTAGTGTTATTAACTATTGTTAACATTTTCAACTTTTAATGTGAATGATTTCTTGATCATATTTGATTTTTATAAAATAAAAAAAACATAATTGGTTTTTGTGTTTTTTATGTGGTTCTTGGGTTCAAAATGCTGGTACAGTGTATCAAAGTGAAAAAAATGATATAGCTCATGTTGTGTTGAACAAAAGATGCAAAACACGGGCACATTGAACAGTTTTTAATGTGATATTTCAAGGTAAAAACAAAAATATTAAGAACTGGTCAAAATAGACCTAGACTCCTAAGGCTTAACATCTGTATCATATATGTAGTATAGATAATGTATGCAATGTTTGCTGAATAAGTATCTTCACTTAACAGCTGTGGTTGTGTTTCCTCTGTGCTTCCACATGTTCACTTTAAATGACTATTTCAGGCTTTGGTGTCTGGGTCAACAAAAAGTGCACTCTGTGGTCAAACTAGACTATACCTCTGTCTGACAGATACAGTTTTTCTTCTCAATATCAATGCACTTGTTGCAGACAGCAAGAAGGTTATGAAGGTTCATAACTTTATTTAATGCATTGTACATTTTCGATGTACATACATTCAGTTCTGATATGGTACTATAACCTTTTTTCAATTGTAAAACTTCTGTGACCTTCGCGCTTTGTTACAAAAAGTATTCATTACACTAACATGACATACACATTCAGTCTTGCTTTGCTGCCTGCTTTTTTTTTTTTCTAATGCTCACTCATCACAAGACCATCAGCAATCTAACAAGCAGATCTATCTAATGTCAAGTCTTTTTTATCTCTATGGAACAGGAGTTACATCCATAGGAGAAATAATAATACATTTATAAATGACTGATTTAGTGATATTGATTGTGTTATGCATAGTTTGTATGATTCCATATGGGGTTAAAATTGTTGTCCTTGATTAAACAGTGGTACTTTGGTTTGTAGATTTAGTCTTTTTCATTCAAAGTCTCCAGGTTTCTTTCACATTTTACTGCTGTTTGTCACAGCACACTGGTGTTGCCATATCCACGGGCATGTGTATTTGTGTGTATGTACCAGCACCCATGTGCTAACCTTCTTGCCACCGTGTGTGTCCATTCTCTGGTAATGCATGGTCAGCCATTGTACAGCACCACTGTGGCCTTGGAACAGAGTGTGGCCAGACAGATTGCAGCAGGAAACTGTGAAGTTCGAAGAGGAACATCCCCTCAGTTCAGCGAAGGTCGGACAGAAGCATCATTAGGTTGACAGTCTAAAACAGACTCTAGTGGGGTGGGGGAGCTGACTGACGGTTTTTGAGTCAAGGACTCATTGGTATCACAGGTTAATGATGGAGGCAGCCTTGGTATGCCATGGGGGTGCCACTCGTCATACTGATAGCCCCTGTGTGTGTTTTAGTGCATTGTATGCACATGTGCATGTCAAGTTTTTGAAAGCCATTGTCAGTTTGAATATTTTTAAATTCTAATCACTGATGATTGCTATTTGACACTTGTAAATGTGAACATGTTTAATAGTCTTTATCTTATTCAGTCATGAGAGGTATATGTAAGACTTTATACTGAGAAAGAGTAAAACAAACACTGCATTGCGACGTATAGAACCACTATCCCCATCACTACATCATAAGATATTCAATTATAGGCCTGGTACAGGTAATATAGGTCATCGGTATGATAAATGTGTAGAAAAAACTATTATATATTTAATGCATGCAATAAACTGTAGCAAGGTGTGCTATGAGACGTTTCAGTAATTGTAGGCAACAAACAAGTAGAGTATGTGCAAAGAAGTAGGAGCACTTTGACCTTTATGTAAATGAATGCACACTTCCTCCACTGATTTCACTCTTCTTCCTAAAACACAAAACAATATCATCATACCTGAAGCCTCTAGGTCATCCACAAGTACAGGCAAGATGTAGTGTTAACACCTGTCCTTCAGTATGTTAACCTTTTGCATTACTCTACAGGATTTTTTGTGGGAAATCTAACCTGTATTATCCCATCTACTGAATACATACAATATAGGAATTGTGTTGTCGTTATACATTATTTATCGTATTTGTCCATTTGACACTGTTTGTCTTGTATTTCTTTGTAAGTCTTTGCTGAATAACTGTAATTAAACAAACTGTAACAAACAATTCTCATACAAAGCAAGAACACTAAAACACTGTTGGCCCATTCTGCATGTGTTGGTGTGTGTAACCCCTTTGCAGTCGTAATTGTCCCCATTCGATCAGAGCAGTCGTGGTTTCAAGCACTTCCTTGTCCTCGCTACAGCTCCATTTATCACAGATAGCAATGGAGCCACACAAAAGCACTAAGTGCTTCAAGGTGAATCCCCTCAATTGCTCGGCATGTGTTACCTTGGTAAATGGATGTGCTTGACGATAGCAATGGAAATCTCAGGAGACAGGAGACACTTGCACGTCTCTGTTACATGGAAGTATTTTGAGAAAATGCAATTAAAAGATGGCTACAGTCAGGCTATGATGTGCTGACTTTTGTCAAAATGTGTAAACTTATACCCTACTTTCTTTTAGTTTTTCTTCTTAATGGGGAAAGTCGTTTTTACATGTTATGTTTCAGTTTCCAACTGAAGCATAGTGTCATATCATTTGTTTTAGTAAAAATTCATTTAAACTCATTTATTGTAGTTCGATAGTGACTAATACAGCTGAAAGGTTGTGCAAAACATGGCAAAGCAGCCAAAGCAAAGACAGAGACTGCTGGGTGGAGCAGAGTGGATTGGTTTCAAGTTTCATACTAACCCTAGCTTATTGTAAGTTGCATATTCTAGCATTAAGCAAATAATATGTATTAACCAAACCCATCTGGAGCACAAGCCTGAAAAAAAGTGGAAGAAAACTTATAAGCGGTCTATGCCAACTTTTTGATTCTGCACATTTTAATATAACTTGAACTTGCGTTTGATAGGAATAAGTGTGTTATGTATAAATGCGCAACCAATGGAAAACCTCTTCATTACATGCTTTCATACACAGGGCTTCTGGTTTGAGTAGAGCGGTTAGTATTGGATTACAACAATAACAGACTCATTTAGGAAGAATTTCATGCACCAAACCTTAAATCCTAGTTTCTGTTGGGAAACAATACAGGCAGTTACAGCTTTAGACATATTCTTCATGTCAATCTTCTTTGCCTCTTAGTGACTCTTTTCCCTGAGCTAAGTTGAAAAGGTAAAAATATTTAACTTCTAATTTTCAGTCTGATTTATGGTAATTTGTATACGTGACTCACAAATACTATTTTTATGCTCAGCACAGTTTTATATTTTGATTAGATCCTTTTCAAAGACTTGTCATACTGGGGTAATTCCTGGTGTTACTACTCTAGCTTGCACATGAACTTTAAAATTGACATCATTAAATGCAGTTCAGCCATCATTTCATAAATTTATGGCTATAAATGGACATTTTCATTGTTAGTCTATAGTCACCTATTTGTTTTTGTAAACTTTAGTTATCTCTTTCTTTTAGCCTTTGTGAAAACAAAAGGCACTGCGTCTTAGTAAGCTTTTGTGCAAACAGTGTCACTGAGTCACTAAATTAACCAGTCAGATAAATGTTTTTGTCTCTTAATATCATACTTACAATTTCATTTAGCATAAATTATACTCTGTACATAATTTTCTCTCAGGGCTTTCCTCAGAGTTTTCTGGGGACATTTTCCTTATTGAATTCAAGGGTCTAAGTAAAGAGGGTGTTGTAATGGAGACTGTAAAGCCAGCTGAGGCCTAGTTCACTTTTGACATTTTGTGACTTCACTCTCCTTTTTACAGTAGGCCAAGCACAGGTGTTATAAGTAATGTTAAAGATGGCTCCACTATCATAATCATTTGTGTTATTCATGCACTTTCTTTTACTGTGATATGTAAAAATGCACTTTCAGTGAAATTATGGTTATTATTGGTACTTTGGACAGTAACTCTTCTTTCTTATCTTTCTCTGACGTCATTATGTGACGTTTTTTTTATTATTTGTTAAACCCAGGGAAAATCTGATCTACCCATGATCTCTTTCATAAATAAAATGATTATATATATAAATAAACATGAATTATGGAACCTCGACTTAACAAAGTTCCACTGTTGGGGAAGCAGATGATCAAGGTAAATTAAATGTAAACTATACCTGAAAAACTACTACAAAACCTCCAGAGACAGGTTGAAACAGTTGATATGTATCTAGATGTTTCCTCTCAAAGAACTTTTCTGTTTTTCCACATGCCTCAGTTTTTAATTATTCATTAAGAAAAGCACACTTGCAATAAATACTGTATAAATTAGGCATTAAAGCATTAACAGTCAGTATCCTCAGGTTTAACCCATGCCTCTATTTTAGTAAGGAAGAAAAATATGTTTGGATTTTTGCATTGCAAATGTTTTGAATCTAGTTGAGAAAAACAAATCAAAAATATATATATATATATTATTTTCATGAATATCTGTCTCTTTGACTGTCTGTTAAGCCTCTTTGTTTTTTTATGTAAAATGAAAATCATAATTTTTAATACTTAAAGGTTCTGAAAGCCAGCAGATGGTCTCATTGTATTTTGTTCAACGTTGCTGCATCAATTTGCATATTTGTAAAGAAAAACCCAATTTTATGAATGTGATAAAAGTCGCTTTAACGCTATAAGCTATGAGTTTCTGATAAATACAAGACACAATTAGCATTGCTGATCATATAAATTTGTGATGATTATTGACACCAGACAACTCCATTGTCACGTTACAGATGCTGTAGAGGCGGCTGGGGAAAAAATTAAACATAATTTCATGTCTCTTTGTGCATGAAGAATCATTATAAAGCTACAGTGTGTCATATTTCTCTGCTGTATTTGTACAGTAGCTGTAACAGCTGAACAACCTCGTTCTTATATGTTTTCATTGTCTTTCTGTCACCCCCCAGCTTGCCACCCAGGCTTCTACAAGGCATATGCTGGAAACATAAAGTGTTCAAAGTGCCCTCCACACAGTTTTAGCTACGGAGAAGGGGCTGCTATCTGTCGCTGTGAGAAGGGCTTCTTCAGGGCTGACAAAGATCCTCCAACAATGGCCTGCACTCGTGAGTATACCATCAACCAGGATTAACACTTACTTATCACCTATCCCAGTCACACAAAAAAGCCTGAGAGCTTTCAGCCATCTGTCTTAGTTCACCAGAGTTGTTGAAGAATTTTTGACCTCACTGTCTTTACTATGTTTAACCTTGACTCAGCATGTTTCTGGAGAGTGATGACCAGTAAGTTATAGATTTCTGTAATTGTGTATCTGTATATCCAATTGTCTGGATAAGTTACTGTGTCTATAGAGCTGATGGATTCCTCCAGCAGTTTCTCTGAATTGCTGTGGCTGTAAATCCAGTTTTGTCTCCAGAACTTATTTGGTGTGAAACTGTGCATTAGACAATCTCTGGATGAATTACATGGCTTTTGTTCAGCTGTTCCGTCTTCAGTGATGATTCACTGACTGTCATTACGACTTCATATTTGCATTAAATTACCGTTTAACCGGACTAATTCTCCTTTAATTAAAAAGTCATTTAGCTGTCACTGAGATAGACGGGGGCCACGTCTTACAGCTCTCCAGGGTGGAAGATTGTATTTGTCTTTTACACCATTGTGGGATGCTGTGAGTCTATATTGCCCTGCAAGATGCACTGTTTTCAAAAGAAATCTTCAAAAAAAAAAGCCTTGAACAGCTACTGCTGTAGCTACATAATTTACAGATTAACTATAGTCTTACATTTCTACACACTCTGTAAGTTCTAATTAAACAGGTATAGAAATGTGAGATAAAAGAAACAACACAATTAAGAAAAGTAATTTATTTATGATCCAACTTCTTTGCTGAATGCTGAATGCCTATTTAAGATGAACAGCTGATCAGCCAAAACATTAACAGCACTTGGCGGATAATGTGGATCAGTATAAGTAGGCACTTGGTTCAGTATGTGGAGATGAGTGTTCAAGGGCTTTTCAACATTTGTTGTTAGTTGTTTAGTTGTGTCTAAATTTTCAAGGGCACTTTTTCTCCTGGTACAAACACACTGTATAAAGGCTTGTGGGGGCGTGACAGCCCAGCAGACTAAGAGGAATAGACTCACATCTACGCTTACAAGCTCTCTGTTTACTCCCATGTCAATTAGAAGCTTGTAGGCCAACAAAACGATAAACTATTTGCTTGATGTAAAAGAAAACATATATATATTGAGATTAAAGACTGAGGGCCAAGAGGAAGACAAAGGTAGAAACCAAGAAAGAAGGGATGTCACAGGAGGAGAGATAATGGTGGAGAGAAAAGTGTGAAGGTAGGATGGAGTAGATAGTGAAGAGAGAAAAGAAGAAGGGTGCTGATACCAATCTCCCCCTAGAGGAGAATAGGAGCTGATTGATGGCGGTGGGGATGCTCTGCGGGAGGGGAGGTGGGTGGATTCTCCTCGATGGAGAAAATAGAAGAGGTGAGATAATGGCTGATAGAGGCAGAAAGAGATAAAGAGAGAGAGAATGGACATACGCTGACACACAGAAGTGGATCAGGGGCAGGAGGAGCCTTTCTGTCTGCTGAGATTTTTAGCAAAGACTGGGTAGGAGAGGGATGGAGGGATGGCAAAGGAGAGGGAAACATCCCATTGTCTACGCAGACAGTGAGCTTGGCAGGACGGGAGTGTTCAAATCCCTCAGGCCTTTTAACTCCACCCTGTTGACAGCTGGCTGCCTGCTATAGCACAATACTTACCCTCACACACAAACACACACCGAAATACCTCACCGAAGTGAAATGTAAGGGAGGTGAAATGTTTACTGCACAGGAGAGGAATGCATTATGCAGCGTTATGTGGTATAGCAGTACTTTGGGGTATTTATCCATTACAAATTTATATGGCAGTGTACCTATGTGAAATACAGATTTGGAGAGATTATTTATATATGGATGAACAGACTGTGTTGATATTTGTGTGAAACAGTTAGATTAGTAAATGTTACCGTATTGGACACTATGTTTTCCCCTTAATGAGTGCTCCCTCCCGGCCACATCCTGTAATAGGAATGCATTTTAATAGCTATGCGGATGATATATGATCACACCTCCAGAGTAATATGGGTGTGATGGTTTCTCCAAAGGAAGCTTTAATGAAGTTCCATGTTTCGAATTAGATTTCAACCTGGATAATTATTAATTACATTTATTATATCATCAGACTAAAGTTTACTGTCTGATTCAAAGTCGAGACCAAAGATTTGATATGATTCCGTGTTTACATTCCACACAGTTAATTGTCTAACTTCTTTACTTAGATCCATAGTTTTAGTAGAAATATCTTCATTGAAGATTATCTTCATTAAAATGTATTTTAATGTGAAGAGTGTGGCAGAGCAGGGAGTGGGAAGGGCTCAGTGGAGTAGACTGATTTGGAACTTCGTGCTAACTGAATTTTAGCTTCAGCTAAAAGATATTTATAATGTAACATAATTTATAATGTATCTATTCTTTGTTTTCTTATTTTTTCCTCTTTTTACAGGCCCTCCTTCTCCTCCCCGTAACATAATGTTCAACCTGAATGACACCTGTCTGATGCTGGAGTGGTCTCCTCCCAGCGACACTGGGGGCCGCCGTGACCTCACTTACAATGTCCAATGCAAACGTTGCGGCCCTGAGCCCGACCAGTGCCAGCTGTGTGAGGAGGAGCTGCGTTTCCTGCCGCGGCCATTAGGCCTAACTAACGCCACTGTCACAGTTATGGACTTCTCAGCACACGCCAACTACACCTTTGAAGTCGAGTCACTGAATGGTGTGTCAGACCTGAGCTCCTTCCCTCGCCAGGTAGCTATCATCACCGTCAGCACTGATCAGGGTGGTGAGTATGTATTATATCTGAATTTCACTTGAAATATACTGCAAATTTACTGCAAATGTAGTAAGAACATAGATTCTACTTTGGGAGAAAAGCCAAAGCATTATGTCTACGGTGCACCTTTTACTTTACTTTATCCAATTACATCACTCAGAGTTCATGTTTTATCAGTGGGTGTTTGTTAAGCGTTAACATTATAATGATAGGTAAGTCTAAATGTAAATGTCATATCATTTTCACACTGCTCGTATAACTTATAATTTAAATGAAAGCTGACATCATAGTTCCACCAGCTTTCATTAAGTGATACAGAAAATCATAATCATCTGTTTTAATTTTTGGTTTCCATCTGCACCATCTGTAAAATATAAAAGGGATATGTCCTTCACTTTGGCTATGATAGGATCTACAAAGTCCAGTTCAATCTCTTATAATGAGGGACAGTATTATATGGTTAGGTGGTGAACACAAATGCATTACTACCTCATCATCATTCAGTTCCACATATTAGCAGAATAATAATAAGAGTGAATTTTCATTCTAGTTAAGCCATGAGCTGCTTCGTTAATTTTTGTCTGGGATAGAGTGACTATAAGAACATTTTATCTTTGTTTTCATGACTCATGACGACTGATGGATTTTTTTTCTCTCAGATGTTCAGACTGTGAAACATTTTCCTTTATTTTTAAAGGTACACTGTGGAGTTTGTACTAGTGCTTTGAAGCAATGTTTTCCAAGTGAGTCCCCATTTGTTTGTGACAAATAATGACAAGCCTCGACTTAACTCAAAATGCTACTTACATTTATTGTTCTTCTAGTATTTATAGTTTTGTATCGTTAAACACTGCTGCAAATAGTGGCAGGAGGCCAAAAAGAGGTTGTCTCTACCTACTTCCTCCAAATATGGTTTTTATGCTGAAAGACCTATATTTCCTCTAGGACATGATTTGTTGTGTAGAATGCTTATGCTTTTAATTTCTGATTTGCAAACACTGTATTTTTTTTTATTTTCTCTCTCCTGCCTCCCCTGACTACACTCTCACCTTTTGTTAGTTGCTATTGGTACGTCCTCCTCCCTCTCTTTCCTGTTTGCTATTTAAAAACATGTTTGTTTTTGCTTTCATCTTTGTTCTCTCCTTCCTTCTTTGTCTCCTTTCCTCCAGCCTTCTGTTGCTGTGGGAGTCTGAGAGAAATGCATTTTCTCATACAGCCAAAACACATTAAATGCATTATTCTATGTCACTGGGGACAACTCTAGCCTTTATAGGTACCTGAATGTTATACACAGCCTTTTTATTTCATTAGTATGCCCAGTTTAGCACAGAGACGTGGCAGGTCCTCAGGGTGTACACAAGACCCATTTCAACACTAACATACCCAGCTGCAGCTATTTAAAATGCTCAAGGGAAGAGGCAGATTTCTGGACCTCAGCCAGCGATAAGCAGAATGATTATATATTTCACCACTTACCACAGCTATTTAGACTATTCACAGTGTCATTCATGTGTCATTTAACAGAAATTATCAGAGCTTATTGATTACATAGCTCGTTGTACAGTATGTAGGCTGTAATTGTGTAGTGTCATCCAGTTGATGTGCTGATGATGTTGGTTTGTATTTCACAGTGCCACGGGCCTATATAATGAAGTATTTTTCAAGTTTGGATATCAGATCTACACCAGTAGTCCAAATTAAGACTGGAAATTAGGTTTGAAAATGTGGGGATTATCTTAAAAGGGCAATTACATGTTCACAATGACATTGACCAGATATTCTTTTTGAGAGACTACCAGCGTGACATGCTCTTCTGCTGAGAGTGTTGCGGGAGAGTTAATAGTCTTAATGTTATTAAGTTAGCAAGTGTTGTTTTCAAATCTGTTTGTAGTGTGTCTTTCAGATTTACTCATCTCTAAATGTGTTATGTTATTCCAGTTTAAAGTGCTGGACTGAATGCTCAGGTAACATTTTTTTATGCACCAGGGAAAAAAATGTCAAACAGCCGAATTGTACAAGCTCAACAAAAAGAAGAAGAGGACTGAAAAATTAGCAATTAGCAAGAGAAAGTAATTCTGACCATTTTCAAGCGCCTGACAGCAGAACGTGTGAATATGTGGCTTACTTCAGTGATGAGGAATCTTTTCTCTTGGATTAGTTCTATCTCAGCGTGTCTCAAGAAGGGTTTTTTTTTTTTTTCGTTCATACTATGCTTGACTCAAGACACAGTAGTTCCTGTACGTACTTGACACTTCCATTACATCCCAAACTACTCACCATATGTGGTCGAATATTGAGCATGCTGCTTTGGGATTTAGCAGATTTGTTCCTGTGCTGTGGTGCAGTTCCTGGCTGACTGCGTACTAGTCAGGACAGACATAATGTAAGGTTTTGTGCATACTGTGGACTACTTACTGTGTGTGTTACTTAATAATGGGATGTGTGTGTGTGTGTGTGTGTGTTTGGGTGTTTAATATCTCCATTCAGGTTTTTTTCCTGCTTATTTTACAATACAATTTACAGAAGTCTTCTGAGTAGAGCAG
>JAUBNQ010000013.1:15377746-15390646 GCA_032353495.1 Ctenopoma kingsleyae
GTGTGTGTGTGTGTGCGTGTATGACAGTAACTTCTTTCAGTGTGTGCATAATGCTGTTTGTTCTCCTCTGGCACTCTTGACTTTTAATAGAGGACTGCCAGAGGACAGTCCTCAAGGACTGCGAGGAGACTCACACAATGTGCTCGCACCTTTTCAACTTTCTTCAAGACACATTTTTAATCTCTACATAAAAACTGCTTGTCCATGAACCCGTCAATTTCAGACTGCATCTGGCTCCTTTGGTTTAGTTTTTTTTTTTTCTTAACAAAGAGCTGTGGATTTAAAGTACTAAAGACAGACAAGACAGCCAAAAGGTGAAGCATTGAAAGTGGTGCTTTATTTTATATGCATAACTACCCATTTATTTAACTACAACTTATTTTTATCTTTTTGTCTTTACTTTTCCACACATTGCTGTCATATTTAGAAACACAGTAAGTGGCAAGAAAAAGTAATAGCACTATGCAATCTCCTGTTTTCCTGCATAAATTGGTCATAAAATGTGACCTGATCATCACCAACATCACAAATATCAACAAACACAATATTTCTAAGCTGATAAAAACACAAACAGTCATGGTGGAAAGAATCATGGTAACAGTGTTACAATAACTGTACCAGCAAAACCTCAAGCAAGCTCTTACTGTAGCTGTGGATTAGAAACAACGTGCAGTAGGAATTTTGGACCATTCTTCCTCCTCAGAACTGCATCAGCTCAGACGTATTCTTATTCTTTTCCAAAACCAGGAAATGACAATGTCATTACTTTTTCTTGCCACTGTATTTGCGCTATACTATTTACCTATACATGACTTAAGTAATGTTGCATTTCATAAGTAGTGCAGTGTATATTGTACAGATAGATCACAATAAAAATTTATTATAAAAAGTTATAAAAATAAAGACAGCTGGACTCAGTTAAGTGCCAGAGAGCTTTAACCTAATTAATTATGAAGTGATAATTAATTAGGTCTGCAAGTCAATGTCACAAAATGTAGCACGACATTGACAGAATATGTCCTTGTTATTTCCAGCATAATGTTTTATTAGAAGGAATGTTGGTCTTGTTGTCGTTAGTAAACTTGGGTTACATGTTACATCTTCTACAAAAGTTTAACATGGATTCCAAATTCATCGTGGTAACTTGTCAACCTTTACAAAAGCTCATGGTGGTAAACTCAAAGTTTTGTTTGCACTACAGTAGTTGAATAATGCTGTATTTGTAAAAAATTAGCATGATTGAGTGCACTTGTCAGGAGAGACCGCTCTATGTATTAGAGAGTGGAGTGCAGCGTTTGCAGTTGTGCAAATAGAACTGTACACACAAACACACATATACTGACACACACATGCACAATAAACACACAACAGTGCAAGGGCTGTGTGAAAAACCCTGCACCTGTAATAGAGTGATAATGCTGAGTAAGACAGATGCACACAGTTTTCCACACACATACACACACATACACAAAGACATAATGACTATAGCTCCATCAAACCGGTGTGGGCTGTAGGGTAGTGACCTAAATGCGTTAGGATTGCAGCATCATTGGTGATTACCACTGAAAGCCTTATGATATATAGCATCTATAACAGCCTATAGGGGAACAAATTCACACCGGAGCACAAAGCTCTACAGTCTGAGACAAGTACAGTATATCTGTCATTGAGAGACATCTCTGGATTTTAGTGACAGATAAGAGCCTGGGGTGTCTCTCTACACAAAATAACCAAATCAAAGTACTTAAAATAAAAATATTTCATTCTAACACTGTTACAACAAAAGTGGCTCATATGTTGCCAGTTCCAGCTGCCTTTATACCGCATGCTTCTGTCGTATCTCTATTGCTTAGTATTTATAAGTGTTGCAGTTGACATACAGTATCCTGTCATCTTGTTGGTTTTCATAAATCAAATCATTTTGCCCCTACTCAGAAGTATAATGAGAACGTAGGGAATGTTGAGAAATTAGAAAGTAAGAGGCTGTAAGAAAAGAGTTTTTACTCTCAGGCAGAGAAAATAATAATGTTCAAAAGCTTTTATTTAACCCACCGTATCAGTTAATCGCCAATCACAGGACTTCTTCAGGTTGGAAAAAGTAAAACTGTTTACACCTGGGACGAATTACAGATAATGCCCTAGAAGTATAACAATGTACCAAACACACTAAAGAAACCATCACAATGACATTCAGACACCGATATCACAAAAGAAGAGAAGAAATTGAGATAGTGTGTCAGTCTTACATGGTCGTCTGTCAACATGTTGTAGTCCAATCAGGATTTTTTTTTTTTTTTTTTACAATTATCCTGATTGGACTACAGAAATTACTTGGCAAGTGTAACTAACACTTTAGTTATGATTTATGTGTTGGTGGCTTTTACCTCCAGTTTGGTCTTCATCAAGTGATACAACTGTTTTATTGAGATTATCTGTGCCAGCAGGTTATTACAACCAACAGTAACGTGTTATAGTTACGTTAACAAGTTAGGTGACATAATACACAGAGCAAGAAAGGCAGTGTTGGGAGGCTATTTCCATAGCAGACTGGCGTTTGAGTCCAGTGTCAAATGACCATTTCACAATGTTTAATAGGAATATCACAAAAAACAATACTTTGGTAAGTCAATACCAAAACTCTGTAAATGTGTGTCAAAAGATAATGTGATTTCTTTCAGTGAGTAACCCTACAAGTGTAATCTGACATTAAATACAAAGAGGAGAAGAAGGTAACACTAACAATAACATGTGGTATGGTGCACGTGCAGCAACAGATCCACTGATACGACTTGTAATGAATAAAAAACTATTTGTGTATAGGTATATTTTGCATTTCAGCTGGATGATCGGGGACAAGCTATGGACTACCAAAAGCTGGCATACGAACAGCTCAAAATGTTACCGTTTGTTTGTGAACTGCAACCAAGCTGCATCTGTTGTAGCGAGTCCACAAAATCTAATGTTAGCTTGTCTAGGCTAGTGAAGAGATAGCTAATAACATGAACTCTGTGATTCTCATAACGTTATTAGGTTACTGTGGTTTTCTTTGAGCTAGACGTAGTGTCTCTGTCATAATCCTTTCCTACTTTCATCATTAAACCATTTCTGTAAATAGAAATCAAAACAGAACATGTGGGTGTTTTGATGACCTTCCCTTGCAGAAAAGGGAGAAAGAAAAAATGGACAGAAACTCATCCAAAGATTTCCTTTCCAGTGTGTCTTAGTTTTGTTTGTGGAAAAACTTCTAAAAAGTGACCCTCAGATCTGCGAGGGAGATCTCATATTTTTCCCTGTGTGTTTTATTCCATTTGAACACCTTATGCATTATTAATTCTCACGCTATTAACGCATTAGAGCCTGCTGATGGCAGGATGTCTGAATATATTTCTCTAAGTGTCACAGAGAAGTCACATCTATTAGTTTTTGTATGTGTGTGTGTGGACATTAAAGGTCCATTTATTAGTCTTTTCACCACTATGCGTGTGTGTGCAAACGTACCACAGATGGATGACACACATAAATCACACACACATACTTTGCTGACAGTAAATCCCAAAAGACTACACAGTCCTGCTACCAGAAGGTTTTCCTGTCAAAGTGTCCTTGAGTAAGACAAGTCAAGTCAAACCCTGCCTGGTCACTCATCATACGTTAGATAAGAACCTCGGCAAGATGAGTAAAATATTACAGGAATATTCTTGTCTACAGCAGGATAGGTGGGAAGGAGTTCACCCGTTCACCCACTCTATATCTTTATAGTCTTTAAAATGATTTTTTTCTTAGTTGGTTCTTGTGACAGAGTTTTCTCGATGCCTTTGCAAACCAACCCTGAAAGGTTTTACCCTAAATAAGCTGACAGAAAGCACTGTTCACTTCTGAAATGTAGTGTCTCAGAGCCAGCTGTTTTGTAATATCTTAAGGTTTTTTGGGGGGTTTTTTCTCAACTATAGCCAAGGGAACGAGTGGTGCGTTGAGGGGGGTTGCTGGGCAGACATAAACTTGATGTGTGAGAAAAGAGAGACAGAAGGAGTAAAGGACAGAGTGAGGATGACAGTCCCTTGTGTGGTTAGAGCCCAGAGAAAAATGAAGTATTGGAGACAGGAGAAATGGGTGGTTATAAAGAAGGGAGGAGCTTTGCACTTTTTAAGGTGCTTAAATCCTGTTGTTGTTTCATGTTTCATACCAATAATACAATATCACCATATGAAACATACACATTATTTACCAATAGTTTACCTATGGACTTTGTGCCAAATCGGCTACATCTCTTTTTGTGGAGATAAAATTTGGCCAACACCGGTTTAATAAAGTTACTAACTAACTCGGCATTCTTTCAAGCTACGCCATGTAACCACAGAATTAAATAGCACATGGTTGAAGACCACCATTTGAATGATACTTTGTCAAGTGTGTACAGTGTGCTTGTCTGATAGCTTGACATAGTGAGATAATGAGAAGTCCGGAGGGTGTACAGTCCAGGAAATTAGACTAAGTCTAGCAGAGAGCTACAGTGAGTAAGCAGAACAAAGCCTCCTTCCTGAAAACACAGAGACTCATTTTCTCTTTCTTGCTATGACTGTATGTTTGCCTCTACAATGAGCCAATTTCCCCTAGAGAATCATTAAAGTTACATCTTATAAAAAGATGATTTTAGGGGACATGAGGATGCAGAGCTGGGTTAGGGATTGATACAATGGGAAGATGTCAAGTAGAGCGATACGGACAAAAAGAGAAAGAGAGACAGTGATTTGGATTCAGTGGTGCGTAGCGGCTGCCAGCTCATGTTGTCATTGACAGGAAGTGAAGGGTACATGCCTTCCTCAAGCCAGCTTATCCTGCTGACCTCACAGGGGGCAGTGTGTGTATTTGTATTTGTGCGTGTATGCATATGTGTTACACAGAGAGAGCGAGGGGGGCCTGGCCCTGGCATCTCAGTCCCTCTGCCCCAACAGGCCTGGAATGAATGATGCTCCCAGTGGCTTGTTTTCACCCCAGTGAACACACGCACTGAGCTGTGGGATGAGGTGTATTGTGTGTGTATTGTGTTTTGTTTTGTGTTGTAAGGCCACTGTCAATATCACATTTAAATGTTTTTTGCTCATTTTCAGAAACATAGGGACATGATTTTAAAAGTGATCAATAAATATGCAGATCTGTTTTGCGTCACTAAATGGTATTAGAGCAAGGTTAGGCCCCCATTTATCAACACTTCTGATTCTGTTGTTTGAAAGAAGTCATCAGTCATTTAGATTTGATTTTATTTCATTGTTCCTAATGCATAAAGCTTTCTATTGATAATAAGAGCCAGAATTAAAAGGATGTAACTCATATTTGACAAAGGGTTGAATGAAAGCTAGTTAAACTTACATAATAAAACCAACAAAACCAGCAGAAACATATCGATCATATGAAGAAGCTGCTCCTGATTGGACCAGGTTAGATATTTGAATTATAATTATTTTCTATTCTAGTCTGTGTATACTAAAAAAATCAATACACTAAGAAAACACCTTACGTAAGTTAAAATAAGTAAATTAATCTGGACACATATAAGCACTCAGAGATGTGTAAACACACTTCAGGTTCTACTGTAGATAAATTGTCTGTTATTTTAATTTGACAGTGTGTCTCAAATACTCAAAAAGTAGGAACAATCAGAAACATGATGTAGGACCAGGATGATGTGGCAGGCTTGGTATAAAATACAACAAATATCAGACCAAGGTTGTCTTGATTAGGATGCAAGTCACATGGCACACATGGCACACCTGGTATATGTAGAGATTATGGGCAGTAATAATCAATTCCTGTGAGCTGAAATTTAAGAGAGGTGGAGCAGCCTGAGGTCCTAGTACGAGAGCAGAGAGGAGCAGACTGAGTAACTGGTATGCTAATAAAGACCTGTACGGCTAGTGTTGGAGTTCAGGGATTACCTGGAGAAAAACCTTATAACCCAAGGCTGCAGTTTCACTTTGTCACAGGAGATTTTGAAGCAATGGTTATATTTTGATTAGACAATCATGGTACTTAAATTACTGCTAAATGGACTATAATTTAGGAATTCTTGTAGCTTTTGCACTTATCACTCCCCCTTCTCCTTCACACATGGAGGTGGATGGATGCAATCAGGGAGCAATAGGCAAAATTAGGAAAGCTACTTTGACCCCAGTGTGGGCATATGGGTTAACCAGTGTGATTTTCAATGTACTGTAGCTCTTTCTCTCTCCACTTTTCCAGAAATCTGTGGGGTATCAACTCAGCTGTGGCAACTCTACACACTATGAAGCTTGTATTGTGCTATAGTATTTGCTATTTTGCCCTTTAAACCATTAGAAGAAACCTTTTTTCTAATTTTCTCTTTGATGGCGCTGCCGCCTGAACAACCCCGACCAGTGCTCATTCTTATCTCTGCATGCTATTTAGTCACTTATAGAAGAGGCCAGATATCTTTCTAACACCGATTGTACGTGCACTCATGTCTAATTATGTGCATACATTCTACACCACCCACATGTGTACTGTAAGAACCTGGAACTCTATAACTAGCATATGACTTGCGTAGGTAAACCAACCTTATGAACAGTAGCTAACAACAAAAAAGGAACAGGCGCTGGATTAAACAGTAAGCTTCAATACAAAGTGTAACTCCTCTATACATCATTTAATTATTTTCTGTCTTCAGACCTCCATTATTGAACAAAGTGTGGCAGAATCCAACTATTATTAATTCATTCAGTCTTACAAACAAAACCTGTAGAATTAATTTAGATAGACATTTGTAATACACACACACATTACTGGTAGTCTAATGTATTCTAATATAGCTTCACAAATGTAGGACAAGGTCGCAATAAATAGGACATACAATGTGTTACAGGCTGATGCAACATGCTGAACAATGCAGAAAGTAACACCCAAAGAATCTGATGCAGGATGCAAATATTTTAAATGCAGGATGCAGAACACAGGATATTAGATGTAGGAGCCTTGTCACTTCATTGCATCTTGTATTGCTCGACCTAAGCACATTATAACATAAAATATTGTAGAGGACCCTTTGAGAGAACAGGGAGAGCACACACACACAAATGTGGAATTTTCTATTTCTCAGACACTGGTGTGTTTATATGAGTTATTGTATTTTTCATGAGCATTGCCTGTGTGTACTGACTAATTAAATTTTCTCTCCTCCTATGGTTACCATTGCTAGAAGGCAAATCAAACCTCTGCTTTTACCTGTGAGTATTTGGGGATTTAGCTGCGATATTGTGCCTTGAAGATTAGCTGTTATTCTCTGGATGTTTAAATATGAGAGTTAACACTTAGCTTATTGATCCAGGAGTTTGGGTTGCAGTGTGTGTAGCTTTACTGCATTCAATTCTATTATACTTCATCGTATCCTTTGTCCCCTAATAAGGTGTTGCAGGCCTAAGATACAGTCTTGCATCATATTTGAAAAAATACTGCTGCATGTTATTTTTGCACACATACACACATACATAAAATAATTCTAAAAGCCTACAGACACGTAGACAAGATGAATAACGGTCTATTTCAGATACAGAACTTGAGGTGTGTGGATGCTCTCCTATGTTGTTCAATCTTTGCTATCCCACCACACATGCACACACATTCATAAAGAACTTTTGTTGAGAGAATGAAAGCAATGATGTGGAGCCAAGAAGTGTGATATAGATGCAGACAGAAAGGAAAAAATGTATGCGTGTCTTTTTATGTGCACTTGTGTGTGCATACACGCTTGTGTGTGTGTGTTGGAATATGTGTGTGCATCAGTATGACAGCTTTCGAGCAGCGGTTCTTGGCCAGCTGATTCTCTCCCATCTGAGATCCTGAGTGAGGATTATAAAACCAATCAGCAGACAGTGATTGCTGCGGCCAGCCTGTGATTGGATCACAACCCAGCCGCTGCCATCAGCTCAGCAAAGAAAGAATGAGAGAAGTGGAGAACGAGACGCAGGGAAAGAAAGAGATTAGAAAAGAGATAAATAAAAAAAAAGCCGTAAGAGGGAAGCTAGTGGTGGGTGGAGGAGAAACAGAAAAGAGACAGAGACCCAAAGATCAAGATCTCCAGTATTTCCCATTAGCCTTCTCTCTCCAAGTCATATTTACTACTATCAGCACAACAGATTTACTCTAAGTGTTTCTGGTGTTGGTTACCTATCAAGTGCACCATTTTCAATCTGCTCACTTTTCAGCTAAAAAATGATCTGTCATACACAAACAGTCCACTGTTAGTTCTGCTCTACATCCCGTATCCATGGTGCCGGGTTTCCAAAGCATATGTCCTTGTTACATTTTAAATGGAAAGATCCACTGAAAGGAAAACAAAGTGGCACACAAAAGGGTCAAGCCTGACAGCTGGTTCAAGTCACGTCAGGGTTTAAGTGATGAAGTGATGTAGATTTACTCGTTTGGTTTTTCTGTCGCAGTTATGGTGTGATTATTTGGGCTTCTGCGTCACCGTAGCAAAGTATTAGACTTCCCAGAAGTCCCAGACCCTCCAGTGGTATCTCTGCGTGTGAATGTTATCCTTATTGTCTTTATTTGTCTCTGTGTCAATCCTATAATGGACTGGAGACACTGGGCAGTCCAGGTTATATCCTTGCCTTTGTGATATTGAATCAGTGATGCTATAGTGATTCTCTCTACACAGTTGTCTAGGAACTGAGAAAGAGCAAATACATTGGAAATGTAATTTGGAAAAGTTCTAGTTAATCCACTGCAGCCCATGATGAACTTTGTGTGCTTCATCACAGCTGGAAGCAATAATGATGAGCCACAACTTAATGTTAACATAATTTAATTGATTCAGCCTGTTCAGTGATATGGGTAACTGGATAAAAAGCAAAGAAAAAGAGAAACTTGTAATAGTTTCCTTAACAGTTCTGGATTTTATATATATATTATATTTAATCACCTCTCCATACCTCAATTCAAATTTGAACATTTTGTGACACATTTTATTTGGTTTCAGAGTTTCCATGTTTATGCACCTATCCAGTCAGGTTAATTAGGATAAGCCCATAGTTACATTATGGCTCCATGCCTTCTGTACATCAAGGGCTTTGGTCACAGTTGCTCCTACTGCAGCATGTTACTGATAACTAACTGGTACATGGCAGAAATTTAATAATAGTGAGTTTATACCCTCGTGGGAAGAGATGTTGCTCTGGACAACTGTGCAGCATTTGACATGTGGTTCTAACGTGGGAGTTTGGAGGCTTACACCTATAGTCAGTACTTTATAGTTAAATCTATAAATAGCCATTTTCATCCAGTTACCTTTTTAGTACTGTACCAGTTTCATGTAACCTGTGTATAAAGGACCAACGATTTTTTTTAAATGTAATCAATCAAACCTTATTATATAAGCAATAACAGGATAATGCAAATGAAACCTACAGTGCCAGCAGCATAGTGAAACAAGGCTCAGTTAGGCTTATAATGGTATGTAAATAACACACTGAGTGTGTGTGGACTTAATAAATGTGCGCATCTGTGATATGATGTTAGCAGGTGTTTGCTTACTGTGTTTGCTGGCAGGTTTGTTAAGCTGGCTTCCCTTGGGGCTTCATGTGACCTGGGGCATCTGTTGCCCCCTTCCCATTTTCTGCCCTTCAGCGCCCTCTTTTAACTATACCCATAGCCTACTGCTACCACACATGCTGACATACATAAACAAATACAGAAAAAAGAGAAAAAGAGGACATGCAGAGTAAAAGGTGATTGTCATGTTTTAGGTACACCATAATGTAAATATATAAATGACGTTTGGCAAATCTGTAGAATTTTGGTAGAAATAGGGATACTTTGATTTTAATATAATCATCAGTAATCAACTAATACTGTAGATTAGATTGAGCGGAACTGAGGAGGAAAATGAGAACGAGAGCGGTGATGAGTGCTAGAGGATGTGAAGAGGAGGTGAGAAGGGGCATTATAGCACAGCTGGCACAGTACCGAGATATGTACCTTTGTTGGCCTTGTTTCTCTTTATTTGTATTCAGGTTAGACCATACAAATACTCACCTGCTTAATATGGGTAGCATCAGATAGGGTGGACCAGGGACAAAGTCATACAGTTAACAAACTTTAGGGACACACATAAAGGATTAGTCTGAATTACTTTGGTGAGTATGAACTCACCAATGTAAAATTGGCTTGTCGTTGTCCTCACACCAGCCCCAACAATAATTGAAAAAAGGTTGTTTGTTCATAGACAGTGTACATATTTAAATACCATTTATTAAGTCAAACCACCCACACTGAATAGTGTTTTTATCTTTCCTGGATAAGCTGTTTGTTGTGTGTTGAAAGCACAGGAGGGCAGCACTGACATGCTCACAATGGCAATGCTAATATTCTGATGTGTAGCATGTATAGTATCTATGTATAGCATCATATTTTACTGTCTCAGCAACATTTGAAAGCACAGTTGAGGGTAATGGAAATGTTATAGTTTGTGTTTGGCCATAAACCAAAGTATTTATTTATCTGTGAAAAGAAAAGATTTTCAGTATCTTCACTCATCAACTTAATTGTATTTTGTGCATATAAACTACTGTAGAGTTTATGCCTGCAACACACTCAAAAAAAGCTGGGTCAGAGGAATGTTTACTGCTGTGTTACATCCTCTTTTCCTATTTATTACACTTTTTAATCATTTGGGAACTGTTGATACTTGTTTTGCAGCAATTAGTAACCTCAGTTAGCAATTACCAAATGTGATATTTGCCCTTTCTTTCTGGATACAAGACTTCAGCTGCTCAACAGTCTGGTCACCATTGTCTGAGTCTGCTCTTCATGATGCTCCACTCATTTTCAATAGGAAACAGATCTGGACTGTAGGCAGACCAGTCAAGCACATACACTCTGTGTCTATGAAAATTGTTTTAAAGTGTATTTGTGAATATTTTGTTGACTTCATTTACATATAGGAGATTTTCACATTCTTCACTAGGAGGTCCAGCATTGCTACCCTGCCTAGACCTTGCCACTCCTTTGCCCCCCCATGTAAAATGATCTAGATCCGCCACTGGGTACACATAAGGTAGAAAAATGCTATAAAAGGGTAGACCATTTTTTTCTGGATGTAGACTCGACTCTACAGTAACAACGGTTTTCCAAAGTACTCCTGAATATTTTCATAATATTATGTACTCTAGATGGTGAAACACCTTAATTCTTTACAATGTTGTGTCATGAAATATTTTATTATTATATTATATTATATTTATTACTTTATTAAAAACCAAAACTTCTTATGCCATGGCAGAGGCCAAAACAGCACTCCTGCTATCAAACTTCTGCATATCTGCTTGACAGGCCATTCAACATCTGGACTATGGCTGGATGCTAGATTCTGGAAAGCCCCTCATTCATTTCTGCTCTAGGTTTTGAAGGCCATCACTGAGCTGCCCACATGTTGTGTGTGGCAACATATATCTTCAGTCAGCTCCACTGAGCCCTCCAGACATACTGTAAGTCACCTATTCACCAGTCAGTGTTAAGAATAGCTATTCCCCAGGATCGCTATTCAGCAGTGTTCAGAGCAGGTGGGGAGTTTGAAGGAAAAAGGATTAGCTATTTCTACTCAACAAAATGATTTATGCCCAGACTTTTATCAGCTCCCTCCCCTCCCCCCTCAAAGATCATTTCCCCTGACTTCACCTCACAACGGGAACTATTTTAAGCATTGGTTCATTAATACAGAGTGATTGGATTCATTGTTCTGCAGTCCTGATGGATGTTCTCTGAAGTTTTCTCTCTCTCTCAGCTCCCACCTCAATCCTGTCTTCAATCTTAGGGGTGAATTCCCTCCCATGAATGCAGCCCCATTGTCTTCTGAAAGTTAGATAAATCAGTTGCCAATGCCTTTTGTCTCTTCAATTCATTTAAATGAAATTGCATTAGCGTCACTTCATCAAAGCATTCATAATGACAGCAGTTCTTACCTAAATCTATGTTGACCTTTTTGCACTTTAATAAGCACTCAAGACACTCTCAGTTTAAGGTCTTCCAGTTTATTCCCCATTTCCAAAATGTATTAAAATATATTCAGAATGAGACATTAAACACAGTGACAAGCTTATCTCTATCAAGTTACTCTGCCATCTTTTGTAAAACACATCATGTACACTGACTACATTTGTGCACTTATACATTCTTCTCATGTCAGACAGGTTTTATTAAACTGGGAATCTACGGGCATCACAGGAGTGATTTTAGCCTTCCGGTGCATGATCTTCACTGAATGTCCCTCCCTGAGCATTAGTTTGTTAATATTGATTTTTCCAACCATTTCCTATTTCTTTAGTGTTAGTTGGTCCCATTTTTGATGCGTGGTCCATTTGTTGAAGTTGTTGAAGAGCGATTGACTTACAAACAAGGACTACATTCTTCTTTAACATGTCACCTCTTGCATTGTTTTAAAGTGCATGTGGTATTCTATATTCAAGCAATCCTTCATGACCCATTCACACAGTGCTGTATAAACTGTGTGGGCTATTTAAACTCCAGGATGGTTGACTTTGACGGCAGGGTTGTGTATAGATGGCTGTGCTCGAAATGAGCTCTATAGGAGCGAGTGCATTGCAACTTTACCTGCTGTGAGCTCTGCTGCAGTAAGGTTGCTCTGGGTGCTGTAGGAGTGTCGAATGCTTTTTAAACTGTACCTACGCTGCAGTGGAACTCCACTCCTCTCACCATGCACTCCTATTCAGAGAAGAGTGTAGCTATAGAAAGTTTTTATTTTGTTGTGATATTCAGAGGCAATCCGTTGCATGTGTAGCTCGTGTAACAACAAGTGTTTGTTTTTTTTCAACATAGTTTTGGTTGATGTATGAGTAGGAACCCACTCAAGCAGCATTAAAATTATAT